>VNJQ01004601.1:70542-235634 GCA_008042515.1 Drosophila truncata
CCTTCTCTTAGGGCGGGGTTTTTTGTTTTGTTTTTTGGCGGGGTTCCCCCCCCCCCCCCAAAAAGCAGAGCGCTGCAAGGAAGGAGAAATAAAAGGGAAAAATAAATAAAATATAAACTGCGTTATGTTTATGCGCAAAAAAGAAAAGAAAAAAAAAAGAACGAGGCCAGCAGAAAAAGCTATCAGGACATCATCAGCCAACGTATAATTAAACATTACGCAAAGGCAATAAAAATGCGAGACAAAAAACGAGAGGACTTTTGCTGCATTTGAATGATCCTGAAAAGTGGGATAAAAATATATGGCCTACGTATTTGTGATTATGGAACGGCCTTTGTTTGGTTAGCAAAAAAAAAACCCACACACATAAGAGGGTTAATTAAGGGAAATAAATTAAATTAAATATATTTTGTTTTTTGCTAAGCAACCAAAATAATTTTAAACCAAAACCGCAACTTTGAAACTTCCCCTGACAATGTTTTTGGGGGGAAAACAAATAATATGAAAAGCAAATTTAGCTCAATGTTATGCAAAAATATTTCCCCTTGACAGCTGTTGTTTTTTTGGGGGAAAACTTTTTGTTTATATTAAAAAGCAATTAATCTGCATATAAGAGTACATGGAAAGTTAATAAACAGAACAAAAGGAAGTCGTCGAACCCAAGAACTTGCTCTCCTCTGTTTAGTTGACAATTTTTTTTTTTTGTTTTGTTGGATAAAAAATCCGTTTTGATATTTGTTTTCGATGGCCAAAATATTCCACGATATTTGCGAAACTTTAAAAGCAATTAAAAAGTTTGTGCAATGCTATGATTTCCCCTCTTGAATACCTTATAGCCAAAATGAACTTTCCGGGCAGCAGCTGGCCAAGAAAGCGGCAACATTAGGGCACAAACACACATATATATAGTAGAATATATATAGTACTCGTAGTATAAACATAATGATAAACATAATACGCCGCTGAGTGCCTGGAAGTATGCTTAATTCTGTGCAACTTTAGTGCCTTTAAGTTGCAAGAAAAGGGAAATCCCCTTAAGTGTGTGCGCCGGACCCTGGAAAACTTTTTCACCAGGCACCAGGCCCACCCCTGTGCACGTTCTTTTCTCTAAGTGCACAGGCCACAAACAACTTAAGCTCCGCTAGGCAAATGTACATCGAAATGTGAAACTCACTGGCGGCAGCAGGACGAGAAAGTGCTCAAAGGAATGCCGACAGAGACGACAGAGACGGCGGCAAAGGCGTTTATTTGCGTTTATAATGTGTGAGCTATTAAAATTTTAGAGGCTGTTAGTGAGGGCTGCCATGGGTGTGTAGACGCACTTGAATTAAAAATGTTTCTGCAGCAGCATAAAACGAAAATTAGTTGATTTTTTATACGTCCTGTGTGTGTGGTGGGGTCGAGGCGGGGCGCAAGGCTCTTAAAGCTTTTAGAACGGCAGCAGCTGCTGCAAAAATCTTTTAAGTGAAAATCCGCACAACGCTTGTGTTTGGATTACATTCATATTCATATATTTGTACTTGTGTTGGCGCTTGTGTTTGTGTTTGTGTTGGCAAGCGTAAAGTGGAAATTAACATAAAACAGGCGAACGACCAACATCGAGTCGAAGTCTTGATGCCCTCGAAGAAGGCAAATGACTTAATATGGCAAAAAATAAAGCACACACCGCTTAAGTTACACTATGAACTACAATCTGTGGCTTATTAATTATGCAGCCAATTTACTGACTCAGTCCATGGACCCTTCATCTCGCTGCACTGCAACCCGCAGCAGAGCTTAACGAACCCAAAAGTCCCACCACCACTCTTATTTACTTTTATATAAATATATTTTTTGCTGTAAGCCATGGCATTTTTTGCACCTCACGGATTCAGCTGCAGCTTATTTTTGATGCATATTTTATTTTGCCATTGCATGCGTAATTTTATTTGCTGCCACGCCCATCCCTCCATCTCACCATCTCTCCACGGTGCTGTTGCTGCGGCTAGTTGCGGGCTTGTAATTCGCAGAGCAGGTATAAGTTTTATGACCATTGCCGGGTTTTTTGTAGTACCTGTTATATCAGGGCAGTTCAGATGGTTGTTTTTTAGCTACAAGTTTTCAGTTTTTCATTTACAAGAATTAATTTTTATATTTAAAATATATAAAACTTGGATAGTTTATTTTATTTGTACTTAATTAAACTCTCACTGAATAATTATATGGTTTTTAGTTGAAATATTAACTAAGCAACTAAATAAAAAAATATTTAATCATTTTGCTGGCTTATAAATTGAGGTGTGCCTTAGGCTTATGTTTCTAAAATAACCCCTATCACATTCTTGATTAACTTTTCAACAAACAAAGAAACCCACCTCTCCTCTAAGCTATTCCTGACAACACTGATTCCGGATGATGGCCCTGCTCTCCTTTGGTGGAAGCTTGTAAAAAATGTATGCATTCTACAACAAAATGCTGCTTGTTGTCGCCACTGTGGCTGCACCTGGGCCAATGGTTGTCGTCGTCGTCATCCTCCTGCTGCTGCCAGGATATGCACGGCAATGTGCCAAATTAAGTGCTCTGCCTGCCAAAAAAAAAAAACAAAAAATAGAAGAGGAAAAGCGGAAAAAGCATGAGAAATAAAGGACGAAAGCCTGCGTCCGGACGTCGCTTAAGTTGTGATGTAAATTTTAATTTCGCCATGTTATGACATGTTCCCAGGGCCCCTTTGAAGTCCTTCCAGGACTGACTTCATGTCCAAGTGCAAATTAAAGAGGCCTTTGCCTGGAGCTGGAATTCAGTAATGCAATTTGTTGGCCTTCCACGAAGCCGCCTCGAGTTGTTTACTGCGGTCTGGATTCGCGTTGCCAACGGCAACTGGCTAAGGCCTGCCAAATTGGCATTTTAACGCAGCTGTTGATAAGTTTTTAATTAGCTTAGGCTTATTAGGCGGCACTTTAGTCGTAAAACTGTGCGGTTGCACGAAGACTCACGAGCACGAGCTCAAGCGTTTAAATTGGTATTAGGGTATAGAGTGTGGCCTAAACTTGATGAGAGAATTTATTAAGTAACCTAAAAAACTAAACGAATGAAGTGTTTACATATAAAAATACAAATAAATTTTATTCAAGTTTTAAGACATTTTTAACAATCCCATTTTGAGCAAGAAATAAATCCCAAATTTTATTTAAATCACATAAATAACTCCAATGCAGATAATTAATACTGTTATTGACAAAATAAACGTCCAGGCAGCTCAATAAATCTCTCCCTCATTCGCTTTGCTCTACAACTTACACATTTAATTATCACGCATACGTCATGTTGTACGAGCCAATGGCCAAAATAACTTGTAATCTGCAGTAAAATCCTTTTTCGCACACAAATTACCCAACACGATTGCCGGTATCATCAGAGCCATCAATATTTCAAAGGGATTTCACAGCAACCCGATAGCACAATCAATTTCTTATGAAATTTTCATCTGCTTCATCTGCGTGAGTGAAAGGTCAATTTGGTGTAAATGCCTATTGATTTTTTGCGAAGCAGCAGCCTTTGGAATGAAATTGAAATTATTTCCAATGACAGCAGTTTAGGAGACGTGTCAGAGAGCCGGGACGACATGTGAAAATAAAATAAATATTTATCTAGCCCGTATAATTCCGGTGCAGCAGTAGCCGGACGGAGTTGAACAAATCTCTCGAATGGCCCAAGGCTGCTACGCTCATGTCGTCTTATTAAATCACACAAAATAGAAAAAAATAGAAAAAAGTTTCAGAGACTTTTCCGGGGCCAGTGTTGAGTGTTGTTACAGAGGTTGAACTGGCTCCTGGTCTCCTCGAATGTCAAATCATTTTGTGATAAGGATATAACAAATGGTCTCACGCACACACACGCAAATGCATGCCAGGATTTTCTATTTCGTGTCTGTGTGTCTGCTTCATAACTGACAAATGAAAATGTCAAAAAATGTTTGCTGACAAGCTACCAACCAAATGAGAAAGAAAATTTCCCATTTTTCTATGTTAGCCCGAGAGATGTTTTCCCCCCCAAAAAATTTAATTAAAATTTCATTCTGGCTTAAGCTCAACGAAAGCAGCAGGAAACCACTGGAAAACTCTTAAATTAACAACCAATGGGAATGTTTAGAATTGTCAAGGCGGCATTTAAAATAATTGTTTCCACAAATGGGATATTTATTGGCTCGGCTGGAGATAGATTCAAGAAATGTGAAATGTTGAGGAAATTGCTTGAAATACACAATAACATAAATGAATTGAGGT
The DNA here is from genome assembly GCA_008042515.1 of Drosophila truncata. Lineage (NCBI taxonomy): Eukaryota > Metazoa > Arthropoda > Insecta > Diptera > Drosophilidae > Drosophila > Drosophila truncata. Next base: position 74,805 of record VNJQ01004601.1, read on the forward strand.
ATTTCAATAACACAAATATGCAATGTTTTGCGGAATGGCTTCATATCCATATCCATATCCATATCCATATCCATACATTTTCCTAATTAACAACAAGAAACTCCCATTTGGATCAAGTCCAGGGGCTTAAGTGCGCCCTCTGGTTCGGTGTATCATTACAATCTCGGCTTCTATTACAAGCTAAGCACTAAACATTTGAGCGAATGCCGAAAGCAGGTGGCCATGATTAATGTTTGGTTATTAATAACGTCGCAGGACAGCCTCTTCAGGTGCCTGCCACATCGAGTCCGAGTATCCCGAGTATCCGAGTATCCATTACGCATTTGCATTGGCGCCAGACGGTTCGCTTTCGTCTGAAATTCGCTGTCAGCTGAAATTCTAGTCTGTCCGTAATTTTTGGCAGCTAATGAAGCGAGGGAATCTTTTCCGTTTTTAGATACGTTTTTGTTCGTCCATCTCGGGTTTGTGTAAACACAGAGTAGGGGGAAAACCCGGGGCTTTGTTTTATGCTACTCACAATTCCTGGGTGCCAGGCACAATAAACCTGCATTTAAGTTAATTTTCCTGTAATTTATCTGTTATTTAACTAAGGCAGCCACCGTGCAATATGTTGCATGATTTATGCCTGACATTTTCAATTGTTTATTGCTCTCGTTTCCTGCCCTACTTCGGTCTGTCTTTTGTTTTTCACTTGGATTAATTTTGACAAATATAAATGTCAGAATGGTCCTGGTCTTGGTCCCTAGTCTTGCTGGATAATTTAATGAACCGCCCTCATAAAAATATGAATAATACGCAAATAACGGCGGGGACAAGGTGGAAACATAATGATGCGCCTTAATGGGGCCAGCAAATTATTGGGATTATGTCAACAAAGCGACCAATCCATTTCCATCCAATTAAAGTCGGACAATGGCAACTCAATTCGTGCTTTCACGAATTCGCTGTGTCAACGAAGAAGGGATGCCATTGCCATTGCCATTGCGATTTTCATTTCATTTCATTTTATCCAGCCGGATATGCATTTACATAACTGTGACATCGATTCGTATAATAATTAGCTTATTGTTGGCCAGCTTTCAAGCTGAAATCGAGCCAACTTCATCCGATGCGATTCATTATAAAAGAAAACAAACACTTGAATAATTCAGGAGCATCGTTGAAACACGAACATCACAGTTGCGAAGCGTATTTAAAATAAATCAACCCGCTTGTGTGTAAGTTTATTATTGGAAATAAATTACCTTGTCCAAGGACAATTTATGGAACCATGTCACGCAGATAATGCGCCAAATTATTTTCAATTTATTTGCGCGTTAATCGCAGGCTAGAAAATTAGTTTTACTGCCAATTGCCAATTGCAAAACATGTCTGTGGGATTAAAGGGAAATATTTTATGTGCTTTTCATATATTTTTGTTTGGTGATATTTTTGGATCATCGATTTGTAATTAATATTTGTCTGCCATACAAATAATAAATGGCATATTTTAATATGCAAATTAAATCTAATATTAAGCAAATAATAATAAATTTAAAGTCACTAACTTACCAATAAATTAGTAAAGAAATAACCCCTGGCAATATTACTTTACCTAATTTTTAATTAATTTTAAAAGAAGTAAACAAAAAAATATGCTTAAAATCAATATAACCACAATTTCATTTTCCTTCTTGACTAATCCCTTCTCTGTTCCTCTTTTTTAATATTCTTGCAGGAACCGCCATTTAAGGACACACAAAACAACTTCGACAAGAACACGCGGCAAATGCATTACATTATAATTTCATTAAGGACAAAAGCCTTTCTCTGCCAGCGGTGAAACAACGTTGCCAGGAGATAAAAGAGCGCCAAAGGAGAAAGAGCGAAAGGATAGCAAAGGAGAAAGGCTCACGAAGAAAGTCGGAAAGCCACAAGGGGCGACAATAGCCGCGGAGCCCATTGCCTACTTCTGGGCGCTGTCAAGCGAGAATCAAGAGCCTGGCATTTTTATGAAATTAATACAAAGGACACGGCAAGGAACAGCAGCAGCAGCTGAAGCCGAGGCTGAAGAAGTGCCAGCGGAAACTAGAGTGGAAGCGGAAGTGGCAGCCATGACAAAAGCAGCGGCGGCGGCGCCAGGACAACGATGAGCGGCACTCCGATAGCAACAATAATGGCAGAAGCGCTCCTCCTCTCGAGGCTCCTCCTCTCCGCTCGCATAGACGTGACCGTCGCCGATCGGCTAATAGCATTTATCCGCGGAGCCACATCCACGGCCTAACTTGACATGCCAACGTGACCCAGCTGGCGAAAATATTTACCCAAGAACCAAGTCAGCTAAAAAGCGAAAAACAAAAAATCACTAAAAATTAACAGAACAGAATAAAAAAGCCAATCCCGGAGCACTTGAGACAATGGGTTGTGGCAAGCAATTTTCGATAGTGCTCCTCGCAGCGGTTACCCTGATTCTGATCCTGAGCCCCGTGCGGAGCTGTCCGCCCGAGGTGTGTGTCTGCAAGTGGAAGGGCGGCAAGCAGACCGTGGAATGCGGGGGCCAACAGCTGTCCAACCTGCCCGAGGGCATGGATCCAGGCACCCAGGTGCTTAACTTCAGCGGCAATGCCCTGCAGGTGCTGCAGTCAGAGCGCTTCCTGCGCATGGACCTGCTGAATCTGCAAAAGATCTATCTCTCCCGGAACCAGCTCATCCGGATCCACGAGAAGGCCTTCCGCGGACTGACCAACCTGGTGGAGCTGGACCTAAGCGATAATGCGTTGCAGAATGTACCGAGTGAGACGTTTCAGGACTACAGCTCTTTGATGCGCCTCTCACTCAGCGGTAATCCCATCCGGGAGCTAAAGACTTCGGCCTTCCGTCACCTGTCGTTCCTCACCACCCTAGAGCTGTCCAACTGCCAGGTGGAGCGCATTGAGAACGAAGCCTTCGTGGGCATGGACAATCTGGAGTGGCTGCGCTTGGACGGCAATCGGATCGGCTTCATTCAGGGCAATCACATCCTGCCCAAGTCACTGCACGGCATCAGCTTGCACAGCAACCGCTGGACCTGCGACTGTCGCCTCCTGGACGTCCACTCCTGGCTGGTCAACTACAACACTCCGCTCGCGGAGGAGCCCAAGTGCATGGAGCCGGCCCGTCTTAAAGGCCAGGTGATCAAGGGCCTGCAGCGAGAGCAACTGGCCTGCCTGCCAGAGGTGAGTCCTCAGTCCAGCTACACGGAGGTGAGCGAAGGTCGGAACATGTCCATCACCTGCCTGGTGCGGGCCATTCCAGAGCCCAAGGTCCTCTGGCTGTTCAACGGCCAGGTGATGAGCAACGACAGTCTGATGGACAACCTGCACATGTTTTACTACATCGACGAGACTATAGGTAATAGTGGTGCCGAGGAGAAGCGCAGCGAGATCTTCATTTACAACGTGGGAGCCGAGGATAATGGCACCTTCTCCTGCGTGGGTCAGAATATCGCTGGCACCACCTTCAGCAATTACACTTTGAGGGTCATCATCAAGGAGCCGCCGGTGGTCAATGAGGTCTCCTTCCCCCGTGACTACATGAACTACATAGTGGCCAGCAGCGCTGGAGGGGGAATCATCTTTGTGGTGCTCCTCTGCACCATAGTGGTCAAGTGCAAGAAGCCCTCGGAACCGGCCAAGCAGCGCAAGAAGTGTGACCAAGTGACAAGCATAGCGGGCGGCACAGACTCCTCGACAGGCAGTGGCCAGGACACGGGCATGATGAAGTGCGCCTCGATCTTGAACGATGGCGGCGATAGTTTGAATGGAAATGCAGGTCTCTTGCTGGGAGACACTCTCACGCCGACCAAGGCCGCAAATGGAGCAGCCGGTGGTGGCATTATCCTAGGGAACCAGATGAAGCAGAACCTGTTGCTGTACGCCACACCAAACCCCGCACAACAGCAGCAGCTGCAACTGAACGTAAATCTGATGGGATCTGGTCCAGGATCGCCACCTCTTCTCCTAAGCAATGGTCATGGATTGGCCGCTGCCTACTGCTCGCCGCCAGCCTCCTTGCGGAATTATCAAGAGAAGAATCCAGATTTAGTCAACGATGCGGAGAGCGTGAAGCACAAGCTGAAGACAGCGGTGAGTCTTGATGGAGCCGGCGAGTACGAGACCCAAAGCGACTGTGGCCAGTACGAGGGCTGCTACCAGCTGGCAGCAGCTCCGCATCCCGGTCATCCTGGACATCCTGGACATCCCGGTGTGCACCCGCATCCGCTGCCGGGACACCCGCTGATGGGACGCTTCACCCAGGCGATGACCACACTGCCCAGGGGCATACAGCTGAAGCCGGCCCCGCATCAAGTGGATGTGCACCTAAACCCCGTGTGCTTCTTGGGCCAGGACGGGGCCTTTGCCTATGACTACAGCAGTGCCCACCTGGTGCAGCAGTCACCGCAGCAGCAGCAGCAACAGCAGCAGCATCAGCAACAGCAGCAGCAACAAGTGCAGCCTGCCGCCAACTTCTACCGGACGCTGCCCCACAACAGGTTGCACAAGCAGCAGCAGTTCCAGGCAGCAGCGGCAGCCGGTGGTGGCGTCGGTAATCCCACCCTGCGCTACAGCCTTGAGGCGGAGTTCATTCAGCGTGGTCCCACGGTCAGCTATGAGAAATATCAGCTGCCCAATGTGCGCTTCACCGCCGAGGGCTATCCTCAACAACAGCAGCAGCAGCAGCAACAGATCCTGCAGCAGCAACAGCAGCAGATCCTGCAGCAGCAACATCAATTCCCGTCGCCTCCGGAGGGCTACAAGAGCGACCTGGCCGTGATGCCGGCGCCGTTCCAACAGTGGCCCAGCTGTCTGCCCGGCTATCGGTTTGCCCAATCGCCCACCAGTCAGCCAGCGGTGGCCACTCCCCCCGGACAGCCGAATCCACCTGCAGCGGCATCGGCCCAAGGGCAGGCTCAGACCTGCAGCATTCCCGAGCTGGACGAGAGTGAGGCCCAGTCGCCGCGTCTGGAGGAGGCCGCCGCCTCTGCCGCTGATGCCGTGCCGCCTGCCAGCGAGGAGGGCGACTCGGAGGCCGCGAAACTTAAACAGCTTAACGGTCCCTTGGCCGACAGTCCCGACGAGGGATACGTGGGCGATGGGCAGGAGACCAGCGACATTTGACCCGGCCAGCAGGCAGCCCGGAGCCAGGAGGAAGCGGCCTTAGACGATTCAGTGGCCCTGTAAGCGGCCAGGCTGATCACCAACCACTCATAGCCTAAGTTCACCCTTCCCAGCAGGAGTGACCTCTCCCCGAAGTCGTCCTCGATTGCCGTTACTTACTTACACTTTCCCCTTTTTTTTCTGTTTGTTGGTTTGCCCGCAAAAAACAAAAAAAAAACAAGCAAACAAAAGGCAGACCCAAGTTTAACCTAATAATTGTCAGAGAGAGAAAGAGAGAGAGAGAGAGAGAGAGGGACAGAGAGAAAGAGGACTTGGAATACGAGACCGAAAAGGAGAAGTCCCAGAAAAGCGAAAGGAGCGTAGAAGAAAGGACTTTGGGGCAGACCGAAGGACGAATACCTATTTGTATTGGTTTATTTTCTGGGATTTATTCTATTCGAATTATTTGGGAATACTATTTTTTATAAATATTTAAAAGAAGTACTTTTCATTGCTTTTAACACAATTATTTCTTTAACTTTTATATTATTTATGTAACAAAAATGTTGATAACTTCAAGACCCACTTTCTTCACCAACTGCACCACATTTTCATTGGACTTTTGCGGCTTTTGTAGGGTACCCGGCAGAACAATGGACAGGACCTAACCTAATAAAGCCGAAAAACAAAGACGCCGCTAAACAAAAGCCTCTTGTCGTTGTTTGTTTCTGTTTGCTGCGTGCTTCGAGTGGCAAGCTGGCAGCATTTTATTTCCGCTGATGTAATTGAAAAACTTTTTCATTTAATATAAAGTTTTCAGCAGCCTCCCCGCCGCCGCCGCAGCACAATGAAGGAGAGCAAAGAAAAGGCAAAAGAAAATCCGGGGCCTACGACTAGACATGTGGTATGTGTGTGTGTGTTTGTTGGACTTGTGTGTTGAGGGACTTCTGTGTCCTGTATGTGTGCCGATTGAGTTGTCCGACTCTCGGAGGCGTTGTTAGTTGACAATCGGTGGCAGGGGGACGGGCGAACGGGCGAACGGGGGTTTACAGCCCTTCACCACTTCCTTGGAATCCTTGGGATCCACTTCGCAGCGGTTCCGAGTCGGTGGCTCACTTCAGAGCCAAGTGGCATGTGTTTTCGCCATGGCGACACCTGCTCTCCGGAACACAAAGGACTCCCTCCCTCCACCCGACTCGAGGACCCGGCTGTTGAACCTGTTTCGCAGAAGCCGTGCCGGAATCCGAATCGGAATCGGGCCTGAAAGGCTAAGTGGGGAATTCCGGACGAAAATCGCGAGTGGCATTAAGGACTTCCCCCTTTTGTAGTGTGCTCTAGTTTATGAAATTTTAATTTGGGCCACATCCGCTTCACTGTTGCATTTAAATAATTTATCGCCTTTACTTTCCCCGGAACTTTCTCCGGGTCCTAAGCAAACTGTTCCTGACCTCACCTCACCGCACCCCATTCAGACTTTAATTCTCCCGCCTTAAGTTTGTTGTACCGAATCGAATCGAACAGACAAGAACACAAGTGTTTCCGGGTAACATTTAACGTAGATATCGTAAATTATAGCAGCTACCATGATAAGAACTAACTAAATATAGGCTAAACCCCGACCGTTTGAGACTTGTATGTAAATGTAGCCATAGGAATCATTTAAGCAGCGCCCCGGCTTTCCCCTTTAAAGGTAAATGTTATGTAAAAAAATAAACATCGCAACTCTCTCCCATTGTAAAAATTAAATAAAAACATGTAGCAAAATGTTTGCAAAATATTTTGAAGAATGTAAGTAACCACAAACAAACAATTAGCAATAGAGAAGCTGCATATGAGAAGGACGACGACGACGAGCAGAAGCAATCATTTAAGCCGTATGGAGTACTGTAAATTGCATAAATAAATCATTAGCTGTAAGAACAAGGCAAACACTGACACCTACAAGACACACTCACACTCGGTATGTTTTCTATGGTTAAGTTTTATTTTCACCAAGTGAGTTAGTTGGCAAGCTGCACCCAAAGGAATATAGTAACAGAAACTAAATTAAACAAAACACACACAAAAAAAAATATACATTTTAGCCTAGAAAACTGTTTAAATCTCAACACGAACACAGACACAGACACTCAACGGAATACTGAACAAAAGAATTTGCAGGCAGAACTCTGCCGAATGGAAAGTAATTTTAAATATTATATGAAATACACTGCAGAAATAATGAAAAATGTTTAGCATTAAGTTAATTGTTAAGCAAAGCAAGACATATATAATAACAAAAATATTAACTGCGAAAACGGTCACAAACCAAAAACATTTAAAGGATGAAACAATGAGAGAAAACGTCAGAAGAACAAAATGGAAATATAAAAAAAACACAGTCAGTCAGTCTAGTTATAAATTAATTTTTTAAGTTCAATTGAAATTCAAATGCATTATGATAATAACAGAAGCAAAGTGTAAAAAGGATAAGAGAGAAATTAAACCGAATAAAAAGCATTAAACAGAAGAATTTAATAAAAACTAAATTATGCCGTCTTTTATTCAAGCCAACAAAAGGGATGCGAACAATTCCAGCGATTGAATATTAAATATTCTTCATCTTTTTCAGCGCGATAAAGCCGAGATAAGGACGAATGGCGTGGGAAATGCAATGCGCCACTAAGTAGGCAGGAGCAGAAAAAGTCCAGCTGGAAGGACCAAGCTCGCTAGATGTGTTGTTGGAGTATTGAAAGAAAATTAAGTAGGGGATAAAGTGTGCTGGGAACAAAAAGAAGCGAAAAGAAAGTGCAGATAAATACCTCTTGGGTTGATTAAAATCATCGCAGCTTCAACTTGAATCAAGTAAAGAATTTTCCAGGAGCTGAAATCATTTCTTAAAGGATTGGAGGAAGAAAGAGCAGAGTTCAAGATGGCAGAAGAGCTAAATATAAATTAAGAATATTACTAGAAGGGAGAAAAGAATCTATAAAATATAACTATTATTTTTCATACATTTTAATCTTTAATCTCCATTAACATGTGAGACTTTCAGTGCAATTACAGCTTCTTTAATCCTATCCCAAGGCCTTAGTGAAATCCTGCGTGTATAAGCGTGTACTAGCTTACTTAGCAAAGCTTTTCCGTGCAACTAACCCATTGCAACGCATCACCAAGGTCCTTGGCTTGCCTCAAGATGCGCAAATCACGCATACGCAGTGTGTGCCCAAAATGAGCACAACACGGCACAAGGCACAAGGTCGCAGCCTGGCTTTAACTCAAAGCCAAGCAGATCCTAGCACTGCAAAGCCCACACAAGAGCCCGACCCGCACCCGGACTTCGCCAGAGGCGAAGGCGCACTGAAAATCCCGGACCCCGGCGCACTGACGCATTATACGTTTCAGTGCGCAATAATGTCATTAAAAGGCGCAAAAGGAGCACTGCGAGGAGGCTGCGAGCGCCGAAAGGAAAGCACAACTGGGTCAGTTAATGCAGCCAGTTGTTACCTCGGCCTGACATTTATGAGCAGCCGTAGTAGATAGCTGGCCCGGAGCCCGAAGCCCAGGACCCCTTGCCGGCGTCAAGCAATTAAGAGCAGGGTTTAAAACAGCTCCGCTCCGCCAGCTCCACACGAGGCGAGTCGAGTGTCGAAATTTATTGGAAATGCCTTAAGCCCGCACACCCGAAAGTCATCTAAAGCCGCCAGAAATATGGGCAACCTCCCTACCCTCGCTCCTTCCTCCTCAAGCAGCCACATCGTTGACAGCGCCGGGAGAGAAAGCAAAGCCAGGCAGGAATTGCGGTGGCGGCATCAAAATCAAAGACGGGCAAGCACCGACTCCGACCAGAAACCAAAGTCAGAGGCGCGCATAATTAATGTAGGCATAAAAACAAGTGACTTGTAAATATTGCCAAGGCAATGCACAAGTTGCGGATGAGGAGTCAAACACACACAAACATACACAGGACGAAGGCATATCTCCCCAAATGCCGAGTATCTTTGGGTTGCGAATATGGCCGGGGTTGCGTTTGGTGTGGCCACTTACAAAGTGGCAAGTACAAGCAAGGACTGCCAGTCTGAGGTTGCCAGGACACAAAGCACAGTGGGTATAAGATGGTTAAATAATAAAGTATATAATTTTGGAAATAACTTCAAGGATACAATCAAACAAGGTTGGATTTTCTGATACAAATTTCTGCATTTTAAATACAAACTTGTACAAATTTTAATATATTTTTCTCTTTGCTTGCAGTTGTAGCAGAAAGGACACCACTGTCTTGAATCTAAGTTTCACTTTGGTGGCATGGCGCCCAAGTGGGCAAGAAGACGCAGAGCCACTTAAAAGCGACCCACAGTCATGCGTGTGTGTGGGCGTCCTTGTTGTTTATGTATGTGTGTGTGTTCTCGTCCTGCCAGGACCAGCGCTTGCTTCCCGGCGTTTATACGGTCTGGCGATTGTGACATTGTAGCTACAATTACAAGCGGAAGTGACGCACATCAACGCACAAATATGGAGGCGTCTATCTCTGCTTTATGTACGGCTAATGCGCCACTAAAGCTGCGCACAAATTGGGCTTATCGTATGGTTATTCCGATTCTATTTTATGCCCCCAAGTCTCTCCTCGACCCCGAAACATTGTGTGAAAAATGTTGAGTCAAAGTTTGTGGCATTAATGCGGAACATCCGCCATGAGCTGTATGTGTGCTGTATTCTGTATGCCGGCGGATGTGTGGCCCAGTCGTTTGATATCTACATAAGTTTGGCTAGTTTGTCTTATAAAGTTATTAACCAAAATTAATGTTTGTTATAAAATTTGCTCTGTGGTTCGGAAGTGCTTGTGCATAAAATAAACGATTCAAGGCAGTCGATGTGAGTACAGCAGCTGTCGAAATAATAGTTCTGCTGATATTTTTACGATATAATAATATTTCCCAAAGGTTTTTATGCTCAGAATGTTTATTCAACTTAATAAATTATAATCAAATATAATTTTTAAAGATTTAATAAACAAATTGATCTTAAACTCATAAATTTATAAATTTATTTAATATAAATTCTATTTTAATTAAGTTAAGATTTAAATTAAGTTTAATCTCATATTTTAAAGCCATATTCATTCAACCCTATTTGTTTCTCTCTCCGGTTTTTGTGGTTTGCAAACCTCAAGAAAGGCAATCAGAGTCATGCATAAGTAAACTATCTCAACATGCCAGGTGATTCATGGCAAGCTTTGTTGGTCATTAAGGCCTGCAGATATTAGGCATTGAGGTGGCTTAGCTTGCCAATTAAATATTGACGAGTGCATTATACATAGATACGAGCTTAAGATTTTAATTTAAAACTAGCACTACTTAAAACTTTGTGCATAAGTTACGCCATATTTGAGAGCACGTTTCCTGCAACTGGAAAACTTGGCCAATTTCAAATCCCTGACATCACGAGTGTCGTTTGCCAACTTGGGCCATTTTTAAGCCATAAAAAGAAAAGGATCCCGGATCACATGTTCCTTCTGGAATCAGAATTAAATATTCACATTTACGCATGCATGCACATTAATTTGCATAACTAATAATGTCCTTCCAACGAAAAATGTACAAAACTTTTGGGGGTGTCCTGGAAACTGGACTCTGAACTTTGGACTGTGGAAATATGTCAAACTGCAAAACTCAGATGACAAACAATGGACGGGGACCGAAACGTGCCTGGCCACGAATAGAGCAGCTGCGGAGATGTCCTCAAATTAATTCAAACTCATAAAATATTGACTATAAACAGACCTGGCCTGCCAGCTGGCAGCCGAAAGATGATGGGGATGGCCATCTATCTTTTGGAAAAACCTACACGTATTTCAGGGCCGGCTTCCTTTTTTTGGTATTTGTCTAGTTGTCAATTTTTAATGTGGCTGCTTGACAAATCAATTTTGCGAGACTGCGACAAATGAAACGAACAACGCCGAACAAAGGACTTCTTCGGAAACTTTCTATTTGCCAGATCCAGGCACACAAAGAGCAATGTCAACGTCTTTAGGATAATTTGATTCGGATCTTGCCTTGTCCCAGCTTTCTCACTATTTTGCCAAATTGATGGAATTTTAAATTTGTTTTGCCAGGCAACGTCCATTGACTGGCAATTAGAATAATTTGCCCAGCTGTTGCCAGAGTCCTGCTGCCTCAAAGAGGACTTTGAGTTGGCCATTCTGCCGGTGATTACACTCGAATATTTGCCAAAATATTTAATAGTCACACTTGTCACTAAGTCTTTGACAACGACTATTTTATACTCAAATTTAGTTAATTCTAAATAGTGTTTTATAAATATTTTCACAACTAACTAGTAATGCCAGTAAGTAGATATTTTAATGTTGTTTAAGTCGCATTGAACAAAAACATTTCGACAGTTTAAATAATGATTTTTCACCTAAATCTTTATCGTTTATCTTTGGCCAAAAGACTGCCCAATATTTTGTCTTAACACACACAGTAGACCGAACCCTTTTCCAAGGATATTCCAAACACTCTCTAAACACAAATCACCAAATAACCAAACAGGTTTCTGGTCAAAGCCATCCTTTGGCCACACACACAAGCACACACACAATTTCTCCATGCGTATTAAGTGTAATTAACTTGGCCAACAACTCCGACTGAGCTCCAAGATGGCCCGAGGGCCTGGCCTAAGCCTTTGTTTGTTTATTTCTAGCCTTTGTTGTATAATTTAAATGGATTTTGTGGTTATTTTAAAGATAACAGTTGCAGTTGCTCCGAGTATCTGCTCCATAATAAGTCTAAGCTGGGCATGCGGTTCCATGCTCTTCCTTCTTCCGTTGTTTTTTCGGGTCCGGACCCAGGCCAGGCTCTTTTTGTAATTTATACTCCTAGTTCCGGCTGACCCAGTTTCGGGGGAAAAACGCTAAAACGATTTAAGGGCCCTGGGCAAGGAGTGTTTAGTTGCGGCCATGATATAACAATTATTTGCTGTTTGCAATTGAATCTTAATCGCCCTTAGGAGGTATGCACAATGCACTTTTGCTTAAAGCAAAGAACATGGCTCTTAAATGCTGCTCGTAATGAATTTACAAGTCGGCCACCTTTTGGCCCACATTGACAATTCACAAAAGCTCAACACTTTGCTGCTGTTGGGGAAAAATCAATTTATATGTTAATTCGTAAGCAAAATCCACAACGCAGAGGAAAAGTGTGTGAGAGCTTTGCCAGGACTCCTCCCTTTGGCGTTGCCAAAAATATTCACTCACGCAGCAACAAAAAAAGTAAGAAAAAAAGTGAAGAAAATAAACAAAAAACGGAAAAAGTTCAACAAAGTGTTGTAGGTGCCAAAACTGACATTTGCCGAGCCAATATGTCTGTGTGAGTGTGTAGGTATGTATGTATGGTTGCGTTGGTATGGGTATTGGTGCGTTGGAGGACGCACAGGACACCAGTTTTTAGCAGGCAGCTGTAAGCCATCAGTTGGCAGAACAACATGACAGCCCTGAGAGGCGTCACTTTGAGCCAGGATGCACGCATCCTTTGTTGTGTTGCAGTGAGAGATTTAAATATAAGTCGAGAGGCAAAAGAAAATATTTAAATATATTTAAATATGTAGAAACAAAAAAAAAACTGGAAATAAAAATATTAAAAAGAAGATAAAACCCTTGAATAATGTATCTTGTATGCTTAGTACTTCCTCATAATCTTCTTCCAGCAAAAATAATAAATTACTTTAAGAGCTCAGAAAGAAAGAGAATTACTTGGTAATAAAAGTGTATCTCAACTTCGAAACATCATAAAACTAACTTTCCCTTTCCGCTTTATTGTGTTTGTTTGGCCACAACAATTGCAGCAACTATAAAATATGGTGAAAGATCAACAGAAAAACCTAGGACAAGTTAAAAGGACGACAAGGAAAAAAAATATGGTTAGCTTTAAAGCATTTTATAAGGCGTTACCCTTCAGGGGAGCGCAAAAAGGTCGCTCATAAATCTCGGACGGGGAAATACCTACAATTTTTGTATTGTCTTCTCTAACTTTTGGCTTTTGAATCGGTCGGCAAGCGTTTAAGCCATGTCGAGTTATCCTTAGACCGGGTAAACAACTCGGGCGGGCGGCTCTCATCTGCCACGCCCACGCCCACCGCACTCGCTCTGCCAGCTATGGGTTAGCATTCGCACAAAGTTCAAGATTTAGATGCGTTAAGCGTTATTTATGGCCGCAAATAAATAAAGCTTAAACCATACGCAATGCCTCATTGTGGCGTTGAAAGTTTTCGACGTTCATTCCAATTTGGGGTGTGTGTGGGTGCCTCCTCTCCGGGTGTGCGAGTGCCTGTCTCCTGCCTGCAAATGTGCGAAAGGATATGCCGCAGGGTCGCAGGACCTCTGTCTAATTAGGAAATGGTGGCATGCCACATCGCAGGCGGAATAATAAGTCCGCATTCGAATGAATAAATGAATGTGTTTGCTGTTTCCTGATGAAAATTAAATTAATTTTAGGAATAAAATTAACGCAAAATATATAAGAAAATTAAACAATAACCACTTGAATTTTGCAATTAGATAATACAATTGATTGAAATGTAACAATTTCTATGAATATCTTAGCTTTATATAACTTTTTGAATAATTTCTACTTGAAACTGCAATTATTTGCCTGCTTAATTAAATATTAAATATTCCCCCAAAAGCAGCACATTTTTTCCCCAGTTTCATATAAATTTCGTTGCAATATTGACAAGACAACAGTAATGTAAATAAAATTAATAATTGGACGAGGAGAATTAAGCTGTTCACAAATTTCCATCGTCTGGCTGTGAATTTTTTATAAGCGAAACAAAAAAAAACACACACACAGCAGACACAAAATCTTTTGAACAGAAGCATTATGAAAACACAATAAAACCGCACTGTTGTTTGAACTAATTAATTTTGAAAATTTAAATGTGCGCCAAGCTAATTACTCAAACTCTATTGAACGCAAACAAATACAGAGCGAACTCTGGGTGGCAGGAGTCAGGATTCAGACTGGTAGGAGCAGTGGAAAAAGTGCTCCCAGCTATGACAATTACCTGGACGTGGCTGAGCGAGCGCAGTCAATAAAAGCGATGCAAAATTGTTAATTAAATTCCATCAAAATGAACTGCGCCCAGCAGTCGAGCGCCAAATCAAATCAACCGCTGCTGGACCATATTAAATAGAATTCCGAATACCAAATACCAAATTCCAAATTCCAAATCCATATACGCGTTTCGCCAAATCTGGCCAGGCCGCAGAGGCCAATCGGTTAAATTTACCTTCGATAAAATGCCATCGACAAATGCCCGGCCAACATCGTGCAGGTTGACGAAATTACCATAAATAAATTTTTAGATATACGCGCGCCCCCCCCAAACCGCCGTAGAGTGCGGACAGGAGGAGCATTTCTGATGTTTGGTCGTCATTGGCAAATTTGTCAAAAATTCGTGTGTGTGTTTTGTGTGTGCGGCAAAAATTATTGAGTTTTTGCCAAAGTCGCACGAGAGTCGTCCATACATTTTGCAACATTTCGCGACTGCGCGGAAATTGCAATTAGAGTCCGGGCTGCGCATAAATAACTCGCAAATTGTTGTGTGTGGCGGCTCCTGCGCTCAGAAATTTATGGTAGAACATCTCGAATAGCGGATACCATACCAATTGGAAGGCAATAAATATAGGAGGAATAGGAAATAAAGTAAAAAGGAACAACAACAGGGTTTATTTATATAGCAAAAAATATTGTTATTTATTGAAGAGTTTAATGCAAAAACCTGATTTTAAGCACAGAAGATAATTAAAAGCTCCAGGAAATTCATTGATTTGTTTTCTAAATACTTTTAAGTATGTAAATTAATTAAAAGTAGCTTATAAGCTAATATATAATAAAGTCCCCATCGATGCCATTGATCATCTGAACTCCTATCTCCTTTTTATGATGTTTTTCTTCATTAACTTTCAGCTTTTAGTCTATTTTTGGCCAGTGACCATCCATTCTGGGCCCTCTGCCGCTTCCCAGGGAGTGAATATGGCCCTGGACAGTTGGCCTGCGCATCAGTTAGGCACATAAATTATACAAACAAACTGAACGCAAAAGGCAAACAAAATTGTTACGGGCCATGGCAACGTCGTAGGAATCGAAATAGGGTTTTTCCCGGGATATTGGGTTATTGGCTGAGGGCATGGAGCAGCGTGGGAAAAGTTCCATGGAAATGGGTTTGAGAGCGGCACCATCAGCGGCGTAAAATGAAAATCCGGGCGGCCCTTGTCAGCATGATTAATGATGACGTTTACAAAGGCATCCAAGGCTGGCCAGCGGGCCAACGGGCCAGCGGGCCAGCGGGCCATCAGTATCAGGAGGGACTCGTTCGCTCCTTTTCCGGGCTCGAGGCGCTTGCAAAGTGTCCGTGCTAATCCACATCATGACTGCAAATAATAGAACTTAATCTATTTTCAATATGGCAGCGCCAGCGCAACACAAATTAAGAACTCATCAATTTTTAATGCCGCTCCGTGGGAGATGGGCAAAAGTTTCGCCCTCGCCGGTCGCTCCACTTGAAAAATACACCCCGGGGAATAGCTCGGAAGTCTCTGGCAACTTTTCTGCGTCCGAGTGAGGATGGGTGTCCTGCCTGCCTGGCTGCCTGGCCTGTCTTGACCAACAAGAGGGCTTAAGGTTATATTTTAACAAACAACATAAAAGTTTCACACTTTCCCTTCATGCTTCCGTTGCCCTTGCGGGTGTTGATACAGCCAGCGTTGGACTTTAAAAGCTGCCAAGATTATTGTTAGCCAGAAAGGAATTCTAAGGTAAGGAAGGAAGCGGAATTTATGATTTTAATTTAACCAAACTGTATTATTTTTTTTCTCAATTAAGCTCAAGTGTTTTAATATTTTAGCAGAGATTCCAGTGAAACCTTTGATGCACGAAGAGACTGCATTTTCCTGTCAGGCCTCACGTACACAGCGGGAAACTGTACTCTGTTTCACTTCCTGCTAGCAACTCTAATTAGCATTTGTCCATTTAGCACTTTAAACAACGTCGCAACGTCCGGAGCCCCGTTGCTGCCGGCTAAGCGATTTTAAAGTCGCGAACTGCAAACAGTTGCCCGTTGCCAGCGCAGTTTGCTCGGCTGTAATTGAAGACCATGGACAGGGGGCATCACATCACGGAATTGGACCAGAGCGGGAATAAAGGCAGAACGTGGCCCAAATTTTCAGGCGAGGATGCTGATCAACCGCCAACAGCAAACACACATACACACGATGCCAAAGCAGTAACAGCTCCAATCCCAGTGGCCTGAAATGACAGACGCAGATGCTCCCACCCAGCGGATGCGGATTCAGTTACAGTTAGAGTTACAGTTACAGTTACAGCTACAGATACAGATACAGATAGAGATACACAGAGGCAGCTACCAGATACAGGCACACAGCCAGAGAGGGCCAACAACATACTGCTAAACTAATTAACTAAGCGCAGCTGTGGCGACGTCACCTTCAGTCGTCGACCGCATTCGCGTCTGTTGCCGGGGGTCAGGATTTTTTTCCACCTCACTGCAGCACAAGTGCGTGCAGCAGCCCTACGAGGGTGGATTGAGAAGGTTACGAGATGAATTTTAAGCTTTATAATAAACTATATACCTGTCAGAGGGAGTCTGATTGATTTTATATTAATTATTGGGTAAGGAAATGTAGTTATTATCTTGTATTTTCGAGATAATAATCCTTGAATAAATAGTGACTAAAGTAAACCATAATTTTAAATAGTAAAAAGCCATCTTGTTAGCTAAAGTTGTGGTAAATAATTTACAAATATTTGATTAATATTCCCCCCAATAAAATTCCAATAAAATCCTTTTAGACTCAACTCCAGTGATAATTTTCGAGATAATAATCCTTGAATAAATAGTGACTAAAGTAAACCATAATTTTAAATAGTAAAACGCCATATTGTTAGCTAAAGTTGTGGTAAATAGCTTACAAATATTTAAATAATATTCCCCCCAATAAAATTCCAATAAAATCCTTTTAGACTCAACTCCAGTGATAATATTTGAGATAATAATCCTTGAATAAATAGTGACTAAAGTAAACCATTATTTTAAATAATAAAAAACCCATTATGTTAGCTAAAGTTGTGGTAAATAATTTACAAATATTTGATTAATATTTCCCCCAATAAAATTCCAAAAAATTCCTTTCGAACTCAACTCATGTGACAGCCCTCGCTCCAACTTTTAGTTAGTGTTTTTGTGAGGCGGACATTAGGCTCGGGCTTGTTGTGGCCGCTGGTTTGGGGCGGCGGCAATTTCCAGTTGCCAACTCTGCACTCACTTGTTTGGCAATTAATTTGCCGGCGTCTGTTATTTCTTTTCCCCGGCATGAGTGTTTGCAATCTAAACACGGTTATTCGCTAATTAGCAAAAAACAAGCACACAGATACGATTCTGGCGACGGAGTGTAGAGTGAGCGAGAAAGCTACAATTCCCTGTGGTTCTCTGTTTGTTTTCGGAGGTGCTTGGCCTCGTTGCCATTTATTGGCGCCTCCCCAAAAGCCCCGAACCCCGAGCCCTGTAGCAGCACCCAACGCCGAGTCCCAGTCCCCAGGCCCTTGCCATGGGCTTCCTTTTTTTTCCCACTCTCGCAGAGAATTAGGTCGCCTTGTAATTAGCTGCTGCTGCTTTAATTTTAGCACTTCACTTTTTGTTTTCCTATTTTCTGTATATTTGTTTTAAGTGACGTCGCGAAAAGCGCTGCAATTGCAGGGAAGGCTTCAAGTGTGCCAGCTATAAAAAATTCTAAATTAGGCCTAAAAAATGGTTACTGGCGTGAAAAGAAGGTTCAAATGTGAAGCTCTTAATTAGTGAAAAGTATAGATAATAAATGCAGAATAACTTCACATTTTCTTAGCTTAAACTTTATAAATAAATTTAATTAAAATCCTCAGATGGGCTCAATAAATCTGACCTTTTAATTAGTCTGCCCACAACGCTTCAGTGAATAATATTTCCCAATTTTTGTATTGAAAGCTAAAACTGTATTTTATTTATTCACAGGATCTGCCTGCCAGAACATTTCCACTTGAATGTCTCTAAAACAATTTATATTTCGGTTAACATGGGGCTTTGATTCCATTACGCATACGCAGCGTGGTACGCAAACTTATGTATAAAGGAATATTTAAAAGACTCGAAAATGCTTACTACAAAACCTATTAAAATAGTTGGCAGCACATCGCTTTTGCTGGTGGCCTCACCTTCGCCTCGAGTTGTTTATTAAAATGCCAGAAATAATTTCTATTCGAAAATTTCCTTAGTCTTAGTTCGGAGGTAGTAGTTGACGTTTCTGTTTTCTGTTCTGCTGAGGTGTGTGCTGCTGCTGCTGCTGCTTCTGCTGCTGCTGTTGCTGCTGCTGCTGCTGATCCGAGGTTAGTTGAGAGTTTTGCTCCGCACACATGGATAATAAATATTTTCTTTGGTATTTTGATACGAAGTTTTATGCAGTCGGGGATTTGAGGGTTTTGCGAAGTCAGCAGCACAAACATCTCGTCGGGTTAGGGAGGTTAGGGAGGGGGTGAGATTTCTGAAACAAAGCGCATAGTTCATAAGTTGATGCTCAGCTATGCCAGGAAAACAGGTTTTTTTTTTAGTTTTCCTTTTGCAGTCTGCCGGGTAAAATGCCTGAAATGCCTCAACTCTTGCCGGATGCCCAAAAAAAAAAAAAACGGATGCTCTCGTATCAATTTGGCTTTTATAATTTATGCATACACAATTTATGCTGCCATTTTTAGCAACATTTCAAACGCGTTGCTCGCTTTTCAATTTGCACAAATTGACTTTATCGCACATGGCCATAAATCGAGAGCCGAGAGACGAACGTGGAAATCAATTTAATTATGTGCTGCCTGTGCTGATGCTGCTGCTGCTGCTGCTGCTGCTGCTGCCTTAAACTTAATGTATTCTTTATGGCAGGCAAATCTATTGAACTGCACTTTGAATATCTCGAGCGGTGGCCAAAACTTTCCTTTCCCTTAAGTCCGCCAAAGGTCGATATCATGAATAACGATGTAATAAAATACGTGATATGAATCCCAAATTTGACCAGCAATACACACACACACACACATGATGAACTACGAGGGCTGTTGCACTGTTTCTGGCCGGGGGATAAGCCCGAGCCAGCACATAATTCTTGAGTATTTTCTGTGAATTAGCCGGGTTCTCTGGGCCATAAACAGGCCTCATCCAGCGCATCGCTTATTTGCCAGCTCTCGTTTGCTGTTTGTTGCTGGGTCCCCAAGAGCGGCTGGCAGCAGGAAATTCTTGCAATTTTGCCAGCGCACAAACGCAGTGGCAGAAATATGATGAGATAATGCTAGAAAATAATAGCTGTGACTACTCCGACGACCAGCAGCAGCAGCCACAGAGAGTGCCGTCCCCATAGGCCCAGCCTCAACCAGTTTCTGCTGAAAAACACTCCGGACCGAGCTCCAAAAGGCATTCCTCTGCCGTATTCTATAGTCACTGGAAGAAAAACTATATCTTAAAAGAAAAACAAAGTCAAACTAAAAAACTAAACTAAACTAAACTAGATTTAAAGCTAGCTCCGCCAAGCGAAGATAAAGTTCTAGCTAGAATATTTCTTAATTTAAAGACATTCGGTACTTTATAGTAAACTCTCAGTGTATCATGTACCCCCGCAGTTACCACTGAAAAGTCCGACTTTGGCTGCAAATTTTGTGACAGGCAGCAGTTGGGAACGGACTTGGTCCTGGTATCCAGATCCGAATCCCCATTCCCCGGGGGTCACTCAAGTCCAAAGCGTCTGTGTTTCTGCATATGCAAAATGCAAAATATTCGCTATGCTTGTATATTTTCTTTCTTTTTGTATTATTTTTTGTGCTGTTGTGGTCTTAGCCTAGGAGCTGTACTTGCCACAACTCTATCTGGTAAGAGGAAACATAAATTAACTTCCTATTTGTGGCATGCCATCCCAATGGAAAATAAAACACAAGGTTTTAATTATTTAAAAAGGAAAGGAAAACAATAAAAAAAAGGTAAAATAATTTGTAATTACAATTTAGGAATAAAATTTAATTATTTAACATTAATTAAGAGCATTGAGCAGTCGGTTGCCTGCATTGTCGTAATTCTTACATTGTTTTCTGTTTACGTTGCTGTTTTCGTTTTCATGCAACGTCGCATTAGGCAAAATGCAAACCACTTTTCCCAGAGAAAAAAAAATACGAGAAAAATAAAGAGTGCAAAAGAACGAAAGAAAATGCTGCATAAATTCATTGCAGGGCCTGTCAACTTGGCTAATTTGTTTTGTTTGTGCTGCGTCCGCCTCATAAGTAGCAATGACGAGTGAACAAAAGTTGCCTTTAAGTGCTAATTTAATGCCTGGCCGTGACAGCTTGACATAATGCCTCGATTATGCTGACACAAACACAATCGGATACGGGCGAATCAATAAAGTGTAAATTGTAACATTAAATAGTCATTAGTGTCTAGAGCCATTTGACCGGAAATTAATCAAGCAATAACCGCATTGCCCCGGCACAATCGCTTTATATTTGACCACTCGGCTGGCTGGCTGTTGTTTTCCACACACACACACATTTACTTCCTCACTTCCTCTTTTCCACACTTCCGCGCAACGAAAAGGGTTAATGTTTGGCCAGCCTTTGTACATATCATTAAGCACACAAATACGATTACGAATACGAATACTGGAATACTGGGGAAAACAGGATAATCAGATTGCGCCTTGTAGATATGTCAAACAAGTGACGGAAACTGTTTATTATTGCCCCATTGCGGGCCGCAAACGGAAAAGGATAAAGGATGTGTCAGTCCGTCAGGAGGGCGCAATGAAATGCGGGGGCGTGTCCGTCCAATAAATTTAAGTCCTGCATACCTCGGGGCAGATGAACTCGAATTCCAAAGGGACTTGACTTCCGATTCGTAGAATTAAAATAGAAAATTGTCAACAATTTTCGGTCTCTGGACTGGACTGGACATCACTCGACATAAAATAAATACCATAAATGGTTTTTCTTCTTCTATTCTATTTTTTTTTATTGTTGGTTGGTTGCTCCTTAAAGCCGGAACTGCTAACAACACCAAAATTCAAGTCAGCAGGACGTTTGTCTTTGGGATTGTGATTGCCCCCACTAGCACATCCACAGAGAAGAGCCATCATTGTGCTCAAGTGCCGCACATGCATACATATATCCACATCCGGTGGCCAACTTCCGTGTGTCAAGAAGCGCTCAAGCATTCATTTATGAATTTTTATTATTTTTTATCTTTGCCACCATTCGCTCTCGACACACAATTCTCCTACCTCCCTCCCTCCCTTTGCATTCAGTTTATATTGTTTTAGTGGCAACTGACAGCTATTGCTTAGAGGGCGTCGTCACCATCTCCCAGAGATGAGGTGGGGCGACTCCGGGATCAAAGACACAGGTTGAACGGCTTGCTGGAAATGTAAACAAAGTTTTGCAGCCACACACAATTAAATATCCGGAAATCGTCTATGCTGAATCCGATTTTAATTAAAATCGTTTAGAGCAGGAAGGAAGGAAGCCCCATTTTCGGATGGCCAGGTAACCGTTACCCACACCAAATAGATGACTGACGATGCACGGTAAAAAGATTATAGGATTAGAAAATAAAAAAAAAATGGTTAATAAATAAATAAAAAAGGCTATGCTGGCAGGTTGACAAATTCCTAAAAGGAAAATTATGTCTTGTAATGGGGATTATTTATATTTATGGAAACTATTTGAGAAAAATATTTTGAAGATGCTTAAACTTTGGGAAAATATTATTATTGCATTGGAAGCTCCTTAATGTTCTCCCTAATAAATATAATTCTATCAATAACTCTGCAAATTATTTAAATAAGTTAATAATTTCACCATTTTGAGCAAAAGTATTATCTGGAAATAAATTTCATAAATAAATTATTCAAAATCTTTTTTTTTAATAGTAATATTGTCTTGCGCCTTTTATATATTTTGGGAAATATTTAAGTAACATTTACTTAAGTAATTAGGTAAATAATATACTTTTATTATTGTTATTAATATTCTTAAACATAATTTTACTTGTTTAATTGATGTCTCAAAACCCAAGACACCAGTTGCAGTTTGCAAAACCTTTTAGACACGTTCAGATACCAAAATAGATGGGCGACAGAAATAGACTTGAGAAACCGCAACCGCTAACAACTTTTGAGAGGCTTCTACGAAGGAAACTTTTGGCCGCAGTCCTTAGCCTGGCCGAAAAACCGACAAAGTGGCAACTCTGGCAGAGCTCTGGCTTGGCATCAGAAGTTAAACGCTGGCCGCTGATATTCATATACGTGTGTGCAAACAGCAAGCAGCTGAGTAGCGCTGAGCAAACACAAACACAAACACTCGGGCACAACCACCCACAACACCACACAGAGCCACACCCACCCACCCACACAGCAGCTACATTGCACATATGTACGCGTTGATTTCTCAAAACCAAAGTCATCCAGCCATGAGGCCAACAACAACTGGCAGCAGGCCCGGAGCAGGATCAGCTGGGCGCACACTACACAAGCTTGTGGCCTTGTCAGTTGGGCCAAGGGAGCAGGAGCAGGGCAGATAGACAACCATAAATATGAATGCATGCCTCTGGAGGGACAGCAGAAAAGGAGGAGGAGGCAGGATGTGGGCGAAACGGAGAAGCCTGGTCCGGCTTGTTATTTACAGTCGCTTTTCAGATCTTGTGGCATAATTTAAGCACCTTGTTTAGCCACTGTTTATGGTCGCTCATGTCACTGGTCCATCTGCGTGTGTGTGCACTTGGAAAAAGTAGCAGTTTGAGTTAAAAAAAAATATTTTAAAAATAGAAAATAAAATAGAAAAGGGGCAGCACAAGAATTACTTAGTCTAAGTCGAAATAATGCAAATTTAAGCTGGCTGACAGGGCGTATGCGTAATTTTCAAATATTTATTAGTTAAAACGTAATTTTTTATATAACTTTAAAGTAATATTTTTCTTCCTGTGTAGTGTATTTTTCAAAAGTAGTTTGTGCTCGAGTGGCCAGTGTTTGCATACATATATGCCACTGCTTTTGGGGTCACGGGGTCAATGATGGTCAGCGCGCACACACACATTCATCAGGCCAAGCAGAGCGAGCTGGCGCTTTGCCACTTTAAATAATTTATAAATGCGACAAATGTGAAAAACAACTTGGCCATAAAGCCTTTTCCAAAAAGGGATTTAGGACCTGGCCACGCCCCTCAAACGCTACTTACGCAAATCAACAAACAAATCAACGGGGACAAAAGTGGAAATCCTTTTTTTCCAGCTCCATCTGCTGTCTGCTGTCAGCAGAAAATTCCTGTTCGGCTATCAAATTGTAAAATGAAAACCGCTGACTTATTCTTCGCTTCAACAATATGGCAAGTAAGTGTCTGTGTGTGCGTGGTGTCGAATGCCTGGCATTATGCAAACAAGACAGATCCTTGCCAAAGCCAAAAGTCCTTTACCCCTTCTCAGCTTCGCAGCTTCTCAGCAAATGCGTGCTGTGCACATTCAACGTGTTTCGTTCTCGCGATTTTTTTCGCAAGTTGAGAATTTGCAAACATCGCACAGAGAATGTGGGAGCAAGGATACAGGAGAGCGAAGAAAAAGGCAGCTGGCAGAAGGTGCCACTCCGTTATGATTTTAAAGTGACGCCAACGATTTCATTTTTGGGTTTTTGAATTCGATTAAGAGTGTTTGGGTGAACTTACGATATATGTTTACTTGGGTAAATAAGTCATAAAAAAGCTGTAAATATAAGGGTAAAAGAGAGCAAGAAATAAGGTATAAGTAACCTTAAACAAAACACTTTCAATTATTTACCTGGAATAAAATACCAGAGAGTTTTAAAATATTTAAATTCACAACCTACATTTTTAAAGGTAATTTATTTAATTTAGTATAAAAACACACCCGATTATTCTATATCTATTTCCTATTTTAAACCCCCTTAAAGCCTTAAACAAAAGCCTGTTTCAGCACTTAAATTGCATTAATCGGAAGCGCAAATCGCGAGGAGTTCGCCACGCATATCGTATTGATCGCATGGCCATTAAATATGCATTTGCTGATATCGCCTAAATCCGCAACGAAAACAGCTTATGCCACAGCACACTCCACTCCTTTCGTGTGTGTCGTAAAGAAAATACATGACAATCCGGAAAAACCCCAAGAAAAAAGCAAACAAAACAATAGAATTTAAATGATTTTAATGCGACCATTGAATTTTATTGAAGCCGACGGATGTCGAGGCATTTTCGGGGCTCGGTTATGAGCTACACGCACGGGTGTCATGCGAGTATGAATACCAAACCAATCCCCGAAAAAACCCCGACCACAGCACGGCGACTGCCTTTCATTCGCACTGACAATAATAATAATTGTCAATTGCAGCAGCTGTCGCACAGGCGGCGCACACGAGCGTCGCTTTTTCTTTTTTTTTTTTTGCTCATATTCAATTTCAAATGAAATTTTCATGTCACACCCGAGCAAACATTTCCTCTGCTCCGTCCTCCCCCCCCTCCCCCCCCGAAAATCCATGGCCATTCTGGTGTAAATTTCACGTTAGCTCTTTGCCAACTTAATTCCAGGCGAAATCTTTTGCATACTTTCCAGTGGCATAGTAGGCAGCTGTTGTAGTTTTTGCTTAGCTCTCTTTTCTATCTACTATACATTTTTATTTGTTGTTCTTTTTCGCAGCGGCTGTGTTATTAGCCGGAGATATGTGCGGTGGCTGAGCTATTTCGGTATTAACTTGAGCTGCTTTGCGTCTGAGCTGCTTAGGTGGTATTTGCATATTAGCCCTTCGTCCATCGCATATTTTGATCAGAAATTGCTTAAGGTTGCCGAGCCACACTCCTGGATCCTTACATTTTGGCCCAAGGTTGAGCCAAGCTTGGCATTCGGCCTTGTTTCGGAATTTTGGGCATATGAAATTCATATGGATTAATATTTGGAGCGAGTAAGGGGTACATATATGCAAACCAGGGCACTTTCAACTGGTAACAGGATTGCTTCTGGTGAAAGGTGCCTACAATTGTATAATGTTTTGAATCTAACAAGGAATTTTCTTTCTAAATATATAATTTCACTTTGTATGCTTTGTGATTTGATAATTATATTCATCAATCCTTTAAGAAATACCAACAAAAAATACTTTAGACTTAAATAAGATAACATTCAGTGTCAAAGTGTCACAATTATTGCCATCTCTCTATCCTGTTCCATTTCGAATTGGCGTTCAGCTTTAATTTCATTTGGTGGCTTTCGGGCGGATGTTACCCCCCCCCCCCCTCGGGTGCAGTCGCCTAACTGCATCACTTTGAGTGCTGTCAGACAGCAAAATTCGCATAATGCAAATGCTAATGACATGTGTTCGCAGTCGGGCGCAAACCAGGCCCTCTCTCAGACCTCGTGGACCCCAGCAGACACCGCAGAGCCCACAAACAACAGCCATAATAGGCACATAACAACATTATCATTACCGAGAGCAGCCAGCACATTAAATTGCAATTGTTGTTTCAGCGGATAGTGGAGGAGGTATTGCGTATGCCATCTGCAATCGGAGTATGTAAATGCATTTGTCTAATTGATATTGTTGCGCCGGGGTGCCAAGAGTTTCCTTTTGCAGGGACATACACGGCGTATGCGTGATGTAGGGAGAACGAACAGCATAAAACGCATTTTAAAGCCGTCTTAAAACATTAGCAGCATGTGTCCCACAGCTACCTGGCTTGCTTACTTGATTCACTTTATGTGTTTGCTCACAAATTTCATTTTGATGAAGCCAATGTGTGTCTTCCAGTGTGTGTGTGTGTGTGCCCAGTAGCCGAGAGTTGTTGGCCTTAAACTAGCTCAAAAGCCCCAGCTGAGTGGCTGCCCCACCGCCTCCGATCCCCATCAGGGCTGCCTCGTCATTAGCATATGTAGTTGAGGGTCTGCCCCCGAACAAGACAAGCAAAAAAAGTGTACAGCATCATCCCCTACCCCTGGCCGTACGTACACCCAGAGCCAGGCATCCCGATGGCAGCCCAACCAACACCCTC
Source organism: Drosophila truncata (assembly GCA_008042515.1). Taxonomy (NCBI): domain Eukaryota; kingdom Metazoa; phylum Arthropoda; class Insecta; order Diptera; family Drosophilidae; genus Drosophila; species Drosophila truncata. The sequence goes on from VNJQ01004601.1 coordinate 101,020, forward strand.
CCGGCTCGGTTTGAGTTGAGCTGACAGGCGAGCTGTCAAAGCGGATTTTAGAGCACTCGCTGCCAGGTAAACAAAAACAGCAGAAAACAGGCTGGGATAACGAATGGTGAATGCTCTAGAGACGATCCAATATGATAAGAGTTTAAAGAATTTGAAGTTTATAGAGTTTAAATATTTTAAAATAATAATAATACTATTTAAATTCAATAATATTCTATATTTTATATTTATTTACATTTAGTGTGCTGGGACTCTAAGAACCAATAGAATTTCAAGTCTTTATTTCAATGTTTTTATTATTTAAGCTGCAAAATTCATTTCTAGAATGAATAATAACCCAAAAACAAAAAACTATAATGTTTTAGCTTGAATTTTAAACCATTAACAAACCATTTCTCGAATTTCCTATACCCCTCAAACGCTTGGCAGAGCAAACACCTGTCATGGGTTGAGTGTTGGCCAAAAGGGTTTAACTACGTATCTCACTTGTTTCTGTTTTGTCGTTGTTGCTGCTGTTGCTGCTGTCGGTTTTGTTTTTGCATTTGGTGTGGCGGTTTGCCCTTGGCCAAAAATGCATTGTGTTGGCATATTCACGTTTGTGCCGCCGCTTCCGACGCTCTGCGGCTAAAATTCTGACAAGCGCCAGCTCGACGAGGCAGGCGAAGGACATCGAGGACCGAAATGCCTTGTTAACATATCGCACAAGGCTGTGCGTATGGGGACACTTAATTCGGGCTAAATACGGGCTCTAAATTTTAGTTATAAATGCGGCTAAAACTTGATGAAACGCGTGACTCCAGATGTGTTTACTTAGGACGCTCTCTCTACCTGTCGGGACACAAATACCATTTCCCCCTCCCTCCCCCCAAAAAATATTCGAAAGGCTTTTTAGTGTGGCCTCCTTACAAACCAAAGATGTTGGGTTTATCCATAATTTCTGCGGGATTTCCATCGTCATCGACCAGCAGATGAACATCCGAGAACTTGATTTTATCCAGCTCTGCGTAGACTTGTTTGCTGATGTTTAGCTCGGGATACTTAAAGGGTAAGCCAATATTATGTAATGTATTTGATGGTGCAAGTGTACTTTTACCATTTTTGCCATCTTCCAGCACTCCAAGGCCGTTTTATTACGATTTAAACGCAAGTTTATCGTGGCCAAATATCCCCAGACATCGGGAACGAAGATGTCGACCGCAGTGCAGCGGGAGAAATAGGGAATGGCTTGTTCCAGACGATCCAACTTTAAGTAATATGAAATTTCTGAATTAACTATATTAACTACTTTGGAATTGAAAATACTTGCATAATATAGAGACAATCCCTTGCAATAATTTGGCAGAAATACTTTTTGTTTCTTAGAAGCTGGAAGACATGTATCATAGGCACTAATGGCCAGATCGTATAGTCCTCTATCGAATGCCAATTGTCCGAGACGCAGGAAGCTCAGCTTGAAAATAGGTCGGTCCTTAGGTTCGGTCGCGTCCAGCAGTTCTTCAAAGTATTTTAAAGCTTCGTCACAGCGTCCACGGGAGTATTCCGCATTGCCATTGATGTGCAATTGATAATTGCGCTAAAAAAATAAATATTAAAATGAATTAATCAAAGTAATTAATCGTAAGGTAAACCGACCATCATTTTTCCTTCCTCGCTTTCATTCGTGGGAAATGTTTGTAACTTGAAATTATCATCTATCTGTCGCTGTAGCATTTTTAAAGTGATCTTTATGAGATAGACCTCGGCTGGCGTAAAGCAATGTTCGATGTTGGCAAACACAACCTCAGCAAAGACGAATGCTCCCAGGCGAGCAAAGAACTTGAAAACGGGATAAAATTTGATATTTGTCACAGTGCTACTGGTCTTCATCTCAAAGTCCACCGGCAGGCACATTTCGTAGAGGGAGCGGGGAATGAAATTGAGCTTTGGTTCGGGAACTTCATAGAGATTCTCGTACTTCCAGCGTGTGAATTCCATTCCTGGCAGGTAATTCGCTTTCTTGTAATAGCAATGCAATAAAATCCACGCATTCACTTCCATCATTCTGGTCGTGGCAAGTTCGCGCAGTTTCTCCAGCATATTCGGAAACGCGGAGGTCGATATCTCCTCATCTTCAGACCTCAAACCCATCATATAGTCCACATAGACCTGTAACAGCAAACTGGAAAATATTTCAAAATAAATTCTCACTCCGAAATCACACTCACATAAAGTATTCTCCCTGCCACACGGTGCTCCTTGGTTTGATGAAAAACTTTGCCGCCTGCTGGAACTGCAGATTTTCGACACTGTTAAGCATAGTTATAAAGTCGAAGAGGATGCGGTTGCTAGTGCTTCTGTCGATCTCATCGTACATATTAATGGCAAGATCGCGCTGGCCCGAGTTGGCCAACAAACGCATTTCATCCATTAGCCGGATGAGATTCTGATCCTTGGCGTTTTGACCAGTGGGAACACCGTCAAAGCAGAAGGCATTGACAATGCCACGAACACGATCTATCATCTCCTTGTACATGTGTGTCAGCATTTCCTTTATGAAAATTATTTTAAATATATATTAATGATGAAATACGATAAAAACCTATGCCCACCCTAAACTCAATGTTCGTTTTCGTTGGCATTCGTATGTTGAAATCACAGCCACATATTTTCATCAGCAGATTGTTCAGGTTGCTCAGCAGACAGCAAAAGAAATCATTCTTCTCCTCGATGCTGTGGACATTCCTTTTCACGATGACCTCAATCGTGTCGGAGATGAGCTTGTCGAATTCCCTGTAGAGCTGTGCCAGCAAATCGCTATTGTTCTCGTCCTCGTTCAGGAACTGAACGTCAAAGCAGCGTTTTAGCTTACTCCTTTTCAGCAGACTCGCGTTGTAACTATCAAGAGGTTCGTTCTGTTCGCAAATTGGCTGAAAGAAACAGATCTTGAAGGTGCAGAACATGGGGGCCATCACAAGGTTTTCCGATGGCGCTCGAAGACTAATTTTAGGTGCTTGAACCGGGCTCAAGCGGCATGCAAATCGGCAGTGATTGACTATAATAATAATAATAAATATTCTCTATAATAATAATAATAACTCTCTATTCACTCACCGCCTGGATAGCCATAGATACTTAGATTGATTGCACCCTCGTACAAGACATTTTCGGGTGTGTCCTTGTACAATTGCAGCAGCAGTTCAAAGTTGTTGTTCAGCACAGATTCCTCAAGGATCTTTCGCATCTCCTCGTTGATAACAAAACGATGCAGGGAGTTGCTAATGAGAGCCCTGTCCGTCAAAGGATCGATCTGATTGATCTGATAGTCAACATCCTGTTCATATCGCAGCAGCCAAAAAAGGCGAGGCAGCTTGATCCGCATATTGGTTTCCATTTGGTTAAAACAAAAGTTCACATGGGGGTGCAGATCCCGCTTGAGATTCTCCCAAACGATGCTGGTATTCTGGTCGCTAATGATCTGCGATCCGAAGCCCCTAAAAGTACACCAGGGAATCACCTTGAAGACGTCGTCCCCACCCTCTGGTTTCGTCGATCGGAGAGACACGTTCAGTCCCAGGTCATTGGAGTGCATGTGCAGCTCATCGGGCGCGTTGTAGATCGACTCCAGGGACACAAAAGCCAAGTTGGTGAAATCGAAATTCTTTAGAGTGGGCAGGATGGAGTACATATGCCAAACAGTGGTCGAAGTGATTTTCTTGGATATCTTCTTATCCCGGGCGAGGTGCGATGGATATAGGAGGATGTTGATGTCGCTAATGAAACGACGCCGCTGAAAGAGTTGCAGCAAATCGCAATGTCCTCTTGATAGTAGCTCCAGACTCTCCTCTACATATTCGTCCTCGCCCTCGCCCTCGCCCTCGCCCTCCTCCTCCCATGGCATCAATGTATCGGAACCCTTTGTACTTGACCTACGAGTCTTCTTGGATTTCTTTGAAGCACTTGTCTGCGACGCATCTGACATCGAGGAGGTAGCTCCCTGCTGGCTGAACTTTGTCCTGTCCGAGTCACCTTTGCGATGCCTGGGAATACGCTGGTAGAGCGAAATCAACAATGGATTGTCACTGAAAATGTTCATCTCCTCGATGTCATCCTGTATCACTCCCATGGCGAAGACCGGCTTCTGAAGATTGAACTCCTTCTGATAGATAATCGTCTTGGTGGTATACCGCTCCTGCATCTTCTGCAGCGAACTCTTTGCGTGGTAGAGGTGTAGCTCCAGCGGATGTCCGGTTTCCGGCAGCTTGTATAGATGGTTCAGCTGGATGTAAAGGAACACGCGCTGCTGAATGATCCTGTTTTCCGGCGATTTATCCTCCGGTTCTTCCTCTATGGTTTCCCTGGTCTTCTCGTTCGGTCCGGATTGCCGTCCACGACGGGACGTCCGTGATGTGCGAGCAGTCTGCCGGACTACGCTACTACTCGATGCCATACCTGATTTTTCCCTTCTTAAGTTTAAAATATAAGTGTAAACGGATAATATTGGCCAGTTTTTGACACCCGCAGCTTGGATTACTTGCGGAAAAATATATTTAATATTTATAAATTCGAAGATGCTACTAGCTTTTTCTCAGAAATCTTTAGCTACTTAAAACAAGTAACAAATCCTGACAAGGTTATATACCACCCAGACTATGCGTATCTGTGTAGCCTTTATTTACAACAAAAATGTTTTATGTATTTCGATGCCGACGCCACAGGATTGTAAACAATAAACACTTCAACAAGTTGGCTCCTTGAATCCTCTGGCCTAAGATTCGTTTGCCATTTGGTTTGGAATTGTGCTGCTATGTGCGTTTTTATGGCTCCCAGACATATACGTTTTATTAGACACTCTGGGGTCGTAAAGCATATTTTTGGCAAAGTGTTAAAAAGCGGCGGCAACATGAATTTAATATGACAGGTTAAAGGTTAAATTTGTGGGAGTGCTCATCGGTAGCTGCAGCCAAACAACCAATCTAATCAGACAGAATAAGTATATACAATCATTACTGATTCCAGACAGAAAGATCAGGAACTTAGGGCAATGCACCTATCAAGTGAGAAGATTCCATGATTAATTGGAATAAGTAAAGCTTAAAGTTAAAGGAAAACTATTATATTCTATTTCCTAAGTGTTCATAAAGAGTTCTCAGGTTGTTTTTTTATTTTTAATCATTCCCTATGAATGAATTTTTTTTTTAAATTAAACTCCCAAAAGCAAAAATAAAAGAGAGAATGAAAATTAACACTTGACCTGTAAGTTGCTTGCAAAAAATTCCAACGACTGCAGCCATATAGAAAATATGGCAAATTTATACCGGACAAGGGGTCCTTTTTTTTCTGCCAGAGTTGATTGCAATGCGTAAACTTATGCCATATATTGCATTTAAAGCGTGCCCGGCGTTCCGAATATTATTATTATATATATATGTAAATGTGGGTCAGATGAAATTTGCATAGCGCACTTTTCGGACTTTTCAGCCGGTCGGGCGGTTGGTAGGGTTTCAGGTTCTTTATGCCGGCGAAGATCCTGTGCGAATTCCTTTGGCCAGGCCGCAAGGAGGCGAACTCGATGTGCAGCGTTCACAACTTTAATATAGCTTAATCCTTTTTGCGGCGCCTGTGCATGTGTGTATGTAACTTACGAATTATGGCGTTAATACCACTGTGTGCTTATGGCTCCGCTGTCTCAGCGTGCGGATGCTGGGCTGGGTCTCTTGTTACTTTAGCAAGTTGACTTTAGGGATCATCATTAGAGAGCGGGGAGGGGTAAGTAATGTGTGTGTGTGTGTGTGCAACGTATGTGAGTTTGCCAACATGCAGCCGGCGGCTTACAATTTCTCCAGGAGAAGTCCGATGACGTCAAGAGCTTAGTTCGGGCTGTAAGCCGCAAAGAAAGTTATTTATAGAAATTATGTTAATAATTACAGAAAGAGAAGGCAACCTGATCCCAGCAAGGCGAATATCCTGAAGATTTCAAGGGGTTTAATTAACAAATTTGCAGGATTTTGTAAACTTTAATTAAATGTTCATGTGTAGCCTTCAAGCTCAGTTTTCTATCAAATTTGCTTTGTTAATTTCCCATAACAAGCTTTTAAAACAGAAAAATACTATGTGCTATTTAATTCAACTTTATGAATCATCTTTGACCCTTAAGGGTATCATCATCAGCAGTGGCAGAGCCAGTGAAAAATCGGAAACCACTACCAAACCACTTACAACCCACTTCGCACACACACATGCACCTCAACCTGAGCAAGTGTCACCAACAGCACCGCATCAGGAGCATTGGTGGCAACACGGGGGAATCCCCTCGCTTCCAGTCTCTCTCTCTTTTCTGGTGGGCCACGTATGCGAGAACGATTACAAAATGCTGAAAACGGAATTTGCAAAATGTCACGTCTGACGTTCGTTGCCAACTAAGACGGAAATTCACCACTAAATGACGAGACCAACCCACCGGAACGTCGACAGCGACAGCGACAGCTCCTCCCACTGGTGGAGCCTCAGAGCTCGATGAAGTGCGAAAACGAAGGGCACATGGCTAGAGGAAATTATGGCAAGCAAGCAAAGGGAACAGAATTTCCACTTAAGCTGCATTTTCCGGCCCCAAAGGGTTTCATCCCCAAACAACAGAGCTCTTTATGCCAATGATTTGACTCCACTTTAATGCTTGCAGCTAATTCGAGACGGACAACGCTTAGATCCAGCCGATCGCGTAAGGTTTGTTCAAGTCAGTGGGCTGCCACATGCAATAGCCGTCCCAGTTACCGAAAAAATCACCACCAGCATTCGGTTGAGGGTTGTTGTTGTTGAAGTTGAAGTTGAATTGCCTGTACGAACCGCCCATTGGGGGCAGCTGTGGCTGTCGCAGTTGCAATTGTCTGTGCTGCTGCTGCTGCTGCTGCTTTGTCATTTCAGGAGCCGCATTGCCAGGAGCTCTAGCGAAGGTCCGAGGCTTATGGCTCGGTACTGGGGCTTCACTTCTCTGATACGAACGCTGGGGCGACAGAGGCTTACAAGAAGTCTGTTGGGTATGGGCTTCCTGTAGCCTCCGCGGCATCTGCATTTGTGGCTGCATCGCCGTCTGATGATCGCCCGCAGACTGTTGCATGGACTGCATCTGCAGGCGTTGCTGTACCGCAGCCTGATGGGCACCCGCGGGCGGCTGTATAGGCACGCCATCGATCAACACGGGATACACATTGCCACCAAAGACAATACCACTGCCATACATGACTGGGCCATTCCGCGAGACTGGAAGACCCTGTAATTGCTGCGGATTAACTGCTGAACCGTTCATGTTGCACTTATTTCAAAAATTTTAATTTTCAGAATAATTTTATTAAACAAATTCACCAAAAAGTTGATCGAAAAAAGTTTAGACCAAAAAAATTGTAATCTGTAACCGTAGACGGTAGATTAAAAAATGACAAAGACAGCAAAGGCTGTGCTTCTTTGAGAGGTGCTCTTTGAGAGTTCAATTAATTATGGCATGCTAGGTCTGAAAAGCAGGCAGATAAGTCGTGTGAGATTGTTAAAGGATGTTCCGCCTTATCAGCACGTACCTTCTCGGTGGACAGAGTAACATGAAAATGCAAAGGGAAAGAGACTTGTTTAATTAATAGCAAGTGCAGGACTTGAAGTAGCCAATCTCCTGTGAGGCACAAGAAGATCTATGAGATAATAGCGCACAAAGAAACTCATGTTGACTTCATTAGGAAATCTTATTTCTATAGAAGTTTAATAAATAAGCACACACTTTGTTAAATTAAATGAAATAATAATAATTACTAGTACAGCTAGACTTTTATGTCACTTGGCCTTGAACTTTGTGATAGTTAACGTCCCAAAAAATCGACAAAAATTCCATTTAGCAGATCGATTCAGGCCGAAAAGAAAAAAACAAAAAAACCTAACCCAACCAAGTAAGTGACCATGAACAAGTCACAGCTTCTAGGCATAAACTAGTTCATAAAACGCTATTACTTTAGGCAATTGACATTTGAACAGGACAACATGTTTCCCGATCACTACGACGTAGAACCCTTCAATCCCTTTAATGTTGGTCCTGCCAATAGTGGAGCTCGCTCCGAGTTCAAAATCCCCACCAGTGTTACGTATCCGCCACCGGTTTTTGTAGCCAAACCGGAATATGTGAAGGCGGCCAGAGAGCAAGCTGCCCTAATATCAGGATCACAACACGCCGTCAACTCAACAAGGTCCAAGCATGGCGAGGTGGCCATTTCGAAGGCCATCAAGGATGAAATGGCTGTGGCTAAGCAGCAGGCAGCGGCAATTCATGAATCCGATACAATCGACGCGGACGTGAAGGTCAAGATTAAGCAACCTGTCAAAGCAAAGAAGATGGAATCGAGGACCTCAATTCAAACTTTGCTGCCGGTGAGGGGCAATCGTTTGGTAAGCGGAGCGAAAAATGCCAAGAAAGTCACATCCCGCGCAAGTGTAGCCACCAAGCAGCGCAAGTCATCGAAAGGGGAAATTTTGTCCAAGGCCTCCAAAATTTCAAGCAAACTTGATACAAAGTCACTGAAACCCTTTGAGCCTGAAAAAATGTCATTCCGCCCTATAAAATCAAGTGTATCCGAAACATCCACTGAAAGTTCTACCTCTAAGGACTCGGAAAAGTCTGATACATCTGAGCCAGAGTCTCAGCATACCTTAAAATCGAGTAAGGCAACTGAGAAAGAAGCCAAGGAAGTCGCCTCTAAGGCGACCGTGAAGTCGCAGGCCTCTGTAAAGTCGCATGCAACTGTAAAGTCGCAGGCATCTGTAAAGTCGCAGGCAACTGTAAAGTCGCAGGCAACTGTAAAGTCGCAGGCAGATGTAAAGTCGCAGGCAGCTGAGAAATCGCATGCAATTGTGAAGGAAAGTAAATACTCTCCGGTATCCGAAAGCTCCTTGTCCCAAGGAGTAGCCTTGACCCAGCAGGCTGCAGATCTAGGATATCGCCTGAACTCTGGCAATGAGAACTTTCGGCGCTACAATTCGGTGGCTCGCAATCACTCGACCACCGTTCCACAGAAATTGTCTCTAGGAGACCGCATGTCATTCTGGTTCAGCGACGCAGTGCTCTCCTAGGGATTCATCGAAATATCGAGTTGTTAATGACAATTGCTTGCTGTTGAGTTGAACCAAAAAAAAAAAAATAAACACGGAAATTAACAGTTTAAACATTTATTATTTGTTGGAATTGAAAGGGTTTTTTTTTATAGATATGCCAGGAAGGAGAAAACTAACCTGATTTGCGGTTTAACATTTTTTTTTGCGGACATTCGGTGTCATTAATTCAAATGCGCTAAAAATTTGCGGTCACTGGTGCGTTGGGAATGCTCTGACCTATAAAATATGCAAAATAAATATAAAAAAAAATAGAAACCGATGCGCTTAATATTGTAAAATAAATGCAAACTAATGGGAGGTATTGAAAAAAGGGTCAAATGGCAACGGAAAAATATTTGCATTCATTAAAAGTATAAACCAAGTTCTATAAAACATATCATACATTATAATGGATAGAAAAATCCAACTTTTAAAATAAAGAACTTATATTAGTTACTTCCGATAGATAGACTAAAAATCCACTTTAAAATTTGTTTTAGAAATCGAAAGTCAATCACAAATAGAGCGCAAACATTCAGTTTAATTTTTTGCAAATTTAATTAATAGCGACAATGCGGTCTAGCGTTTTGTTTGGTGTATTGTGGTTAATTTTACTTTATTTATTACAGCGCAGAATGCTAATTGCAACTGCCAGAGGACGACAACAATGTTAGTTTGTTGCTGCCTAATCAGCATCAACATTTGGCCAAAGGGGCCTTCGGGCGAAACTGGGAAACTGGGAAACTGGGAGAGCGGGAAAGGCAGAGATGCTGGGGAGGAAGGGACCCGGACCCGGACCCGAAACAATTATAATAAATGCTTGTGGCTTACATTTAATTGCATGTCAATTTGTTCGCCGCTGGCCCGAAGCACACTCGTCCGTAAGTAGGCCACAATAAATGAGGCGAAGGCGAGTCGAGTGGGCAAAATATTTATATGGAAATGCGGCGATTTTTATGCTTGTACTTGTACAATAAAGGAAACAACTGCAATAATGGCCATGGCGCATAAAGTACCAGAAATAACAGCAACAAACAACTTTGCCAAAGTGCAAAAACCAGCAGCAGCAGCAACAACAACAACAACAACATCAGCGGCAAAAGGGCTTCGAAATGAAACAAATGTTGAGAGAAAAATATATTTAATACGAAAAGTTTTGCAATAACGGAAATGAAATGGAAATGGACGCGCGCCAATAGACATAAATGCGACTGAGTGTAGGTAGATAGTGAGTGTGTGTGTCTGTGTGCCGCCGCCATCAGGATACAAATAGGACACGGCAGCTGGAGGAGCCTGTAAAAACCTGGCCGTGTAAAACAAAAGCGGCATCGCACAATGCACTAACAAACAAACAGCGAGCGCAACCAACACGGATCTCAAAAGTAAAACTAACAACAATATCCGCAAAAAGCAATTGCACAAAGGCAAAAGTGGCAACGCCATCAGATGCAACCCACATTGCGCCTATAAAGAGCATAAAATATTAAAAAAGGTGGAAACTACGTAGGCGGTGAGCGGCGGTTTCTTTACAAATATTTCTAGCTAGCAGAGGGAAATGATAAATTAGTTCTGTTCTGGAAAAGTTGTATCCTTTTGGAGTTAAAAAGAAAGTAAGGGAAGTGATGGAAAATGGATAAAGTATGAATTCTAATATTGCTGAAATGTCTATTGAAGTTTGAACTTAATTAAAGTAACTGGTAGAAAGTATAAGCCATGATTACTGAGGAGTAAAATAATGTATTTGCTGTAACAGTCTTGATTTTGATTTAAAATTATTATTTTATTAATATTTAATTCAGTAAATTATGCTTCCTTTATGCACTTCTCTTTTTTAAATAAATATAAGCCCAGAATGTGTTAAGGTTCCCATAGATAGGTAAACAAGGACCCACTAATTAATTGCTCCTTTTGGAAAGTGAGGCCAGAAGTAAATCAACACACAACACACCCTTGCTAAACACACACACACACACACTTCAATCTGTCGCAATGCAGATATTAGCAGGCATACACACACACACTCTCACTCACTCAGTTGGACTTCAAAGGAACACACTCCAAGTGCACATGTCTTTTTGTGCCCGACACACACTGCGTATGCGTAATAAAATTGAATTAACGCATTTTGTGGCACATGGTCGCCCAGGGCAGCGTCACGGCACAGTAAATAATGCGTTTGCAGTAGTGCGGGTGTGTATGTATGTATTTCGGGTATTTGCCGATATTGCCCATAAATGAAAACATAAATTCGAGACAAGCTTGTGACACTAACGGCTGCCCCGAGCCATTTGGCCTGGCCCTCTGTATGTGTCTCAGTGTTCACTTTTGTAATAATTATTAGCTTGAATTTGATGTGTGGCAAGTCTCCGGTTGACTTGGACTTGATATCCGGACGGCAAAAGGCGTAATATTATATAGCCGGCCATCTATAATGCAATTGTACGTTTCATGTTTACTTGACAGCCTCAAAGGAAAGTGAGTTCTGCGCCTGCAGCTCCATATTAGATGGCCACATTTAATTACCTGTGTGAAATGCTCTAGATGTAAATTTAATTTTCCAAAATCTCTGGTAGAGTTCGGCCCGAAGCGGTGACTAATCAAGAACCTACAATTATTGAGCAATAAAAGGGAATCATTGGATGTAATTTTGATTTAATTAAAGCACACAGAACGTAATTAAGGTTATATCAATTTAAAATGTAATTTAATAAGAACATTTGGTATTTTTCTGTAAAATTTTGCTACATATTGTATGATGAATTAAATGTGCCCAAAAAAATCTATTTTTTAACAGCTCCTCCTTCTCACTGCACAGTCTTCCCATTAATTTCATTAAATTTAATATTAAATTGGCTCATTTGTGTATATATATTCTTTTTTTTTCTATCCAGAGTTTCAATTAAGTCTAAATGCAGTTGATTAACAAATTCAATTTGCGCGCCGCGACAGTGGCTGCGGTCGAGCGTGAATTTTCCGCCGATGCAGCAAGACTTGCTTGCATAATTATCAGCGAGGCATTAAAGCATTTACATTATTATCTGCTGCATTGTGGCCCATCCGATCCGCGATTCGTTAAAAATTAATTTATAATTTGCATAATGATAAATGAAGAGAGAAAGCGCTTAAAAGCGACTACAAATCAAGGCGGCCAAATGGCAAAAGTGAATTCAGGGAGCAGCGCGTCAAGTCAGCGGGAAGTGATTCATGGTCCCATTGTGGACCCGAGTCTCAGGCTCTCCGGCTCTGATTTCGTAGTGAAAGTCAACCGAGTCATTTGTCGTCATAACTTTTGTCATTAAAAGCTGGGTGGGAGACTGGGCGTGGCTGGCTACGTGCCGAGCGGACAAAGCCAGGACGTACATCCTCTGACTTGACTCGACTCGACTCCTTGTTCGTCTTCGTCGCATTTCTCCTGACTCCCTCCCGGCTGGGCGCATACATTTTTCATAACATGCTAAATTTATATGTTCGGGCGGGTGGGTATGTGTGCGGCTGTCTCGGGACAGGCAAGTCACGTTTCTTAATATGTCTGTGTATGCGGCCACCAGGATAAGTGTCCAAGTTGCTTTATGTGCGGCTGTGTGTGGGTGCGAGTATAACGCATTTTTAATTTATTTTCATGCCACTTTTTCACACACAAACACACACACACCCGTAGCTATAGCTGTATCCTTAGCCTGGGTGTGGATTTGGCCACAGCCTCAAGCAGCGGGTTAAGAGCCTTCGTGAACCCTCGAGTGTCGGTCAGGCGTAGTCCCTCAAAGTCTGTGTCCTCCCCCAAAAGTGAACAATGCACGCTTCCCTGTCCTTTGAGTTTTGTTTTAATGCTTTCAAATTTGGCATTTTGATGTACACAATAAAAAATAACATATTTAACTTTTTCGTAATGCTAATCTTTTGCAATTGTTCTTAGTTCAATTCTTAAATATTTATTATTTTTTCTAGTAAGTATTTTCTTTTACGTCAACAAGAAGACTAAAAACAGCAGCCTTAGAGTTTTCTTTTAACAACATGGGAATTCTGAGTTTCAGTTTCGAAAACGTAACAATCGAAGCTGGTCGCAAATTAAGTTTCTCCCATTGAAATATTCAAAAAGAAAATTGTTAAAAAATCTAATTACAATGCCAAGTCTATCGCAAGTTTTCCTGTTTGGAATTTTTTCCTTTTTCATACTTTACATTTTGAAGTTCTACCTTAAGGGACTGCAATTCGTACGACGACTGCAAAATCTAATCGGAAGAAACGTAGACGTTTTCGAGCAAGTTCAGGACTCTGATGATGATGATGAGGGCGTCGTGGACGATGAATTTCTGTTCTCTGACTTGAACCCGGAGCAGAGTGTGGAAAAGTATCGCCGAATGCGTTTTGAAGCGGCAGCTGCCGTGTTGAGAAATTCTATTAATAAGACTGGCAGCACAGACGAAAAGAAATGAAATGAAATCTAGGAGGACACCGCTCAACCATCTGAATTCTCTCCGAAAAACCTTACCAACCTAAAACATAAATATTTCTATAAATGTTATTTTGGCGGCTGTGATTACCCTGCCACCACCGAATATACCAGCGAAATCAACTAAATAAAATTCCAGGCCCGTTCCTTAATCCTTTGAAATTAATTTGCTGCCATTGCCTTCGGACTGCCTGGGGACTTACAATTCCGTTGGCCATTTTAATTGGTTTGCGAGCACATAAGCCGGCCATAAGTCGCCAGGTGGACTGCGGCAAAGGGTAAAGCGGTTATATATATATATATATATGTGTTTGTACAGCTGACTCGAGCCAAGATGCAGGCTGGCCCGCTGCTTGCTGGACAATTGTGGCAAATGGAAGGCGCTTAAGATTAAAAAGCTTCCCATGGTCTGGATGCGATGGCAAAACCACAAAGCAAACACAAACACAAATAGCGATGAGAGGGTACGAGAGGGTCTTCTACGGGAGAGGCCTGTAAGGGATTCCGGGCTGGGGAAGGCAAAATAAATATGTAAGTCATAAGTAGAAGGATTGTTGAGGGTGTAAATATGATGTAGTTAAGGGTATATCGATATCACAGGGAACACTTACGATTATACACGAACCAGTAAAGGGATCAGTGATTAGAGGTCAATAACACATAGAAAATATTACACAAAATTAAATAATTATAAAATTGTTCGAATAACCCTTTGTTTTGATTAATCATAATTACTTATAATTGATTAAAGTGTTGGAAAATAATGTAAAAGTGAGTCAGGAATTTTATAAAAATTGTATTACATAAAAATTCAACAAATTTGTGTTTAAAAAGTTATAAAAAACTCCTTTTGGCAAGTACTGGGTATCAATTGGTCGACTCAACCCATAAAGCTGTCACCCACATGTCCGACAGCAAACATTTTAAGGTTCAAAAGAAGGTCCTTAACCTGCTGCCGCCGGCGGATTGCACTTGCACTCACGTTCATCACTGGCTGCAGTTGATGTTTCTGCTACTGGTGTTGCAGGAGTTGCTTTTGCTGCTGCTGCTGCTGCTGTTGGCTTTGTGTTGCTGTTGCAACTGCAGCCGCTGTGGGCTGCTAAATGAAGTGAGTGTCAACGCAAATGCAAACAAATGGGAGGAGCGCATAAAGCGAAAGGCAGGAGGCAAAAGGCGTCGCAAATCAACAGAGGGCTTCCATCAAGTGAGGCGACAGGATGCGAGAACTCTCTGTTTCGCCAACTCCCCCGGCCAGACAAATGGGGTCAGTGCTCCAGCTTAGTTTTATTTTAATAATATTAATGCACACTAATGTGCAGCCCGAAAAAAATGGGGGAATACATTAAAATATATCCCGTCGTGACCACACAAAAGGAGTTTTAATGAAAGTCCTAGGAGAATGTGAAGTGGAAATTGCATTGAAAAATATGCAAGCTTTCAAGTACGAAGTTAACTTTGTAAAATTACTTCAATTACTGCGGTAAACAAATATATACACTAAATAAGTTTCAATTAAAGGTACAGCCTTATGTCTTAATGCGTAATCCCCATTAAGAGGCTTCACTCAAGTGCATTGAATAACTAAATAATAAGGCGATAATGATTTTAAAGGAAAATCCCAAAAGTATATAAGTGACAAAAGGATTTAACAGCTTTAAGAAAACAACTTTAAGCCACACTTATTGTTGTGGCTTCTTCAAAACTCCTTCTTTCTTCTGAAAATAAAGTTGGCAATTTGCTTTTGGCTCATACGCTTGAGTAATTATTTTTCGTCCTTGCATTTTCCATTTCATTAGCTTGCCCGCAACCGTTTTTCATTGTTTGCTGCTTAAATGAAATTTTTAATTAAGAAAGCAAACTCTCTCTCTCTTCGACTTCGATGAGTGGTCGAGCGGCGAGTGTACATATTTTATGAGCCCCGAAAAACTTGGAGCTATGAGCTTTCATGCCATTTGTTGGTTTTTCACAAACTTTATGCATTCTGCAGAGAGTTTGCTTGCAATTCACATTCCATTTTAATTTTAATTTATTTTTTCCGCTTAAAGCTCATTAAGCGCATTTGCACGCTGCTGTGGTTCGATTAACAATGGAAATAATAAAAATTAATCATATAATGAATTTATATTGAATTAATATTAAATTTAGTTGGCATTATCATGTGCGTGCCAAAGTCAAACAGCGGCGAAAACAGAAATGATTAATTCCATCAGGACTTTGTGCTCCAACGCTTTGGTGGTGGATTAAAACATTGTGCTCATTGTGTGTTCGATAAATATCATAAATAAATACGGAATGCATAATGCAAATACATGCCATGCATAAATGTCCATTGACAGGCTAAATAATTGCCGACTGACCTGTGGATTTTTGTGCAGCATAACCTTCGATACATACCTTAGTTATCCCTTCATGCAAAGCCACTGTATTTGCCAAGAATCACAAATATTTATTTTCATGGCAAGTCCCTTGACATTTCATTTCCGCAACTTATTTCAAAAACAATACCATAATTGTAGGTCGGCTGTTAAAATACCTTTTTCCTATTCCCTTCGATGTTGTCGATGCATACAAATTAAATATAATTGTATTTCATGTGAATTGTGATATTTACATAATAATAAAAATATTTATTTCATTTGCCGATATGTTGATTTTTGTTCAATTTTATTTCAATACGTTTTATTTTATTATTTCGCCTGCCTTTGTCCTCTGCCTTGGCTTATTATGCCATCAGAGGAGCCAGGCTTGGATATTCCTTCTCAGATATTTCTATGTGTGTGTGTTTTGCCATCGCATTGTCGCGATTCTCGCATTACACAATGGTGTGAATATATGTATAAATTGAATAAATGGCAAATTGCAAGCCAAAGGGGGCATGGCATAGGGGCTGTCTCACGTGTCGCCTCCTGGTATTTGCCTTTGCCCCGGTTTCCAGAGTCCTTTCACCGCCAGCTGGCAGCTGGCAGAATTCTTTTCCTTTTCCACGAAGCGATTTGCAAATCCCAGCTCCGGCACACACGTCTGTCTGCTCGGCGTATTATTTCGTTGCACTCACTGAAAGGACCATACGTTCGGAGGGCATAAATGAAAGGATATACCAGTAGCAGTTACAGAAACTTGTATTATAAGATGAGTTAAGTGCTATCAAAAAACATCTTGTAATATTAATGGGTAATCGGGATTATAATTTTATTAATTCGATTTTTATTTAGTGCATTTTATGACTTTAATGTTTGATAAACTGTAAAATTTATGGGATCTAAAAAATTTATATAGAATAAAAGATATGATATTGTATTCTCAAATTTCAAGAATTAAAAATGAATTTATTTAAGGAATACTCTAATAAGAAATATAATTTATAGGTCTTATCTTATGATTCGATCCTCCAAAGTTTTTATCTTCTATGAGAAACCCTTGTGGCGACCCTCTCTTCTGCCTGCAACACCTTCGTTTCCATTTCAGCATTTGCGCCAAGCAAACTCATCCAAGTGGCATTATAAACTAAGTTAAGGCGACAATTTCGCCGTGCCTTATTGCTTGTTTGTTTGCATTCGCTTGTCGCAGCAAATCGAAGTTCTGCCATTGCCATGTGCACACAGTGCACCACTCCAAGCAACGCCTTCCAATGCCTTCCAAGGCGGGTTGTATGTTACCTGAATGGGTCTGGCCTGAACCAGCCTCCATTTCCGGATTCAAATCAATCGTTCCTTTGAAATCTTTTAAAGTTATCAACTTAAGCTAAGTTCATTTCAAGGTACTTTCTTGGGAAAATTAACAAAAACCTCATTTTGTCTGGAAACTCGCGTTGGGAAATTAAAAAAGGTCAATTAGCTGTCTTGTCTTGTGCTTGTCTTGACTTAAAGGTTAACTGGCGTCTGAGTGGTACACACACACACACACACACTTCACTTTGTCTCAGTCGGCAATTTGGATGCACATTAATCATACGCCACGTTGCCAATAAACTTGTTGAAGACATGAATCAGCGACAGTTCAACGACATAAGCATTTAAGCTTAACCACTCGCAGAAATACACTTTGAATTTATTGTTTTGAATGTATAAATAAATAGATTTAGTAACCATTTTATTTTTAATGGTTTATAAAATAAAATAAACATGAATTAAGCTAACTTTCATGTATAAAAACCTTTAAGAACACTCTTAATTTTTCTCCTTTTTTTCAGCCAGTGTTTCGCTTCCACTGCCTCTGCCACTCGATCACTCTGAAGAGCCTTGCCTTGTTGACTTTGCATTATCTTAATTGTGGTCTGTGTAGGTCCTGGCACGTGTTCGGAGTGCGTGTGTGCCGCTATTTTCGTGTGCTTCGGTTGAAGTGCAGCTAATGACATTGTTTGCCGTCTCCTGGCGGCCATGATGATGGATCGTCGTCGCCAGCTGGCGGCTAAAATTGCCTAATGCCGCGCCGCCAGCAGGATCCCTCACTCACTGGCCGTTCGCCTGTCAGTTCGGTTTGCTTGCATAAGAATGACGGACCGCCGCATGGTGTTTCCATCTCAGCTGCCCGCTGCTGATGATGCTTCTCCCTTTTTGTTGTCAGGAACCGTGGTCAATGGATGCTGATGCTAAATATCGACTCTTGCACTTGGTTCCTGAAGGCCAGAAGGGTTTACTTATCCGGTAAATAGTTCACTTGCTCTGTGAAATCGATGCCAATGTAAAACGAGTTAAGCTGCAGACAGCAAACTTCCTACACTCACAGCTCCTGTGGGAGTTTCATAATTCGCATGCAGGACACATCAATTCATTGCCCGAAAAGCAGAAGGCTGACAAAGTGTTTTCCCAGTGACCCACTCCAGCTTCAGCTTTTCCAGCCCTCGTCTGTCGACTGTCGTCTGTCGTCTGACTGACTGAGTGACTGACGGACTGTGGGACTTCCTGACAGCCAATAAATGTCACTTTGGCCAGGCTGCTGCTGCTGCTGCTGCTGCTGCATGAATACATCCGTCGCCCATCGGCTGGTGTCTCCCCAAGCAGGACCTGGGTAACTCTCCGAAGTGGCAGCTTATAAAGTCCTGCTGTGTCGCCCCGATAATTGACAGCGATGTGACAAAGGAATTGAAACAGACAGTTGGCTAGATGGGAATTTAAAGGTAAGCATTTGCAAACGACTCTGTAATGGCTTCGAATCGACGCAAAGTTTCGAAAGATGTCACAACTACAATCAAGGCGAGCACTTGCCAGACAATGAATGCATGACCACCGGAAAGTTTTCCAAGTCATCGACATGTGATGATGGGCCATGACAAATAGTCGTTTCTTCATTGCTTCTCCCTAATTGCTAAATAAAAAAAAAGAAAAACACTGAGAACACTCGAAGAGCAGAGGTCAGCGATAGTCAAAAGTCTAGACAGCCGACAAATGTTACTTTGCTTGCGACGGCCATTAAGACCAAGACCAGCGACCAACTGCCATAATCCACTCCATTGGGTCAGGGGCAAAAATTGGATATAAATAAGCGTTTAGAGCGGGAAAATCCGATTGCATATATGCATGCAAATGCCATGGGAAAGCATGAGATATGAAATTAATTCAGCGTTGCATAAAACACACGTCTGAAACTCATTTCGTGGGGTAAGCGTTAAAGCGCCGACATGCATGCGGACAGGACAGCAGCAGCAGCAGCAGCCAGGAGCCACGTGAAAGGATATGCCAGCTGCTGGTCCGGACTCGGACCCTGGAACGGAGCAAACCAAATATTAGCTCTGCAGCTGCACAGTTTTTCAATTAAATTCACCGAATGCTCCTTCAATCGTGCATTAAAATGAAAATTTAATCACGGCAACGAAATGAATCGCATCCGCTGACCCCATCATGGCACATGTTGTCGAAGGAATGATGTAAGGCTGCCGCCACTGGGGCGTATGGGTATTACGCATTGTGAGGAAATATGTAATTAAATTTTTCTTTCGCTTGTCATGGCTCTGACGGGGTCACGATGATGCTGGTTTTTGTTCTTTTTATGCAGGCATCAAGAAGGGGTAGCCAAGGAATTCCACTTAGTTAGTGGCTACTAAACAACTGGAATGCAAATTATCAGGGAGTTTACTTGCTAAGCTCTTCCTGACATCACTGAAGCTCTATAAAAAGGGATAATGGTTCAATTATTTCAAATAAAGGAACTACAAATTGTAGAGAAAAATGCAAATAAAGACTTTAAAGACAGGAAAATGCTGAGCCAATCAATAAAAGTATTTAAAGTTCACCCAAAAGTATCACCAACCTTCTAGATCAGCCCTTACAAATTCTTATTGTAATACTATTAATACTATTTGGTTCTTCAATTAATAAAGAATACATTTCTTATTAATTTCTCTATTTTTCATCAATATTTGTTGTCTTCGCTCTCCGCACGCTTTTCAATGGCGACAGCTAATGGGTAATAATTAATCGTTTCCCTGAGATATTTTCCTCACGTTCTCGTTCATTATTTTAAAATGCGCATCACAAGTGTTGGATATATATTTGTTTATCGCTCGTCCCGACTTGCAGCTCGTTTAAAATGGCTGCGGCAAGACTTTGACCGCACACCCCGCACAGACGCACACACGCACACACGATTTTCCACGCTGATAGAACGCTGAATGAATGGAAACGAATGAATGAAGAATTTCACTTACCCCCCATTCTCATCGCATCCTCATCGCCCAGCCAAGCCGAGTCCTTGTCCGCATCCTCATTCACATCCACATACACGACTGCAGCTTCCTTATCGCAGCTCTGCGCTGGCTGCATTTATATTTAAATGTATTTAAACGACCGACAATTTGAGAGCATCGCCGTTGTCAGTGGCAGAGCTGCGGACTCTGGACTTCGGACTCCGGACTCTGCTTTTCCCTCATTTGCAGTCCAAGCAAGAAGCCGCGCGAAGGATCCGCCCACGGTCCCAGTGGCAGCAGCAGCAGCAGCAGCAGCAGCAACAGCAGCAGTCCCATTTGTTTGTGCGTACCCTCGGCTTTGGCGTTGGCTTTGGCTTTGGCCCTCGGCTCTGGCTGCTCCGGCTGAGATAAAAGTAAATATGTGGCATTGGTTGCGGCTCGGCGGTATCATTTTGGCTTCGCTTCGGTTTTCGGACTCGCGTTCGTTTTCCGCCGGAAATGCGTTCTAGCGTAATTTTTAATTTATTCCCGACCGTCTTCTGCTCTGCTGAATGGGAATGGAATATTCCTTAGCAGCATGCTCGCCACTTAATTAATATTTCCAAAAATATTTCCATTTTGCTATGGATACACATAATCTTGAAATTCACATTCCACTTGGCAAAGGAAGTAAACTCAATTTATTTTCAAATTTTACTTAAAGATGCTTGTTATTAGAAACTGAAAAAACCAATTTTTGCACACAAAAGTTCTTTAAGATCCCTTAAAAAATATATCAAAATTTTGTTGTTCCATAATTTAATACAAAATAAATTTAATTAAAATTTTGTTGAAAAGTTTAATAGCTTTTAGCAACTTTCAACACACTCTCCCGCGCTTTCTGGCTATTTGAAATTCGAATTTTATAGTCAGCGAACGAAACTAATTGCTGGATAAATACTAAAAATGGTAAATGCCAAACGCGTTCACGAATATAATTAACTTTCTAGAAAGTAAATAGAATCTTGACTGAAAACTAAAGACAACAGCTGTTAATGAGTGGAGTTTCTGGCAAGTTTCTGGCCCCGCCGCCGCAGTCTCGAGAAGTCATTGTTCTCCGTGCAAAACTGCTGCATCTTTCGTCCTGCAAGCACTCGTAATTTACGCAGCTGCCATCCTTATCCCTATTCCACTTGCAACGCCGAATCGCTGCTGACTCTTGCTTAGTTAATATTTGCCAAGTTTATGGCAAGTGGAAAAGTTCGAGGAGAGCTTGAGACTGCCGCTAGCAAGTGGCTGCCACTGATATGGGTAAGAAGTGCGAGTATTGATTTACCGTAGCACAAAGCCAAGTCCCGGACCAGACCCGCTGACGCTGACGCTGACGCTGACACTAACACCAACACTAACAACGCTTCCAGCAGACGTCGCGCCAATGTCGCTATCCATTCCCCCTATTCAACCTATCAACCAGCCAACCCCTGGAAACCCATCCCGTTCACGTCAGTGTCCCAGTCGCTTGGCATGGTCGTCGCCATGTCTGCTGCCGGCAGCAGGGCGGAAACGGAAACCGGCAAGCAACTGAAGCGGATTTTTCAGGGCCTTCGGGAACCGATAAAGCAATGCCCTCTAAACTCTAAAAGCAACAAAAATAAATACAGTTTTCGAAATATAAATAAATTTAATACGAAATATGAAATTAAATATATAATATTTATATATCTTCCCTATAAAGACTAAGAGAACTTTATCCTTTACCTAATATACCCTCTTCCCTGCTAGTTAGAGCACAGTTTTCGAAATATAAATAAATTCAATACGAAATATTTAATTAAATATATAATATTTATATAACTTTACTAAAAACAGTTAGATAGCTTTATCCCTTAGCTAATATACCCTCTTCCCTGCTAGTTAGAGTACATTTAGACCACAACAGCAACAATCGGTGTACATAACTCGCCGTTTTTAGCCCTCGTCACTGTTGTTTTCCTGCCGCTCGCTACTCGCAGGCAAATGCTGGACATTTTTACGGTTTGGCAAGTGTCAGCAGTGTTGTGGCTGGCTAAAAGAAAGAAAGAAAAGAAAGGAAACGCTGTCACTTTGCTCTAAGACAAACATTTTATTTATTGTTTCCCTAGGGGAAGACCGCGAAGGCGCGAAAACTATCAGCTACGAATATTTTACAAGACGCCATTGCAAAGCTCTCAAGAGTTCAGCCATTGCAACTGCAATTAACTCACTCAAGCAACAAAGACTTAATCACTAAGTATGGTATCGTTCTCGACTGGCAGCGGAAAGTGCAATCGCATCGAGTTCCCCTTATTAGGTTGGACATCTAAATGGATTCGGAAACATTGCACTTCGCCCACAACCAATTTCATTTTGTTGGATGATATTTCAGCTATTTTCAGAGCTACGTTTGGTTGAAAAATATTCCAACGGCAATTGATGCCACTGCTTTTATTATCATCTATGTACGTACGTACGGATGCTGGGATGACAAACAAAATGCCGCAAAATTGTGTGAATTGCTTCTGAAATGGACAATAATGGGATTAGGCCAGCAAACACACACAGCAGCAGCAGCAGCAGCAGCAGCAGCAGCAGCAGCAGCAGCAGCGGTGGCGGCGGCACACAGAAAAATGTTCAAAAAATATAAACCAAATGAAAATAATCGGAAATCGAATGGAAATATCAGGCATATTTCAATTTAGTGCTTTGGTTGAGGAAATTTCAATCAGCTCTAAAATGGTTATCAGTGCTCAGAGCTTGTATATTATCGCATATGCCGAAGAATATAATATTTGCAATAGTTTCTCCCAACCATCAAGCATGAAAATTGCCAATTTCAAGCACTAGTCCGTCCGTCCGATGGCACTTGAGAGCTTTGTGGGGAAACATTAGGAAAAATTAAATGCTAGCGCAAGTTTTAAGCCCCGGCATTTGGCAGGAAAACAATGAAACTTCAGGCTCAAGTGCAGGCAAAGCTCTTATCGGGAAAACAGGGCGGAGGAGAGAGAGAGATAGGCGGACTTGGGCTTGGGAAAAGTGAGGCGAAAGTTTTAAGCGTCTTTGCACGCATACAATTTCTCATGAGCAGCAAATACAATTGCACAATAAAAATGCACAGGACCCGGACCCGGACCCAGACCCGGATCCGGACGGGGGAATAAGACTCGGAATCGGGGCTGAGACCAGCAAGCTCCTTGCAAAAGGCTTAAGCGAAAGGATCTTAAGAGCAGCCCTGACTGTCAGAGCTAAGAGCAGAAAACAGTTTTCCGACCAAATAAAAAAAAAGAATAATAACAAAAAGGAGCAGTAAAAATTCATGCAGCGACGCTTCGCCATAATGTCTTTAGACCGCGTTTAAAAATTGCCGTAACACGCGCTTCTCCAACTGCAGCAGCAGCAGCAGCAGCTGTCATTCCATTAATGTTTTTATGAGGCTTCAAACTGTTGCCGAAACGAGTCCATTCGAAATTAAAGGTAAAACGCCCCAAACTTGGGCCATTAAAAAAGGGAGAGAGAGAGAGAGAAGCGGCATTTATTTGATTAACTCTTTCAGTTGCCAATTAAAATGGGGCCCTGAGGAGGTTCCCCCTCCCCGGGCTGACTTACTTTGTTTTTGTAAATATGCAAAGCATATGGCTGACCTTTTGCCTGCATCTACTTCCTATATACATATTTTACTTTTTATTGAGTCTACTATAAAACACAGAATGGTAAATAAATTTTAATTTTACTACTCGCAAATACATAATTTAGGAGTCCTGCCGGCAGGCGAAGGACAAAGCCAAGCTAAGCCATAAAAATGTGTATGGCAAATAAATTTTAAGTGAAATACTTGTAAATGAAAACAAATGTAGCACACACATAAAGCACAACGACACACAAAGGAAAGGAAAGGAGAGCAGGAGCAGGAGCAGGAGGAGGAAGAGGAGGACAATGGCTATGGGCCACAAAATTCGATATTACGTATACGCCATGTTCGTGTACAACTGTGTGCAATAAATATCGCAAGGACACACTCACACAATTAGATCGCCAAGGACATTTGAAAATGTTTGTCTTTGGCTGAAAAACGCGCCATAAATTCGTCGTTGCTGGCATAGGCCCAGCAAAAGCGATAAATATCGAAAATCAACTAAAATTGTCCAACAATACTTTATTCAATTGCGGCCAAAAATTGAGAGGGAAATGCCTTTAATTGATATGCGGCACTGACCCACTCGCTTCTGCAAAGCCAAACATAAATTTAGCGCATCTATAATTTATGCTAAAATAAACACAAATTAATTTCATATTATTATAAGTTTGCCGCTGGGCCAAATCCAATTCCCATTGGCAAACAGAATAATGCGAAAAGTGCTGAGTGCTGCACAATTGGGAAAAAAATATTAGCACAATTGTTACACAAAAGCTTCACAATTTAAATTACGCATTGTATAATATTCCTCAATGAAAGCTAATGAATTCCATAAGCCTTCGATGTGTGCACTCTGCAAAAAGGGAATTTAATTCATGTGATTGAAATTAATTAAACTCGAGTATGTCTTCATTGCACTTAACCATTTCTAGTCCTGTCTAGTGGCCCAATTTGCCCACTTGATGTACAATTAATTTAACTGCACTTATTTAGGAATAATTCGCCATTGACTATCGATTTCATGAACTATTGAATTTATTACCCGAACATGGAGCTGAACAAATTGTACATTTACATTTCTAATTACAACCACAAACAATATCAGTCGGGCACTATTAGAAATGTAAATTTGACAAATAAATCCAAAGAAAATAAATTGCGAAAAATAATAAATACATAAATAAATATTTCATATGCTACGTTGGCATTAACAGCTGTCGTCTTTTATGAAACCGCCACTGCCAATGAATATTCAAATAACACAAACTTTAATCAATGCAATTTTTAACCCAATCCTCTCAGATATATAAATGAATATATATCCCAATGCTGCCGCTGTGGCCGACCGCAGTGGACATAAATTCCATTTGTGTGACAGGTGAGCTCAGGCAGCCAGGGAAGCCAACCACAAAAACGACAGGAGCAAACGTTTATCACGGCTGTTTTGCAAATGATTTAGAAAAATATGCAGCAACCGCAACACAAGAGTTAACAAAACTTTAAATTTGGTATTTGCCACAACCGAAAATGCTTTGCCATTATTTTATTATTCAAATTATTTTTCATACAAGCATGTCATAAATTTTATGTAAATGCAAATCAAAAACTTTATTCGCTCGACAACTGTGTAACAAACTGTTCAACTGAAATGACAGCTAATATACAAATAAGAGCTTTTTAATTATATTTAAAAAAAAGAGAGTAATAAAAATGCTAGTTGATTGTTTGCCTGTAAAAATTAAGTAAACAACTTATAGATCCTGCTGCCTTTAAACTGATTTTGACCTCCATTTGTGGAGTGCACAATATGGTATGAAATATCGAGGCCAGACGGAGAGTCACTAGCCACAGCCAACTGCTCGGATGCCAAATTATAATGGGCGCACATTAAGCGACACGTTCCCTTTATCATTTGCATGCTGTTGGCGTAATCACCAGAGAAAGCAGAGGACCCCAGGCCACCCACTCTACTGGAAATAGGAAAATCACTGGGAAAAAGAAGATGGAGCAGGAGCAGGAGTAGGAGCAGAAGCTGAAGCAGGAGCTGGAGCAGCAGCAGCAGCAGCAGGATATCCTGTCACGTTTTCAGTTGACTTGACTGCTCCACGCCGTGGGAGTGTGTGCCGAGTACTTAACCGTTTAAGTTGCACCAACTCCGACACCGTCTCGGTCTCCGGCTTACTTGCCTCTGGGCCACTGTCGTCAATGTCTGCGGCTGTTACGATCTCTGCACAGTAAACAAAAAAAATGTATATAAACAGGTTAATTACATTTTAAATAAATATTAAAAGAATGAAAGAGTGAGCTTTGATCAACGATGATTTCAAACCGCGATATGATTACTGAAAATGATTACTGATTAATGAGAAAGGTTATTTTATATAACTTGTATTAGATTTCTTGCTGTGTAGCTACCTCTAGCTGGTTGGCTTGCCACCTCGC
Source organism: Drosophila truncata (assembly GCA_008042515.1). Classification (NCBI taxonomy): domain Eukaryota; kingdom Metazoa; phylum Arthropoda; class Insecta; order Diptera; family Drosophilidae; genus Drosophila; species Drosophila truncata. The sequence continues at coordinate 127,261 of VNJQ01004601.1, forward strand.
CTTGTAGTGGTGTGAAAATTAAAGGAATTCCGTTATTATTTTGCCTTTTTCCCCGCAAGCCAGCCCTTGCCCCCCCACCCGCTGCATGTGCATATTTTGAAGAGCACTTCGTCGCAAATTATGTCGGCACAGCGAAAGCAAATGCTGCATGCTGCATGCTGCATGCTTCATGCTGCATATGCATGTGGCGTGGGGCCATGTCACAAGTGCTTAGTAGACTCATGACAGTTTCTTTTGCATAAACAACAACAACAACCGCCTCACAACCCTCTCCAACCTTCACCCTGCCGCTACAACGTGCAAGTAATTTGCAAAGTAGAAGTTGTAGATGCAAGTTGTTGCAAGATGCAGCTCGGTGGTGCAGCCTGCTGCACGATGCTGTGCTGCCTTTTGCTGGCAGCTCATTATGTGGCGGCTTTTGTGCGGCTTTGATATATGATTATGACGCGCTGGCTTGGCTAAAAACATGAAAGAAGGTGTAGTTCCGTTCCGGTGATGAAAGACAGACTGAAATCACTAACAGAGTAAGGACGAAATCTAAGCATGATTATAAAACATTTCTTTAATGATTTAGCTTATTTTTCCAGCAAGATATATGCTCCTTTCTGAGCTAAATTCCTAAATTATTGAGCTATTCCGTTTGCATTTCCGTTTCCCATATAAACACCAAAGATAGAGGCATCAACTGCGCCCAACTTCGACCAACATCATCAAGCATTTATAGACAGCGGGTACAGAGTGATTTGTGGGCTTACCTGGCGGTGCACAAAAAAAAGAAAAACTGTGGTTAGAAGCATAGGAACTTTGGCAGACCGGGCTTAGCTGCACTCTACAGCCAATCGAAAAATGTCACCAAAAAAAATTGGAAGGACTGAGCTGCGCTAAGCTCTGAAGCTGAAGCCGCCTTTTTCTCCTCTTTTCTCCGCGGGCTTCTGGCGTCTAGACGGCATTTGTCATGCAGCCAAAGATACATTTGTTTGACTGCGGCCTGGCGACAATTCGGGGTTGAATTTCGGATTGCTTTAAAGTTCATAATCCAGATCACCTTTGACCCTTCGGCCTGAGCCTGAGCCTGAGCATTATTTGCACACGCTGCTGGCTTAATTACCAGGGAAGCGGTGACTCTGCTCATTAGCGCCGACTTCTCGGGGGTATTGGTAGTTGATTTAAAATCAAAATGGCTCGCCCTAATCGTAATTAGGGGGGGCAAGGGTTAAAGTGCAGGTGGCAATAATTGAAAAACTTTCGGCCAGCCTACTAATTAAAAGTTTTCGGCCGAGTCATAATCAGGAACAGGAACAGCAGCAGCAGCAGCAGCAGCAGCAGTAACAGGAGCATGAGCAGGACTGGGAAGCTGGGAATGGCTCTGGGAATAGAAGTTTATTAAGATGGCATGACTGGCGCTTATTAAATTAAAAGTTTACGGGGCCTGTTTGGGCTGTTGACGCGATTAGGCCAAGGACACGGTGCGACGCCTGACTTATGGACACTATTTGCGGCAGGAAGAGTATTGATTGCCACTGAAACCACCAGCAGGCATTACCTCATTGTTGCCGCTGACATTGGGGGGCAACTGCAGTTCAATGGTTAAAGGAGGCAGGGCCAGATCGGCTCGTCCCTTAATCTCCTTTGGGGAGAAGTCCTTCTGCTGCTGCTTGTGGCATGACTGCTAATGAAATTGTGCATTCAATCGAGTGGAACGATGGGAAAAGTCAATAAAATTGATGTAGCATAGAGAGAGAGCAAGGCGTTGCCAGAAATGCACTCCACGGCAGGAGAAAGGGGACTCGCCTATACATAGTATATATAGTACTATATACATCGGGCGTCCACTGGCAAATGAACTTGCGCTGGCACAAAATGGAAATTGTTGATGGGGGAATTCGAAATGCAAAAAGCGCACAAAGCCGAACTATTTTGGAATTTCAAAAGTTCAGCTGTTCAGCGATTGCAATCAGCCAAAAAGCGGAGAAAAATTAAACTAATATTAAGTATGCGCCTCGCTCAATGGCAACGTTTAAGGATAGCCGCAGAATATTAAGAGCCTTGCAATCCATCTCTAAATTTGACAAATTCAAGGGATTTAGGGGAATAATTTAGGAGGTATTAAAGAATGTCTTGAGTGATAGTTTAATGGATATTTTGGGATTACTGCAAGCTAATTTTTAAGTGTAAAAACTCTTGGTAAAAGGAGCTTATAATGTTATGAAAATATTATATGAAAATATTTAAAAAACTTTCCTTGGCAATTCCAATTTGTAAAAACAAAGAAAACTTCTCTAATATTAATGCCTTTGTTTCATGAAATATTTAAAGCCATTTCGCTTAGTTCAAGACATTTTTTTCGTATTTTGCGCGAATATTTTTGCGTCTTTTCATATCTAGATATTATATTTTGTTCGTAATTTGAAGGATGGCCAAACAGAAGGCGCCGCGGTGACCCAACTCAACCATGGCGCTTACACAATTGGCGATGGAAAAACGGGAAAAAGCGGCAAGTGCACTTAGCTAATAAATCTTTAATGCTGCCAACATTTTCTGCAATGGCGGGCATTCGTTTCAAGGTTGTCCTTTCAAGTGCCAGGAGACCGAGAAGGAAGAAGCAGAAGGAAAGCGCGAGTGCTGTCAAAAATATTTCTTGAATAATTTGTGTGCGATTCGGTGGCAGTTCTTTTTTTTTATATTTTATTCCTTTTTTTTCTTGTAGTTTTGTAGTCCTCCTCCTGCTGCTTTTTTTGCTAACCTTCGTCAGTAAGCCAATTATGGTATTAAAAAAGCGTAAGGTTGGAAGGCATTAAAAATGAGCTCGAGTCCAGGGAAAGGCAAGGTCAGGTCACAAGTCGGCCGCCTGTCGCCAGTCGACGGACTGCATTTAAATGTAAATTGAAATTAATTTCCTCACAGCAGCAGCAGCAGCAGCAGCAGCAGCAGCGGGAGCAGCAGGAAGAGAGCTTCAAATGGCCAGGTTGACCTGGTTAGCTTGATGCGGGTTACCTCAGCGCCAGCCGAGTGAAACTATTGACGTTTTTGACACTTGACAGCCGGATTGGCAATGGGCGTCAAATTCAATTTAAATTTAATGCACTCGCCCCCCAAAGAAGTCTTTATTATGTATTTTCCGGGAAGACGAACGAGCTGTGACGGAAAATCCCAGCGCTTGAAAAAGCCACTCGAAGTTAACTCCTGGATTCCCATTCTAATATCCCTAAGTGCTTTCAACTTTCAAATTGAAAAGTCAACAGAGAGCATTGCAAAATAGCTAAAGTTGAGCACACAAAGGGGCGGTTGTATAGCGCGACTTGAAATTACAAAAGATTAAAAAGCGAAATATAAATATTTATCTGCGGTGCGCCGGGGTTGACTTTGACATGAAGGCAGGAGGCAGGAGGCAGGAGGCAGGAATCGGCATGCAAAATAGTGCCGGGATGTGGCCAAAGGTGGCCTTTGTGACCGTCGGCCTGGACACTCTGAGCTCATGTAAATCCATTTTAATTAATTCGAGACAAAGGTTATTTCCCCGGCATAGTAATGAAGCTGGAAAGCTAGCTAGCTGGCTAGCTTGGGGACGAGTCCCCAAAACCCTTAGGTGCGGCCGGATTCTGTAAAGGATTTGCATTTCATTTCGAGTGGATGAATGAATCTGAATTGTCGCCCCAACTGGGGCTACAAATTAAAACTGTGCGATTAGAATAAATAGAAGACAGAGCAGAGTCAAGCTGAAGTCGCAGCCCGATCAAAAATGCCAAATTTTATTACAACGAATTGAAATGGCAAATGGGATTTGAATATTGATTGCAGCTTAGCTCTGTTGAAATCGGTATATTTGCATATTGCTTTCGTCCCGACACGAAACTTTTCTAGCTTGCCAGACGACGTTGAAGACTTATCCTCCTCGTCCTAGAAAAGGCTGCGTAAATCAGCTTACCGAAATTACAGGCCACTCGGGCGTATGCTTGATGTGCCAACAACCCCAGGTCCTCTCTAGTTCTCCCTCTGTCTCTGTCTCTGTCTCTGTCTCTGTATCTGTATTCTTTATCCTTTATGCCCGGGCCCTGCATTTGCAGGCCCCAAAATCAGCACTTGCTTAACTACATTACGCTCGTTGCGCAAATAAAATAAAATTTCAGGCCCCATAGCAAAGGCTCTTTGCAAAAAATAACTTGAAAATGTTAAGGTCGACTGATAAATACCTGGCAGTTGTCTTGTAAAAGGATTGCATATTTTATTTGGACGAAAATATCATCTAAATTCTTAATAATTATTATATTTCATTAAAACAAAAGAGCTGCTAAGTTCAGCAACTTATATATTGTATATATTTAAGCTTACTTATTTCCATTTAAAAACAAAAGTACAACCCTATTTTCCCACTCTTACTGGGTATAAAGATACTGCAAAGTCAGGCTCGTAAAGGTTTTTGGCACTGTGAAATTGCCTAAACCGATTGGACTTTTTCCTCCAGCGGCAGTCTGCAGCAATTTAGCCAGGCTCATAACAGTTGAGGCTGGATCCGGCCATCATTTATGCCTTTGAGCGCATAATTGCCTTTAATTAAGGTGTATTGCCTACTCCTGGCCGAGAGGGCCCAAACAAAAATTCAATATCTGTTTGAAGGGGAAGGGCGGCGATACCAGGGCTTGCAAATTGCCAACTGCTGGTGATGCTGCTGCTGCTGCTACTGCTACTGCCGCTGCTGCATTGGCAAAATTTCATCCAATTCGGGGCAAGTGTCTTTGAGCTGTCATTAAACGCCAATCTGCAAATTGACAGTCTAGTTATCCGCAATGAGCTGCAGCAGAGTCCTGGCTGATGTCCAAAAAGGATGTTGGCAGGGCAAACGTAGTTTACCTCGGCCTATAGAAGTACCTTAAATATTCAACGATTAATACTCAAAGGAAAGTTGCATTTATTATTATTCGTCTCTGGCATTTATTCACAGAAATTCTGAATGCACATTTTAAATTCATTCGCTGCAGGTTAAATTTTCAGGCAGCAATTTTACCAAGACAGCTGAGCCGTGTGCATATGTAAACGCCTGTCTCGGGGCTAAACACGAACAGGATAATCAAACACACACACACACACATAAGGCAAAAAGGAACTTTGTTTGTTAATTAAGAGCCAGAAACAAAGTCATAAAGAAGACAGCAAGCAAAATCACAAGTGGCACAAGGTGGAGGAGCGACAGCAGAGCACAAACAAAAGACCAGGCAGGCAGCAATTTTTTATTTTTAATAACCGAAGGAATGCACACTCTTGGAAAGCATTAGAAATGTAAAAATATATCATTTTTTAATACTTAGAAAATAAATAAATATTTTACAAAACTTCGCTGGGTATTTAACAAATTTTAGAAGTAGTATTGTTAAATCTAAAACACTTTTTTAAGGCCTTTGAAAATCATTTTCTTTATTTAAAGCAGTTTCCTTATAGATAGTAATAAATATATTAAAATAATACAAAAATTTAACAAACTCCTATCAAGAGTATAAGACTAAAGGTATGGAAATCAAAGCCGTACATTCTGCATGCAAGAATGTCTGATATTCTTGAATATGCAAACACAAAAACAAAAAAAAAAAAAAAAACCTGGTGAAGAGAAAAACTTTTGTTCCTTTCCCTCCAGACCCTTGTCAAATGCTCGCCTTGCTTTTGCTTATTTATTCATAATTTCTGCAAAATATTCAAGTTCCCAGGGATATGGACTTAAAGTCCTTCGCTTTGCCATCGAATGTCACGTTATAATGAGGAAATTCGATTTCATTGTCACGCATTTCCAGCTGCATTGCGTATACGCTATGCTTTCCCCCAGTCGCAATCGAAAGAAATTACACATACGCCCCGTGTGCGGCAAACGTGTCTGGGAATCCATTCTGGAGCACATCACTTAAAGTAAAACCAGGGAGGCCGGCACACGGCAGAATTTATTAATATATGCGTAGCGCGTTTTCGGTGGCCAGTCGAGCGCAGAGCTGGGTTCTGATGGTTTCTGGACATGGACTCGTACCCTCCCTCCCGAGCAGAGTGTATAATTATGACTGTGCGTGTGTGTTCGTATTTGCGGTTGTCAAAGGCGGAATTCATAACGAAAAAGCACTGAGTGGCATTTACACATAGTCAGTCGGAAAAATTCTAAAGAAAAGATTATATTTATGGTATATATACCAATATTATACCAATAACAATATTAGCTATAGCTTCAGATTGAAATGTAAATCATTAGCCCAAAAAAAAATCGATTCCCTTTTAAGTTCCCAAATCCTTATACTAAATATTATAGCTTATGCTGTTGACCTATAAAAGCTGAGTTGAAAATCTCACTTAGGTCTCAATTCTATAAAGCCAAGAGCGCTAATCTCGTTTTGAAGCTATTTCATAAGAGACTTCGACCAAAACTGCCTGACAAAGAGCCAAGCGAAAAAATTCCACTTTCAACGCTGTGCAACATCCGCAAAAATATCCCCCAGCTCCTGCAGCAACATCTTCCACAAAAGAAGGCATCAGCGGCAGCAGCATCAGCAGCAGCAGCAGCAGCAGAGGCAAATGCATATGCAAATTCGATTTTTTTTCTTTTTTTTTTAGCAAAAGCCGCACATATTTGCATGCCTCCGCCGGCATTGGCGGTATTCCGGCTGTATTCTCCACCGAGTTGGCCAGTAAACAGCTTCTTTATCTAAAACCCGTTCTCAGTGCCTGTTTCGTTCGGAGTGCAATTTTCGGTTTTAAGTAGAGCGGAAAATTAAAAACAAATTTGCCACAAATTTCATGTTTTCACTTTACTTCTTGGTATTGCCATTCTCTCCTTTCTCTCTATTCCTGGAATTCTTTTCTCGGAGCTCTTTATTTGGTGCTTTTCACCTGTAAATTGGATTTCTTTTGGGTTGACTTTTAAAACGATTGTTGATGGGATACATAAATTGTGGGAAATACTTAGGATCTTAATCTATACTTTATTGTGTATAAACCAAGTTATATATTATATACTCCTTAAGAACTTAAACTCATTGCAGATTTAGTTTTGCAATTAAGAACCTCATTACGTGTTTGCTTGTTTTTCCAACATGCTATTGAGCTTTTCCCCTCCCAACAGATGATTTTATTCCCATACTTTCCATTGATTTCTTATTCTCATCATAACTTAAAGCCAACATTTCATAAATACAATGCCAGGCTCTGCCTTCGATGCCTGCTTTCGCAGGGTTCGTGCCTGGGGCTGGTTACCTTTAAATGGAATCAACTCGGTAGCACGCTCCCTTCATTGCGCATTCATACAAGGACATTTAAAGCAATTACGCCCCCGAGTATTATTCAACTGCAACTTGCTGACGATGGCTAAGGCAGTGGCAGAAAACAAAAGTGACTAGAGCTCCCTTTTCAGCTCCAGTCAGTTCAGTCGAGTTCCATTTGCAGACTCGGGGACTGAGTCAGCAGATCGAAAGTCGGGCATGCCGCAGAGGCACCAGAGCAGAAACAACCCAAGAGCAGCAATAGCAGGAATGGGGAAAAGGGTGCTCCCAGAGACAATAACATTTAAATGATTTTAATGGCAGCTGTTCGATTTTATTGACTTACGCCCGTCGAGGACGAGACTCGTCTTCTTCTGTTTGGCCTGTGCGGGGCCCCCATTGTGTGGAATGTTATTTGCTAACCGAGAGTAATCAGTGGCCTGGGCTCGAGGTGGTCTCATAATCATAAAAATTATTGTTACTAGCGGCGAAATCTATGTCACTGGGCTGGCTGCTGGCTGCTGGCTCCTTCAACCGAACGACTGCCCGCCGGCGGCAGTTGAAATGCGCAGCCAAGCGAAAGTTGCTCGAGTGAGAATGCAATGAAAATATCCGAGAGTCAAGCGAAATGCTTGCGGCGCACCAAGATAATCAAGATTTTGCTGCAGCACAATGTTGTCTCTGCGTTTTCGTTATTTTTTCTCTTTACTGAGCTCAAATATTTACCCGTACATGCGGCCCCGCCTTTGCCAGCCAAAGTTCTTTCATTTCTTTTTTTTTATAATCGATATATAAAGGAGCGGGCGATGAGGCGGAGAGATATTAAATCTGGTCTATAAGCCATTGTATTTTATTTTCATATTTCCTCCGACCAGAAACACACATTTCCATCTGTCAAAGAGTATTTGCTGTTCCCTTTTATTGCCCCGAAAAACAAACATTGATTAAATTATGAGCACAGTGAGCACAGCACACGGCACACGGCACACGGCACAGTTTAAAAACCAACCGTTTTTATAGCGGCTCAGTTTTTTTCCAAATTGACAATCCAGCGAGTTTGATTTAAATAAATAAAAATATTTTTCGCAAATAAATGGGTTTTTTCACAAATACCGTTGAAATCAAACTGAATCAATGGGGGACAGTGGAAAAAATGTGTGGGCCACAAAAATCCGAATGCCAATGGCTATCATTACCTTGTGTGCTCAAAGTAAATATAGAGGCTACAAAAAACAAAAAATATCATTATTTTACGATGGGTAAATGTGCTGTGAAAGGGATTCGGTCTGAAAGGCAGATTAACTCAGGCATAAATACTAGATATATGAATATGTTCTATAATAATGAACAGGTATAATTGGGTGTATAATATTTTAAAGATGACATTTCATAGTCAAAAACAATAGGTTCCTCTTCTCTTAAGGCTTCTTCAAATTCGTTGTCTTTTGCAGAAAACGTAATAAATATCTCACTTTTGTGTGCTCATTGTTCTCTAATATTCTGAAACCTTTCAGCACACACGATTGGCAGTCAGGATAATTAATCTCAGACGGCAGACCGCTTTTCTGGGGCTGTCATTCAGCTGGTTCTATATATATACTTAAAACGCTCATCGTAATTTCACAGTCAATTTAAAATTAATACGCGCCCGTCATCCTGCCGCCTGCCGCCTGTCGCCTTGTAAGACCCGACAAACGTCTTTGCAAATGCAAATTGCATTTTGTCATAATCCCAAATGCAGCTGCACAGGAGTAGCGGCGGTAGAGGAGGATGAGGAGGATGAGGAGGAGGACTGTGGCAAAGACTGGATTCTGGGCTAGAAGCTTTGGCAGGATAACAGGCAGAGTGGCAGGCTGACGGCAGGGATGTCGGGGCTCAGGCTCAGACTCACATAGGTGCAAACAACTTACAGCTGGGATAACTGTCTTGGGCCAGATCCTTGGAGGTGTGTGTGCCGTGCCAGTGTGTGCGTGTGTTTGCCCAGTGTCTCTGTGCAATGTAGTGTGCGAAACCTCAGCTGCGTGTCAAAAGCTGCTAGGCAAAAAGGCTGGCAACAGGGTTCTGGATTCTCGGATCTGGGATCTGCGTATAGGGTGCTGGATGTTGGGTTCCGGGGTTTCGGGGGAATGACTTTGTTTGCAGTTGAGTTTAATTAAAAACGGATCTAACATTGGGTCTCAGGCTGAGCTCGAGCCTCACATGGCAGGCTTGTTTGCAAGTTTAATTGAAGCGCAGCGAAGGCTTGCGAACTTGACATCACTACAAATTTTCGGCATATACCCAGAGAGAGAGAGAGAGAAGTTGCTCCCCGGAAATACGAGGCAACGAAAATTAATTTCATTCAACTTTTCCGGGGCGCATAATTAGTTGGGGGAATTTGTAAGGCAGGAACTGTTGGAAATTTTCACAATACAAATGCAATTTTCATTAACAAAATCCATATATACATATATGTTATTTTGCACCCTGCACACTCATGCTTTTAAGCTTATTTACAAATGGATCGTGATTACTTGGAAAGTGCATGAAAATAAATTAAAATCCGCGCAGCTGTTTACCTTTTTGGCAAGTGTAAAGCCGGGAAAGTGAGGCGGGGGATGATGGTAAATAAGTCAAATTGATTGAGACTCGGTAATTGCATGAAATGTGTTTTCATTACTGAATTTCTCGATTGACGCTGCGGCTGTAATTGCCAACCAGAGTACACAATATTTTGACTCTTTTCACATTTCCTCGTTATGGCATTAAAAATTGAGATTTTTTTTTTAAATAAGAGGCTTTTCAATTAACATTTTTATTATGCCTAAGGGGGTATGAAAATTTAAGCAAACTGTTGACACAATAATAATAATATTATAAAAGGTGTGACAGTTAATATTAATATTACATGCGGTGTAAATAAAATACAATTAATGCTGGGACACCTTCAATATTTATTTCTTTAAATAAAATATGCCATTAAAAATTCTCAATCTTGAAAACTTTTCAAAAACTATTAAAGCTGCTTTGCCTGGCCGAAAAGTTTTAATTCCTTCTTTAAATCTTCTTCCTAATCTCTGCTCCGCTCATCACTGTGTCCCCTTTGGCATTGGCCAAAATCAAACACATTTAACAAGTCATTTAAAGCTGGGCTGAGTCACTCCTTCTCCGGAAATGTCCCCAGATGGATCCCTAAATAGATGACAGGACTCTCAGCTGCAGTTTCGACTGCATCTGGCAAAAGCTGGATAGCAAACACTTTGGCAATTTGACTTTCGGTCAGCAGTGTCAACAGCATGGCACTTACCCCAAAAATCACACACACAGGAACTGATACTGGAGGGGAGGACGAAGGACGAAAGACGGACCAAGCAGATTCATTAATTTTCGCCACAAAATTTTTGCAATTAAAGTTTGCTGTTTGTTTGTTTATCTATTTCGACTGGCATGAAAATCAAGCGCCACGAACACGAAGTCAATAAAACTTTTGGCGCTACTTAATGCGAATTTATAGTGTAAACATAAACACACATAGACGGCGGTCGAGTCCCAGCGAGTAGTCCTTGCCTCTCTGTTGACAAAAACGACAAAATTGTGTTACCAACAATTGCATAACAATCATTTCAAGTTTTCCTGCAAAATTGTACAAAACAAAAAAAAAAAAAGTTTTTATTGTTATTATGAAAACTACAACAGCAGCGGCAGAAGCTTTGACTTTGTGTGGGTGTTGGCCGAGGGTTTTTGGGGTTTTTGCGGTATAAATATGTATAAATATATACACTATTAGAAAATTTAAATAAGAGAAAGGAATATAACCTAAATATATATATATTTATTTTAAAAATTTTGAACTTTATAAAGCAAAACCCAAGATATTCTTTTCTGTTCATGTTTAGACTTTTTTTATTATTCAATTTTTTCTTAATTTTTTTCTCCTGGTGCATATATGTGTATCTGTGTATTTAAATGGCCGCACATCCTTTTGCCGGCGCTCATTTTGGCACCCCGAGAATCCAGAAACCAGAACCCAGAACCCAGAACCGAAAACCAACGGCGGACAAGCATTCGCATAACTATGCAAAATTGTTGTCATTGTCTTTCGCTTTGTTTTGTTTAGCTTTTGATTTCGCCGCCGCTTGTCAGTATCCCAGAGTGTGTGTGTGTGTGTGTGTGCATATGACTTTGCTTGGAGGTCGACGGTTTTTTGGGTCTCTGAGGTTCCGACGGGGAGTGCGTCAATTGCGGTCCATTTTGCGGTTTCCGTTTGTTACTTGCAATTCCGTTTCCCTTTTTGCCCATTGCCCGCCATTTTCCATAGCGGATGCGGATGCGGATGCGGATGTCGTCTGCCATTCAGCGCGACAACTTGGCCTGCGGCTCCTTGCAACTTTTGCCCCGCAGCGACTGCTGATGATTTTTTAATTGCATATGCTTTTTGGGTCGTTGCAGGGCGAGTCCTTTGCCGTCCAGCGTTTTTGTGCGCTTCATTAACGCAGAGCTCATCATTAAATGCCAATTGACAGCGGACACTGGTCGACAAAGCAGGGACTATCCAAGGGTGGATTAAGGACATGCTCATTAGCATTATAGAAGTATTGATTGAAATGGCACAGACATGAGACATGTTGAAGGGAATGAAAATAATTATTATCGAAATAATTGAATAATTTTATTTTCTTACATAATTTCACTGACAATTTTGATACAAAAAAATATTTAAATTTACATAATATTTATTTAAAATAATGTAATTCATAGTTTCTCAAAAGAGATATATTAAAATATTATATATAACATTGAAAATAATTAATTATTAACAAAAGGACAATATCTTATATTTAATTTGTTTCCATTTTGCATATTTATCTTAATATTTTATTATAAACTAAAGCTCCCTTTAATAAAGCATTTGTATTTTATTCTTTGCTCATATTTTCTTTACATTTTACATAAAATCATATTAAATTGTAGCGTAAATTGAATATAATCCCCATAAGGCCACTGTGACATCCTATTTTTGAGCTCGTTATGGCATTAATTCCACTCTCCAAAACTCTCTGTGTGCTATAGTGCAAATTATCAACGGAGTTTACGTGCTATTTAGCACGTGCCCATATGGCCCCTGGCTGCCTTTCGATTTGCTTCGGCTTTCGGTTGCCATGCCGCTTGTGCCGCTTGTGCCGCTGCGGCTGTCGATATCCATAATGTTAATGAAGATGCGGCTGACGAGCCTGATGGGGTGATGAGAGAGCGATGATTGCGATATTTGGGGCTCGCCAAGGGGGCCGGCACGGTTCGCTGCACTCTGTGGCCAATCGAAATTGCGTATTTCGGACGATCTCGGGCTTAATTATGTGCCGGCCTCTGAATATGCAATGCCAAGTTTTTGCATTGCCCCACCACCACAACCCCAATCCAATCGAAGAAACTGACTCCCGATATGGAGGGGGATCGGTACTGAGTGGAGGCTAGGATTTAGGGAAGTACGAAGGGGAGTCCTGTGTGGGCGGGTGGAGAGCATTATGGGAGCAGCTGGCGTTCATTGCTGGTGCGAATTATGCATGCGCCTCAAGCAGTCCGCCAGCCAGAATGCACTCTAAGAAAAAAGGGTTAAGAATACAAAAATTCATTTAAAAAGGATTAAAAAAAAAGAGATTTACAATAATTTCTTGTCATAAAAACTAAATTCTTTTAGAAGTAAAGTATTTTTTTTAATTTTATAAAATTCGTACAATGTTTGTTAACTAAAATTCAAATCGTATGACAATTTTAAAACATTCTTTTACTTATTCTTAACCTTCAAATATTTGATTTTACTTTAACTACTTAAGTATACTTTTTTTGCAAGTGTAATAACCAAGTCAGTCAGTTATTGGCATGGCTGATTGGCCAACCGGTCGGCTACGCAATGCCTTCTGTTGCCAAAGTCATAGTCGTGGCTGTTTAGCGTAATTGAATTACCAATTTTCCGTTCACGGACTCTAATTTATGGTTATTAATGCGAGGCGGGGCCACACAGCCCTCCTTCAAGTCATTGACTTCCTTCTGCCAGTGCTCCTGCTCCCAAATACTGCAGGAACTTTATCTGGCTACAAAGAAAAGTTAAAGAATTTGTATATCCGAGAGGGGAAGAGAAAACTGAAAAAATATGTGCAAAAAGTTGAGAAAACTCGACTGCATGGCAGGATAAGGTTGGGCAAAAAGGGGCAGGCAAAAACGAAATGCGAATGCGAATGCGAATGCAATCCAAACTTCAAATAACAACAGGAAAAATGCTTGGCGAAAGCAAAACTCAGCACAAAGAGGTGACTCCAGCGAGTAAAGAGCAAAAAGCAGCCGCAAAAATATTTATAGAAATTCGAAACAGGCAAAAAACGCAGGCAAAAGGAAAGAAATTGAAAGCTCAAAATGCACACAAGCGTGAAGAGCAATAAAAAGAAAGCTGAGGCGAATACTTTTCCAGGGGAATGTAAAGAAGTTTGAATACCCTAAGCGCAGGGAAAGTGAAACCGAGCTGGCTTCAGTGGATTTCCTGGGAAAAGGATAGTTACGGCGAAGCAATAAAATAGTGGATTAATTGAAAGTCTTAAGGATTTCCATGAACCAAGCCAAGTACTTCCTTCCCGGGAACTGTTTACGCACTAATTGAGGCCCAACTGATTGCCACAACTAATGAAATCTACTTTTGACGGCGAACCGTTCAGAAATTTCCAAGAACCCTTTTCGCGCTGAACAAAGTCAATGGCAGGCTTTTGTGGTGGCAACCCTAATGGATTTCTTGGCATAATTAACCCATGCTGCCCCCAATCCCAACGACTACAACAAGGTCAGCGGACGGTTGGGCCGGGACAGGGGTCGGAAAAGTGTTGATGGTTTTCGGCAAATGCCAAAGGCAGTGCCAAAAAATATATAGTATAAGGGAATATATATATTTAAGCCAAGTCATGCGTGGCAATTTCCAGCAGCCCCCCACAAACAATACGTTCGGAAGGGAATGGGAATGGGAATGGGAAGAAATCGGATCCGGATTCGGATTCAGACTCGGACTCAATGACATTCCTCGTGCGTGGCCGGATTTAAGATATAATTTGCGCCAAGCGAAACTTTAAACTATTCGCAGTTGCGGCGAAAGTTGTTGTCGCACATAAATCATTTCCCCAAAGCATTTATGTTATTTATACAATTTTTGCTTATAACATTTCGGAGCTCGGAAATCGGAAATCGCCGGGGAAATGTCGTAATAGTAGTGCCGGCTGCTCCCATGGAAAATCCATAAAGTGCCCGGCCACTCGTATCTGTTTCAATTTGCATATCTTTGGGCCCACGCTCAGCTCCTTTACGTCTACTCAGTTTGGTTGTTTCTGCTGTCAGCGCAAGTCTCCAAGGACACACACAACACAATGCCACAGAATCTGCCACGCCTTTTGCTCCTCGAGGTCCTTGGGCTCTCTGGATTCTGCGGGCTCACGCTCAGGGCTTAGGACTCTAGGCTCTGGGCTTTGCAGCCAATATTCCCCACTAATACGAAGAAACCATTTCATTTTACGTTTGACTAATAGAAAGGATTCATTATGAATTATACATATGCGCTCTCTGTGTGTGTGTATGTGTGTGTGTGTGTCCTAAGCCCAACCCATAAGCACGACCAGCCCCTGGCATATGCGTGTCCTGGATAAATTTGCTTTTCGCCAAACGTGTCCCCGCTGGCATTGTGGTAATTTTTTAGCCCTGGTCATGGCCCAAGTCCCTGGCTGGCAGTTTGCTGTGGTTAATTTTCAGCGGAGATTTGCTCGGGTCTCCTTCGGCTTGATTAGAATTGATGAAGTTGATGTGGCCGAGTGTCAAGGGTTGGGTCCTGCTCTCGATTTTCTGGCCCTGCTTTTATTATTTACGACTCTGGCAGCCCAACTGATTGCATGATGAGTGCTGTGACACATTCGGTACTTTGTGTGGGGGGAGATCTAGGAAATTATATAAAGAATAAATAAACGAGGGAATTTCTGGGTGAAAAGTGGAGATATAAAAATATTTAGCAGTAATTACAATGGAAATGTTAGTGTCTTGCATTTAAATGGCTTTAAAAATACTAAAAACTATCAAGATAATTTTGATTTCAAGCAAATATCTCACTTGATTAATATTTTCTTTAAAGAACTTCTTAAATTCTCCAACTTTTCTTCTATTCTTTCTATAAACTAATGAGAGTTATGCCCACTAAACTTACCTTAAGTGAATTCAAAATAACTTCCTCGATTAATTCCCAAAATGAATTCGCTTCCTTGAATATTCCGCTTTATTAATCTGGCCCATTTGTTTCTTTGACCAAGAAACCCAGAAAACCCCAACCACTTTGGCACATAAATAACTGGCAGACAAGGCACTCGAGTGTGTGCACACTCACCGAGAGAAAGCTAAGAATGCAAAACTATTTTTGATATTAATTGTCGAGGCGACAAAGTTTCGGTTGGCAGAGACCAACCCCAAAAGCAAATGGGCGGCCATTAATTTCCGGTCAAGTGGCTGATAGACAATCATAATTATTTATTTAGCACACATCAAATTGACCAAATGCACACGTGGTTGTGGTGGTGTTTAAGGGGTGAAACAGCACAAGGGTGGTGCACAAGGGTGTACAGGGTGCAGGGTGTACCGGGGTTAGTTGTGCGGTTTGCCAAGGTGTTGAAATGTTTACTTTGTTCGAGGCCGGCAACTACTGCGATTCGGAGTTAATGATGCATAACACTTGCGGTTGTCAAAGGCGTCGGCAGGATGTGGTGGTATGGAATGTAAGGTATGTGTGTGTGTGCCTCCGATTTATAGACCATAATTGCAACAATTTTGAGCCCCTGCAATTCTCCGCCGCTTTGATGATCGCACACGCACTTAACATTTTGATTTATCCAGTAAATGCACTCTAAAAAGAGGGGAAGGGGAGCGGGGAGCAGGTGGGCGAGGGACCAAGGACGATGGCAGGCAGGCGGTAACTGCCGTGGCCGCAGGATGCCAAGCGATTTTAATGACATGCTGGCAGGCATCCAATCTATATGTTAAAACAAAGAGCAAGGCTAAAAGGAACCTTCAATTTGCGCAATAGCTTGGAAATAATTTATAACAGTTTTGCAATGGCAGCCTGCGCATGGAGAAAGCTAAAGGAAACGGGATCAAAGGGAAGGGGGGGAAAATCACAGCTAAGGACATTCGCAACGACATCAGTTTCTTATCACGAATCCCACATATGTGTATAGAATAGAGTCAAAGTGGTCTGAGATTTATTTCACGCTCTGCAATTTATGTTTACTACAATTTAATGCACATAATTTATTATAAACTACAAAATATATAAATAAAAGTTATATCTAGTCATTATTTAAACATATTTGAGGCAGTAGATTTTTATAATATTAAACAACAAATAACTTAAATATAAAGAAAACCAGAAAAGTATTTTCTAAAATAAAAATCATATCATTTAGACTATAATTTACCTTAAATACCTTTTTGGTCAATGGACCCACTTTGTAACCAACAAGTTTGAGTGCACTTAAAAAATATGCTTAAGCCCGGCCGCTGGCGCTCATTAAATGCGATTTAATTTCTTTTTGTGCGCGGCCTGTCCCCAATATATCATGTCAGCAATCAAGTCTCAGAAAGAAGGGAATCCGCTGACAGTTTGCATTCTGGTCCCAAGCCCCTCTTCGGCCATCCCTCGGGCCTGGTAATTTCATGCTTGGCAACATTTCGCCGGCTCTTTGCGCCGGCACTCCACGCCGTCGCGTCATGAGTTTTCCATTTGCCATCGGTCAGTGGGAGACAAATTAAAAAGTTTTACGCATTTGACCCGCCATGGAAGTGCTGGGGCATTATTAAAACTTTTATAATTTATCAAATATTCTAGGCTATTCTTGGACGCGACGACAATTGTTTGCTGGACACACGACTGACATATCGCTGGACAGAAGAAGAGCCGCCTGTCAGTCGCTGTCATTGTGATTGGCAATTGGATGGGAAATACATGGAAAATGAGGAATCGATAGGGAAATTATACATAAGTACACGCAGTTCGGCAGTTCATTTTTTATGCATAAACAGTGGCTGAGCAGCTGAGCAGCTGGGCCCCATCTCCATTTTTATCGGCATTTTGCCATCGCCAGGCTACCTGCCACTCGCCGGCCCATCAATCTTGGTCTATGATAACGCCCGGGCAGGTAGCTCGTAAATCTCGGCGCTATCTGGCAGCTCCTTGGCCCACCTAGTTTTTGTCCTGCGCGGTTCGTTCCTATTTGCGTAGCTGTCAGCCCGCACATGTGACCGTGAGTGAGCGATGAAGAGTGACGGAGAGGAGAGGAGCGGAGCGGAGCGGAGAAGCGGTTCCAGGAGTGGCTTCAAATCAATTCCGGGAAGGCGGTGACGTCGTCTTGCCCCTTGATGAAAGTTCGCCTTCGTTGGGGCTTCTTCCATCAAAATATTCATTGGCCAAGCTGGTTACATATTCATATTAGCAGGCAACAATGTAGCACTTCATCAGGCTAAGCAACACTAGGGAAAATGCTAATTTGATGATGGGAAAATATTAATTTCTAAAGGAGAAATGATATAACTATGAAATGTACTAGCTTAGTTATGGATTTATAAGGAAGTTTATTAGTTAGAACAAATGTAAAACCATTTTATACAAAGAAGAAGAGTTATTTTCAATATAAATTAATTAGTATTTAAATTATATTATCTCCCAGTGCAATTTCACATTATCTCAACATGGAACAATCGCTGTATTACCTGCTGCAATTCATGTATGAGTGCACTCCTGGTCTGGGGCTTAGCACGCATCGAAGCCTTTCATTATTGGTAATCACACACACCGCCATGTGGCATCGATCAAAAGCAGCTGCGGCTTCTCCGGCCAACCTCTGGCATTATTAATCAATGGCTAGTTCGGGTCAAAAGGTGCAGTAGACAGTCTCTTCCACTGACTTGCCCTGCAATCTAGTAAATTCGGGTAATGCTAGGAACGCTTGACCGTTGCATTGTTGCCAACGAGGCGTGTACGCAATACGTATACGTAATGCGAGGAGTCCGGTGGATAATTTGGTTTAAAGGTGTGGGTGTGGGTGTGGGTGGGGGCGTGGAAAGCGATTCGCATGGACCGAAGCAAATAGACACACGAAATGAGCTCACAGCGCATTATTAAGTTGCTCGCAATTAAAATTACGCGCGTAATCAGAGCGAAAAAAAGATAAATTCGCGTGATAAATATATTTTTACGCTCTGGTTGCTGCAGACCAACGGGGAAAGGGAAAGGGGGTAGGGGGGTAGGGGGGTAGGGTTAGGTACTCCGGCGTAATCAGGCTGCCGCACTGGGGGCTAATTAATTTCGCCACTTTACTCCGTTACGGGATATTCCCGGGAGGAGCTTTGGCAGTTAGCTCCCTGTTTCTGTTCAAAATTATTTTCCTTTTTTTTCCATTTTCCATTTTCCCGCTTTACATTCGGTCTGTGTTTTCTTGTTTGCCACAGCTACACGCTTTATATTCTGTCTGGCACTGAAGGGTGTATCGGACTGACAGCCAGGCGGAGAAAATGAGCGGCCTTTGAATGCGGGAAGCACTATTTCCCTCTTGGCGGGAAAGTCAGGTAAAATTTCTAATTGCTGCTGTCCGAACAGTTCATTTTGATTGGATACTAGCAATTATTTTTCTTCATTATTATTCGTTAAATCTGTATTAATTAGGAGTTGCTCATTGAGGAGTTGGAAACATTTTTGAACTGATTGTTGGTTAATTTATTTAATTAAGTCTTTTCCTATTTAACTAGTGAGTATTTTTATTAGTGTTTACTTTTCTTTAATACCGTATCACCAAGTTGATTCGATACTTTCCATAGATTAACTCTTTTTTAATTTCGCAGCCTTCCATTATATTTACATATAATATTTTTTGCCGAGTTAATTAATCTGGCTTATGTAGAGGCGGCTGCCACAGCAACTTATCTCCAATAAACTAAAGTGCAACAAAAGTTTAAATTAACATTTTCAACGTGCATACTTAACTTGCTTAGCACACGGTCCGAGCCATAAAAATGTTAAAAGACAAAGAACTTGGTAGCAAGAATCTGACTGGCCTCAATGCGTACGCATAAAAGTTTTTTTTTTTTTTTTGGCGAAAAGTATCCGACTTTCAGGCTCGACAGTCTTTCTGATAAAGAGAATTTCGGCACAGAGAGAAATTCGTTAAAGTATATATTAAAAATAAATTCTTAATAATAAGAATATTAGGTAATATTAAGATTAGTTTTATTAAGTTTTACTCTAACGTTCAATAACTAATTTTTCAAAAGCATTTAATGAGTGTTCGTTTCTAGAGCTGCAAACGATTCGATCTTACATCGATTAATTCGATGTTTTTTGAAGCTTCAAACGATTCGATCTTACATCGATTTAATCGATGTTTTTTGAAGCTTCAAGCGGTTCGATATAACATCGATTTAATCGATGTTTTTGGTTAAGCGAGAATATGATGATCCTTCTAGCTTGATAATTAAGGATTTCCCTTATCTAATTTTATAAAATATTTTAGAATTCGTCTTTAAGTATTCCCTATTTCGTGCTGTGTATAAGAAGGTGCAGATAAAATGAAGCCTGGAAGAGAAACTGAAAAAAGTGTCAGCGGGCAAACTACAAGTTTGAGCACAAAGAGTAGTAGGCGAAGAAAACGAAGTTTTTCTGCGGCGTTCAGATGAAAAGGGGCGGATAGCGAAGGGCACTATAAAGTTGCCCTTAGCCCGGGGACCGATGGTTGTTGGCCAACTGGCGACACTCTCCAGCAGCATGCAAAGCGAGGCCAGGGCGAAGTTGGCAAACAACATTAGTTGATGGCCCAAATGGGCCAACATGGCGCTCGTGGCAGTCAATAATAAGCAGGGCGACATGTTGGCCAGAGCACACTTTCGGCCATCTCTCCGAATAAGCAGGAAGAGCAGGCCTTCAGATGGAGGCAGACTTCTCAACAAGTTTAAAGTTCCTTGTCGAATTTCTCTTGCTCTTTATGCTTCCCCCCCGTACAAAGTTGCAACTGGCTAACAATTTATGTAGATTCGTGCAACATTTAAGACAGAAAAGTAGGAAGAGAACTATGCAGAAGTTCAATTCATTGCAAACAGCATTATAAATAATTCGTTTTATTTGATCGGGTAAAGTTTTCACCTGAAAGAATCCACACAATCCACATCACTGTCCTGGCCAATTATAAAGGTCAAGCCCTGGCATACAGTTGAGATGATAAAAATGCACGTAATTAATGAGTGACACTGATGAGCTGGCCAACTTCGGTTGGCCAGAAGCTCTTTTGCATTTAACCCATTTAACTCCTAATTAATACACTTCACACAAATTCATTTTAATTACATAAAATAAACCAAATATTTATGTAAATGCCGGCTGTCACTCACTCGAGCACACATGCATATATTTTCCATGTTAATTACGCATCTGTTCACGGAAAAGTCGTCGCTGTGCGGGAGTAAAGTGGAAAAACCAGCACAGACGCGGCGACGGTTGTTTGCCTGTCAGCAGCATTTGGCAAGCGGTAAAATTACACAACAGAAATAATACAAAAAGCAAAAAAAGCAAAAAAAAAATACAATATACAATATAAATAAAGCAGTAACCAGCCGACAGCATTGGCATCGTCAAAATGAAATAAAATTTATTTGCGGAAATAAAAGGGATTGCAAGGATGTCAAGGCCATTAAAGCGAACAGAATACAGTAAATACAGCTTAAGGGGTAAATTTGAAATGCGTTTTTAAGGGATTTATGTGATGACTTTAGTATCTTTTTGATTTTAATGGAAATATAGCTAAAGGGATGTAGTTATAACGATCAGGTTATAAATCAAAGGTTCTTCTTAATGAAGATAAATATTACAAGTATAAAAAATAAACCTGTTCATAAATTATATCCCTCGGAATTACTCAACAAATTCTTAATGAAGATAATCCCAACCGTGAATCTATTGCTCAATTAACCATGGTTTCAGATGCTGTAATTTGTTTACTACGTAGCTGGTTCTCATATCCAGCTGTTCGAAGGCCTTACCTCGCTGGGAAAGCGTGGAAACTCTCAACCAAAAACACACACACACACTGAACACCCTCTCACACACGGGATAGACGCATTTCGTTTGTAATTAGTGTCGCAGCGGCTGTTTCGCTTTTGTTGCCGCAGCCGCGTGTAAATTCAGAACATTAATTTTCTTAATTAGGAGTATGCGAGTGTCCTTAATTGCTAACAAGGCGTCTCGCATATGCGACCATGTGTTTCGGCTGCCAGATAGAGAGTAGCAAATGCAGATGGTTATTAAATTAAATATGTATCTCCTCTGAGTCGCTCGCTCTTATTACCATATAATTGAGTCGCAAGAAACGAAGAAGTCAGTTCGCCTTTAACTGAATACCAACAGAGAAATCGTGGGGTAAAAAAAAACAGTAGAAACAGAACGATAAAGTAGCCTGGAACTTAAGCCCACATGCTGCTGGCCGGCGGCGAGTGTTGCTCCATTATTTCATGATTTCTTTGCCATTTATCACCTGCAGGCACTGACCGACCGCAATCGTTGGGCGAAATTACAAATAAAATGAATTGCGACCGGCACCAACGAATGGATGAAAATGGCCTGCGGACCGACGGGGTGGACTTTCTCTTTGGCAAAACAAAAGGGCTGTCACCTGGACAATTTGTCAAATCGCCACCGCAATTGCTCTTGCCCGAGCTCTTCGATTTCCGGTCTCGGTCTCGGTCTCGGTCCCGGGGCATTAAGGAAATCGTACTCACTCACTCACCGCTGCCATTGTGGCTGGAAATTAATTGAAAAACTTTCCTCAATACACGCGGTTAGCTAATCGTCAAATACTTGAAATAATTGACCGAATTAAAATCCAACCGAGGGTTCACTCCACTCATTTTCACCAATTTAAGCTGAGCTTTGTTGCATGTTGAGGGGAAATGGGTAATTGTTGCTAAAATCACCACAAAGGATGCTGGTTACATTCTATTAGTTATGTAAATATGTGTCCCCTTTAGCATGCATTCCAAAGCTGGTTATGTGATTCTTTTTCTCAATTTTGTGAAGCATTTTTTGTACAGAGAGCAAAATTTGATACATTTTTTGGGGGAATAGTTTAGCAAACAATTTGTATACATTTTTTTCTAACTGTTTTAATTTCTGTTGCATTTTTATTTAAAACATTCAAGATAATTCCAACACTATTGCGTTAAATATTTATTTAGTACATATTTCTTTTCAATATTACTAAAGATTACTTGCAATGAAAATAACATTTTGCTTAATTTCTTTACTAAAAATATTTATTTATACAAAAAAATCATCTAAATTTTCGAAATAAATAGTAAAATTACCAGAATATAATTTACCGAAAACCCCAATCTATTTTATTTCAGTGTTCTTAATAATTTTCTCTTTACAAAAGATAAATGTACCTTTTGTCTCTTGTTTACATCCTATTTGTCGATAAAAGAACTGAAATTCTTTCATTTATTCTGGCAGAGACTTCGCTTTAACTGGATATTCACTGAATGCCAGAAATGGGTTACATACTGACCCACATGCAATTCAAATTCCAAGTTTTTGGGGTCACAATGCTGGACTTTCTTCAGAATTTGAGAGAAATCTGTAAATTGTCATTCCGAAAACAATTCCCTCCTGTCGATTCTCTGCTGCATTCTGCTTCTCTGCTGCTACTCCCTGGAAGGCTCAAAAATTGTACATTTTCATATGCCGTGTTCCCATGCCGGAATTCATATTTCTGGGCATATGCATATATATGCTCATGCCAAGGCAATTGTTTTTGTTCCATGCATATTCCACACTGCCCTCTAACTTAACACGATTTTGCACTTGTCCTGCAGGACTCCAGCACTAAAAACTAAAAAAAAAAAACAAAAAGAAGAACAGAAAAAAACTCTACGTATTGCATATCAAGTGAGGGAAACTGGGACAAGTGAACAACTATGTAAATGGCTTTTCATTTGGGCCATGTGACAGGGCCAACGCTGTAGTCGCACTTATTTTGGCACATTGCACTCTGGAAATATTTTGCAATATTTGGCCATTGATTTGGGACAGTGCTGGGCAATTTCCCTTTAAATCGATTCCGGGGCGAGACAATTTAAATTTGGAATTTTGAAAAAGTGGGCGAGCGAGCGAGCGAGGTAAATAAAATCAGCAGTTGCCATTGCCAGTTACCAACCAGTTGAAGAGCTAAATTTTCACCCCTGACAGGCCAATCAAATTGGCATGAAATGGCCGAGAGCCCGCCGCCGATGGTCGAAATCCCGAGACCGATATCCCAAAATCCGAAATGCGGATCTAATTGAAATTCACGCCGGTGTTGGGGCTTAATTTTAAATCAAATTGCAAAATGCCAAAACAAATTAATCGCCGTCGATGTATTTAAGTTGAAACTGATTTGGCTCCGTGCAAACAAAAGCGGAACTCATTACAATTTTTAATTAATTTTGACAATAAATTTCAGTGGCCCTGCTTTCCACCTGATTCCCGGCTGACAGTTTGATTGAAGCCGAAGCAAGGGTGGAATGGGATTGATTTCGGGTCTGTAGCAATGGCCACCGTTTTTCCTTTGATTTCCCCAGAAATGTAAAACAATGTCAAAAGTTGTTAATGCCCGGCAATCAAAATCAAAGCCCTCGTTCCGTACCGGCCCAGTAGTGCACCTTTGTTTTCAATTTGCGAAAGGTAAAAATGGAATTTGCATACACAGCTCTCGACTACGCGTGTCCACAAATTAAATTCAATATCGGCGCTCCTGGGAAGAACGAAACGAGATGATGACCACAGCGACTTGGCTATTGGCGGCCCTCATCCTCATCCTCATCCTCATCCTCATACCGTCTCTACCTCCTGTCCATCAATCAATCAAAGCACAAAGGTTACCTGAGGGAGAAATTTGCATGGGTTCACGCAGCGATGCCGGCGACGTCCCAAACAATTTGTGCTGCTTGCCTTTTCTTTTCTTTTTTTTTTTGTGTGTTGTTTCTTTGCTTTGCCCATCTCGGCCATTTCCCCCGGGTGGTTTTCTTACGGCGGGAGAAGGACTATCCCTGGATAGTCCTAAATGGAAAGGAGTGGGTTGAATGCTACTGGCCGGGGCCAACTTAACCGCAGACGTATGGTCAAAAAGCTCCGGAGAATTGGCTCATGTTTTTTGCAAAAAGCATTTTCTTTGCCTGCAAACTTTCAGCATACCTTGTAAGCACTACACAAGGTAGCAGGAGCTTGATCATTGGCTATAACTTCTGTGTTTCTAAGATGGGAAAAGATTTTATATATTATATAGAATTACATTTGTTAGAAATGCATTTGTTTTTATAGCAAAGACATTGCTTTGTTTTTAATTTACAAGCTCCTCTAGCTTACATCTCATTAGGAACCCCTCTAAGGAGTATCCTTGCATTGTATCCGTGAATTCAGCTTCCCAATTGCTTTGCATGTCCATTTCTGATTTCTTTTTGGGTTTTGCTTTATGCCGGACCCGGCCAGAAAGCGAGCACAGACAGGCCAGGAGAAGAAAACAGCCGGAGGGGGGAGGGTTTGGGAGAGGGAAAAAATAGAGCTCGATGGCCGGGGCACCGTGTGGTAAATGGTTAAGGGCATGTCATGGCAATTTGCATTTTCAGCTTGACAAAGGATGTGCATGACTATTTCCTCGTCCCCAACCACCACCCCCGAACCACTCCGCCGTGAACCCACCACCTCTCCTATTCAATTTTTGGCCGGGACAGCAGCTGCTGTTAATATGCAAGCTGGGATTTCTTTTGTGGCTTTGATTTCGGTCCACGGCCACGGGCCGCCAGGCTTCATATTCAATATCATGTTCAATAATTTGGCTTCGTCCTGAGCCCCAGGAACAAGGGGGGGGGGGGATGGGTAGAGAATATACATGCATAAGCAGATGGGCATTATTTGTGGCCCGGCCAGCGTTGATTGCCAGCGCTGAGCGTTTAATAGACTTTCAAATATTGCCACTTTGGCTTGCGATAGGCAGCGATGGTTGATGATGATGCTGCGAGCGGGGATATGGGCCAATAAGATAATTAATGTCCTGGGAGTAGGCCAGGCCAACCCCCCATGAATGGCGCAAACAATGCGCTCAAGGCGCCACGGCAAGGACGAGCCGAGAGCTGGACCAACTCGCTGATTGCCTGCGTTAATGTTAATTGCCCTTGATGAGTTTTATGCGCTGCGCTAATGAACAAATGACTGCACATCGCCAATATGTGGATGTGTGTGTGTGTGTGTGTGTATAACCAATAGCCCGGCATATCCTTGCGCACAAACTATGGACACACACACTGGCGGATGGTGTATTATCATGGCATTGTTAGCCGCCGGTCAGGCAACATTTAATTGCTGGCCAGGGTCCTTGAATTCGGAGGGTTGCTTTGTCGATGGGTTTTACCTACAAGCGAAAGTGCTTAATTGAATATTTAGCAAAGCAAATTAAAGTCACTTCTGATGGGACTAGAAAAAGGATAGAAATAAGGAATTACCTTTCAGGATGACAGGCGAATTAATCGGATTAACTTAAGTTTTGTTGAACTTTCTTTATAAAATTGCAACGTCAAGAACTTTGCTCGTTTTTAAATATAGAAATAATTTAACTAATTAAAATAAATAATAAAAGTTAGATAGAAGTTAAAGTGAATTCAATATTCATGCAATTCAAAAGCCTTGAGCAGTGTTTTCCCTTTGCAAAAACTTTCCATTAGCCGACAGGACTTCCGCTGGTGCACACTTTTCACTCAGAATCGCTTTTCCATTATGTTTGACAAGACAAGCAGGCACTCCCCAACAGGACTGACTTACATCTGATGTCCTTGCCAACAATTTGCATACAAGAGGCAGCACTAAAGGAATCCGAGATGGAGACAAAACCACCGCTGATGGCTGTCAAAAGTAAAGAAGCAACGTTTGCTAAATTAAGCCGGAAACCAAATTCCACCGCCGTCGTTCCAAGCTTCAGAGTCCTGTTGCAAGTTGCAACGTCGCCTTTTTGCGGTAATGGCGGCGACTTCAACTTCATTTCCTGGCCGCAGGACCAAGAACCCAATTTGCGTGCCGCGGTCGCATCTGCATCGTAGGCGTATACGTAATATTGTGTGCAAGGCAAGGAAAAATGTGCAACAGCAATCAGGAAAACTCCAAGAGCCAGCAATTTAAGCCAAGATTTTGCATTCTCCAGCCGACCAGCAGCCACCAAATGACTTCCGCAAATAAAACGCTTTGTTCGAGTTTGGGACAAGTTTAAGGCATTAGCACATTGCCCCCCAGTACAACAGTCACTATATATATATACGAATATATGTATATAGCAGTTTGTGCGTATTTATCAGACTGTTTTGGCTGCAATCTGCTAATGCATTTGGCTGGGCAACTAATGAATATTAATGACACCACGATGGCAATAAAAATATTTCAATTAGAGCCCAGCTGCCAACACATGCAGCAAGATCAACGACTTTGTTAATGCCACAACAAGTTGAAGATGCAGCTGGAAAACCGCAGACCAAACCCGACAATCAGCTCACAGAAAGATAAACCGATGCCAGCGCACGATGGCATGCATAAATGATGGCCAACTAGGGGATTCCCCTGCAGCAGCAGCTAACATTTCGCATTCTCCACTGTCCCAGGACAGATGCCCCCTAAAACTTGAAGTCTCTTAAATAAATTGTTGTATTTTAGTAAAAGCTTTTTTGTAGCAAATACTTCAAATAGTTTAAAGATTTAAAAGGAAAATTATTTAAATTATTATTTAAATAAAATATATTTATTAAAGCAAATGATTACAACACATTCCTTGTAGCTTACGTATTCAGCCCTTAAATTTTAGTATAAATATCGTTATATATTCATGAGATATTATTTTATCAATTAAAATAATCTAGTTCATAATATTATGTAAAATAAATAAATAAATATATATTTTGTGTTAGTAAAAGCTTTTTTGTAGCAAATACTTCAAATAGTTTAAAGATTTAAAAGGAAAATTATAAATTGCTAAGGATTATTTAAATAAAATGTATTTTTTAAAGGAAATAATTACAACACATTCCTTCAGCCCTTAAATTTTAATATAAATATTGTTATATATTCAACGGATATTATCTTATCAATTAAAATAATCTAGTTCATTGAATAAATATGTAAAATAAATAAATAAATATATATTCAAAATTAAACTCTACATCTACATATCCAGCGTACAAAATTGTAGTTTTAGCTTACAGATTTTGTTTAGTTTTTAGTCGTAAAAGTGCTGCAGGCCCCCCTGCGATATCGGAGGCTATAAATTTACCGCAAAACAATGTGCAGCAAAACCAAATTTTGTTGCTCCAATTTTGCACTCACCTGGGCGAGGGCGATGCCGATGCCTGTGTGTACGGCTGTGTGTGTGTGTGTGTATTTGCGGCAAACCCTTTGGGGTTATCAGCTAACATGGGGCCACCTTGTCAAAATAAACCATTCAATTAGTGTTGGAAAATTGAATTTTCCATGCAGCCTGTTGATGCGGCAGCTGTGATAAGCTGCGGGCCATCGACACCTCTTCCACCTCCGCTCCTCCACCGTCAGGGCACTCAGAAATTTCATTAGCCTAACGAGTTGTTTGCTCAAAAGGCCGAGAGTAAAAACTTTGTCATCTTTCAGAATACGGAAGTTGGGCACCAGCCAGGTTCTTCTGAGCAAAATCTAAGGCTAAGTGCTTTTTGAGAAGAAGCCAAGCGGGAAAACTGCATCACCTTTGACTAGATTTTGATAGAAATTAGTTATGGTTGAGTGATATTATCAAGCACACAGAATATATATGTATTTGGAGTCAATAAGAAGTCAAAGTAAAAGAGCTAAGAGACCGGGGTTTTATTGATTTTTCATAAGTAAATATAACAACCAACAGAATATATTATTTAAGCCGCTCTAAGAAGCAATTAAAAAAGGAAAACATTTTAGTTAAGCCGTCGACAGACAGCAATTTTTAGCAACATTAATCATGACAATTCCCAAGAACGACATTAATCTGTATTCAGACAGGCGACCTTGGTCGCATTATGGTTTTACGCAAATAATGTTAACAAGCTCGTAATTAAATATTTGCACAATATTTTGCGTGATTAAAATAAAAGTCAAACAGAGTAATATGCCAAAGGAAAAAGTTGTTTCAAATGCACAGCACATACATAAACATACAAAACGCTGACATTCCCGGCATCATCAGGTTAACCGCAAAAACGGAGCTCACTAAAAATAAAAATTAAGCTCCTCTCTGCTGATTACCCAAAAAATAAAAACAAAACAAAAAACGAGAATAATTTGAATGGGCAAGGTTAACAAAATTAAACAAAAAAAGAAAAAAAACAATCTAAAACATAAAGAGGGAAGAACAAAAGTAAACAGAAACAAAATGCTAAACAATCAAGAACGTAACTCCGTCCTACAGCTGGTGTTGCTCTTTAACAAATTCATTATAACTTTTGCTATTAAAAACATTAGAAGCCACTGTGCACGCATTCCATTCGGAATAAAAAAAGGGGGACTCTGTCTGCCATATATTCACATTTGCCAGGCGGAGCAATTTAACCCAAATGCTTATCATTTAGCCATTTAATTTAACCTTTTGCCCGGCAAACACACGCCACCGAAAAATAACGCATGGGATAGTTATGATGAACACAAGTTAGGCATTATATTGGGAATTTTTAATAGAAGTATAAGGCTTTCATTGCATATTTTTACTGAGAATATTATTAAGATTTTACAAGAACCTCTTAACTAATTTATTCTATTTTTATCTATTTCAAAACTCATTTATATTTCTTTTTTTGATTTTTTAATAATAATCTTGCAGGGTACTTTGTTGTTCTCTTCTACTCATTTTTATACTCTCAACTTTTTGCATATCACAGCTCATTCCCCTTGGCTCTGGCTTTGTTTTTAATACAAACTGCTGCTCATATTGCTAATGATTTTGGGTCACAGTCAGCTCCAAACCCTTTGCAGCCTTTACTGGCACACGTAACACTTATGGCAACACGTACTTGGGGTCCGTTGCCAGTTTTTCGGCTCCTCCTCCTGCTCCCTTGCGGGCGACGGTCTGTTGCCAGCCGATGTTAAGTATACGCCGCGTTGCTCCGTTTTTCGGTTGTTGTGTAATATGGTAGCTCCCACTCCTCTTACACCTACATACATACATACGTTGTTGCACAAATTAAAAACGCGCTACTCTATCTCATTTGCTGCCACAGCAGCGACTCCAGCATTTTAATAAAATGTTGTTGCTATAAACGTGATGCTGGCTCTAATTGTTATGGTATAAGCTGGAGTGAGCTAGGGAGTTGGAAGAGCAAAATTTCGGTAGCTAGTTTTAGTATTTTTTTAGTAAATGGAGCTTGTGCAAAATTGCATGCAATTAGTTAGTCGGCAACTTTCGCAGATGACTTCCTTTTTCAGCAGCCAAAATTAGTGAGCGGAGTCGTGTAATTGAGAAGTTTTGTGGGTTGGAAAAAGTGCAAGAAAAGGAGAAAGTAATTGCCGAGTTTAACCCATTTTTTTTCTTAAACCTAACCTAACATAACAGCTAGCCAGCTTTAATGTCAACACTGGATTGACAGTACAAAGATGAACTGAACTCGACTCTCAGTATTATTGTATTGTATGGCATTTGCCTGCTCGGGCCAAGCTGGCAGATAACTATCCTGGAGACGAGACGGCATTAGGATGATTTTGTTAATTGAAATTCGACGGCAGAGTGCACAGGAACAATTTCCTTTTGTTGCACGTGCGTTGCGTATACGCAATGGGTACACCAACCAACCAAGATGATGATGATGATGACGAGGACGGTGCTGCCGGTGCTCTCCTGCTGGAACAATGCCCGGTATGCGCTAATATCGAAGAAGCTTTTGTAGTCCACACTATGCGCTTCATTTGATGCAATCCAAGCCTTTTGTTTGCCTTCAGACCATCAGGCTACAGCTACAGCTCCTGCAGCTCCTGACTCTCGGGTTGGTTGCTGTTATGGCCACGTTAAGGGCACGTCCAGCGATTGTATTTTCATTTTGCTTGTAAGTTTTACTATCCTCCACTGACACTCCTGGTCCGGTCCTCCTTTCAGGTCCTTCCATCCTTTCCGGTCCCTCCACCACTTGGGCACTCGTTTTCCTCGCGGCTTTTCCCATTGTGTGTGTGTGCAGCACAATAAGTTGCCTTCCGCTTGCTTTGCACGCCATTGAAAATGTTAAACTTACGCTTATTGGTTTTGCGAGTATGCAGTTCACTACGTAATTACACCAGCCGACCAGCAGTTGGGTCAACACAACTACGTGAGATATAGAAAATATATAAATGGATAGGAATACAGTTTACTTGAGAAAACTTATGATGAATGCAATTTTTCTTCTAAGAAAAAAGTTGAATTCGATTTCTTCCCTTCTTTTAGAAAACTTTGGTGTTGTTTTTTTATGCCTGGTGTAATTTTTATACGCTTGTAAAAAAAAACTAATGATTGACAAGCTTTTAATGAAAAATCCCTGGACTTTGCCAATAGAAATACAAAGTTTTATGGTTTCTCTAGCAAGCAAAGCTATAAATAAACGCCACATGTTCCGATTAATTAATTAAAACAGCTTTTACTGTAATAAATTATTTTCCTAAAATAATTTCTTAGCCAACAAATAAATATAATATTTATACAAAGCTTGTTCTTTAAAATTACTATTAATATATATTTAATAAATGTTAAACAAAGACTAACAAAATTTTTAAAGCAGAATATCTTGACAAAAAAGTATACAATTTGTAATTTTGATAATTTCTTTTTTTATTACCATTCCTTCCGCTTTTAAAGTTCCTCTCTGCTCTTGTTGGCTTTCCCCTAAGTGAAAAACTGTCCAAATACTCAGTTACATTCTTATCCCGGTCACAGAGAGATTCTTTTGCCAACCTGCTGCTGTCATAGTAGTGACTGTGACAACTCAGTTCTGAATGCTGACATTCAGTTGCTCAGTGAGTTCGAGTCCCGAATGAGCCTCCCGGGCCATGCATTGCAAAAGCCAAATAGTCGAGTTTACGACGAGGCTGGGAGAGCAACCAACCAATCCAGAGGTCGAGCGAGCACTTTGTCCTGATTAGGAAAACGTTTCAATAATCCCGGTCCGGAGCTGGCACTGGGAATTGTCTCTGGACAAAAAGCGGGCACAACAATTGCAGTTCGGAGGAGAACATTGGAAACTTTCAAGCGAACAAACTTGGCCTTGTCCGTAATTAAGGCTTAAACATCAACAATGAGTAATTGTTGGACGGAGCTCACTGCTTAATTAAAGCAACTGCCTGAGACAAAGGCGTTTTGTACCGATTTCGTTTTCGCTTTCGTTTTCGTTTTTTTTTTCGCCGTCAAAAATCATCAGTCAGATTTAATCAGGACCCGGGAATACCACATTGTTAATGCGACATCAATATTAATTAAGCCGCCCTCGGTGGCCTATGTATTGTATGTATGTGCAATAAGCCAAAGGGAAAACGTTGACTTGGCCGATCTCGGTCGGCTGACACAAATCTGACAGCGCCCTGACATCGAACGCATTCTAAGCATGCTAACACAACATAAGCGACATGTCAAATGCCAAAAGTGACTCGCCAAAGATTCGTCCTGCGATAACTAAAGGACCTGGCAGCGAAGCTGAAGAGCTGCTGCTCTCAAGCTCCATGGCTGCGAAGTGGCTGACAGCTGAAGGCCAGTTGACAGCAAACCCGATAAAATTAGAATACAGTGGAATGCCGATAAAGCACGCTTAATTTGCTAAAGTCTATATATAGCCAGGACAAGGAATTAAAGAAAAACCGCAAAAAAAAATGGGGTGAAACATGTAACGAAGGTTTTAACTTCTGGCTAAGTTCAGGCATGCTTAGATCTTGGAAAGTTTAAAATAATTGTTTGCCTTTTAGGAGTATTTCTAGAATTTTCATTAGTTAATTTTACATTACTTGTAAAACTAAGGAAGTCATATTTAATTTTAATATATTTTCAAATATTAAGCTTTTAAAATATTAAATATTATAAGAAACCTACAGAATACAACTTGAAACCTAAGGAAACTTCAAATAGTGCATAGTTTTGTGTAAAATGATTGTATATTATTCCTTAAATCCCAACTTAAATATAATACAAAATTAAATACAATAACAAAACCCAAACTTCACGTATTTTTCCGCTTATTAATTTATACATTTTCCATCCACTGTTCCAAGTTTTCGATGTGTGGCAATAGTTTTTTTCTAGCCTGGCAAATATTATTAATTATTTTTGCAATTAACGCGTCATTGTTGCTGCATCATGTTGGTTTAATGCCTGCGTAAGCATTTCTTTCTGCTGTTGGCCTCCGGATTTGGGCTTTTTGGGCGTCATCGACGGTTTGCGCGCGTCATAATTAGCGGGCTTTGTGCGCACGAGTTCGCTCATTTGGCGCCTTTCAAGCCAGGTCGGGCAGATAAACTTCGCAGCTGGCTGTCGTGGTAATAACGATGGCAATGGCAATGGCAATGGCTAAGGCTTATCCACCGCTCAGCCGGGCGAGAGCCGTCGAAAGTGTGTTGCTTATCGGGCGGCGGCAGCAGCAGGGCGTCACATGCAAAAACTTCCTAAGGGCGATGGTAC
Organism: Drosophila truncata; assembly: GCA_008042515.1. Taxonomy (NCBI): domain Eukaryota; kingdom Metazoa; phylum Arthropoda; class Insecta; order Diptera; family Drosophilidae; genus Drosophila; species Drosophila truncata. The sequence continues at coordinate 160,205 of VNJQ01004601.1, forward strand.
CGGCAGCGGCAGCGTTGGCGGCGCATAAAAAGTTGACGCAACACGCCCAGAAGACATGTGAACGTTTTATTGGCATTAAGGGATCAAACGAGAGCTGCCAAGGGGGCCAAGAGGGGGTAAACTCTTTGTAGCGCCCTCGAGTAAAGGAAAAAGCGACGGCCATGTTTGCACAGGCAACCATGGGTACTTCACTGAAATTTTAACGCTGACACAAGAAAGATTTCAACGACTCACAGAGGCTGACAGACAAACAAAAAAGAGTACACACGAAGGAAAAGATTGCTGTCAACTTGTCTTACAAATAAGAAACAATATTTGCATACTCAAGAGAGTCCTTGTTTTCAAAATATTTCTGAAAAGTAAAAGAAATTCTTTTAAATCGTTAGAACTTTGAAATATCATTTAAACTCATAACAAATCTAGTATTCTAATTCTTATTTTTTAACATATTTTTACGAATTTCTTCTAAGTGCATTCTCTGGCAGGCAAAAGCAAGTAACGGCGACAAAGGCAACCGTATACTTTTAGGGCCCACGCTGCGTATACGCAATCAGCGTTGGGCAAACATTTGCCCAAATAGTTTTCGCCTTTAAAGCGACCGAAGAACGCCAAAAGCACAAAGACGCTTGCTGAGCTCGGCATTTTATTAGCTGCTTATATGTGAATGGGAATTTAGTCATAAATCTGTAGACACGCCGCCGCTCTGCGCACTGCCGCATGAAATTGAAATATAGTGTGATTTTCACTTTAGCCTCCGTCGGTGTAGCTTCCGAGGCAAGCAAAAATCGACTCCTCCTGCTCTATATTTCGTGACCACTGAATAGCACCGGCAACGGCAACGGAATTCGGTGTCAAAAGCTCCGAAATGCCAAAGAAGCCAGCAAAACAAGAATGTGAAACGATTAAATGAACTTTGAGTTACCCTCTAGCTTTAAATTTACATGAAGATATCTTATTAGATATTAAATACATTAAATTTATTGTGTTAAAAATTAAATCCTGGATAAATATTCATAAAAACTAATCACTTATGGTATTATACAAGTTTTAAATATGCATTAAATCATTTTTTGTACTTAAATATGTGTTAATATAATCCTGTTCACTAAAATATATTTTTAAATATAGCAATTTATATTTTATTTATAATTATTATCCGTTTATCGGTAAAGACTTCTTAACTCGATATACCTGCCTAAGTAAACTTCATTGAAATAGCAACGGTTGTATCGAATTTCTTCTCAATGCCAATGCCGGCTGGCAAGACAAAGGGCGGAACCATTGCAAAGGAAGCCATTATCCTTGCGTTATTTATGACAATTTCCTTATGAGTATTGCTGCCCCCACCTACAATCCACTTACAATTGATCGGCACCTCCGACCCCTAAAAGGCCTCCGGCTCCTCCATTCTTCGTTTGCTATTTCCCCGGACGGACACATGTGCGTTTTCACTTCCCGAGGCAGTTTTGGAATCGAATGGCGACGCCTTTGCTGGTTGACTTTAACACGGACAAAGGAATCGGCGGAGTTGCGTGCAGTTTTTCTCCGCGGGAAATGGCCATGGAAATGGGAAATGGCAAACGGCAAAGGCAAAGGCAAAGCGTTTCCTTGCGTGTCTGTCTAAATGTTATTATTAGTTATCAGCGGCGCTGGTTATATTTGCCTACTTCGCCACCAGATTAATGCCTTTCTACCGTGTCGCATGCCATTTTGTCCGGCCTGGGGGGGGGGGGTGAATATTTTAGCAGGTTGTTCCATCTAATATGCAGAAATGTGATTAAAAGTGCCCTATTAAATGCAAATAAAACAGCATGTCTTGCTGTAGTTACGACACTTTAAGTGCTGGCGTGAAAAGTGTTCTGCGATGATGAGCTATTAAGGAATTTAAGTGCTTCAAGGGTTCCACTTAAGCCATTAGTCGAATGAAAACCTATTCATTGTAAATGAATAGAGAAACTTTTGTATAAATCTATATATTGAAGTTTATTTATATATATAAAGACTCTTACTCTAAGCTAGCAGCGTAAATTCACAATAATTTCAAGGGTCATAAAGTCAGTTTGCCATCTTGATTGGCATAAATTGTGGGAAAAATATTTCGCATTTGCAGTTGTCGCCAAATGGATATATTTATACATATTTGCCACTGTTTTTTCCGTGTCACACTGGCCACTCAGTTAATTCATGTTTACTTGTCCGACATGTGGGAGCCAGCGGTGCACCCCATGTGTGGCCAAATGCCAGACAGCAAAAAAGATATATATCCTCTGTGGATATATGTATGTATATGCAGCCAAGGGGCGTGTCACTCTGTTCAGGTCATAATTCTAAAATTTGCGGGTGTCATGCCACGCCGTTGTAAAATTATAGACAATGTAAAGGACATATTAAAGCTAGGATATACTTTTTTTGGGGTAACTACAAATCACATTAAGATAATATCTAATAGAGTTTTGGTTCCTAATTTCAGAACTCATTTATCCTAACATATTTTTCAATGTTTAAATTATTTCCACTATGTCCCTTTATTTTTTTGTTAATTAAATATAATTTTTAATGTATTGGTAAAACATAAAATTAACTTTTGGCATAAATATAATAATATAATAATTATTAAACATTTTTTCAATGAATTTAAGCTGCTTATTTTACTAAAAAAGGATCCTCTGTAATCTATGATCCTGTGAACAATCTCAAATCTATAAATTTCTCTGAATTCTAATTTTAAGACCTTTTTTTCTTGGAAACTTGACGGCTATTCCGGCTGGCAAAGACGAGACTAGATAACAATAACCATAGGACCCACATACATAGATGTGCGCCAGTTAAAGGACCCGGCCAATCCTTGTTTCAGTCTCAATAGTTTGAGGTAATTTGCTTGGCTTAAACCAGACGAAGACAAGGATGCTGCAAAAGGGGCAACAACACTTTTCGGCTGCATAACAAATACACTTCAATCAATGCCAAATGGTCGTGCCGGCAATCACAAGGCACACACACAAGGAGCTTTTCCTAGCGTATGTGTGTGTGGGCGCCACAAAAATGAAAACAAATTTTGGCATGATTGCTGATTGTTTGTCTTTTTCATTGTTTGGCACGAATGCGGCCTCTGTCGCTGCCTCTGCCAACGCACGCGCACATTTATTGCTTCCCAATTGGAAATAAAAATGGCGGGCGGCGGCAGGCAATAAGAAAAGCCGGCACACCATGTAAAAAAAAAAAAAGAAAAAAAGAAAACAGAAGAAAAGTCCAACGCTCGACTTCAATTGAAATGAAAAGCATAGGAATGTGGTATGTGCACGATATAACTGTAAAAACAAGTGTATTTCGCTTAGAGAGAGCTCTTCCCGTACGGTTTAATACCCTAAGAAGTGTGCGAAAATCTTTTCTTAATACATAAAACATTTTTTGATATAATTTTAGTTGATAAAAAAAATTTGGAGCCGAAATTTCTAGTCATAAATTGCACATTTTTAAAGAGTTCTTTTCAAGTTTATGTTTTAGGCTTCAAGAAATATTAAAATTAGTCTTACTCATATTAAATTTTGAATCTATACAATTTTCTTAATTTTGATATCAGTTTCTTTATAATCCTGTACTTTAAGACAAAAAAAAGTAAATTGCTTAAGAACTTTTATGATTTTTGTTCCCTTTAAAAATATAAACGAAATAAGAGGCCTAAATTAATAAATATTATTCATTTTCAACATTCTTAAACATTTTCAGAAGAAACGTTATATCTTAATGTAAATTCAAGGACCCCGGGAAACTTCACATTCCCTTACACCGCAAAGGGTAGCTTGTAACTCTCCAGATACGAGTACACAAGGCTTTCTTCTTGGTCTGGCTTTTGATTTGATTTGCCCGCCAAGGTCTGCTTTTTTTCGCCTTTTTCCATGGTTTTCCCCCCTTTAATTTTTTTTTCCCCCGGCTAGGCCGCAAACATTTGCCGCTGACTCCGGGCGTTGCCGTCACCGCTGATTAAAACAAACACAATGCCGGCGTAATGACGACATATGTACGTATGTATGTATGTAGGTATGTGGCTGGCTGGACCCCACAATTCGGTAGCGCTTTCCACCCACCGACAGCGATTTCCCAGCCCATCGCCTTTTTTTCCGCACAATTGTACAATTTCGTCTGCGTTTTTTCGAGAGAGGTCTGTGTGCCTTTGCCGTACGCGCTTTTTGATTTTTTCTTTGCTCTTGAACATTGATTCATAATTGATTAGCATTACTTTAGCTATTGTTCGATTTATACATACATATATACCATATACATATATGTGGGGAATGTTGCCCTTGGGCAACGTCTGCGCTGTTAAATTAAGCGTAAATTTTTCGGTTTGCTGGCGCATTTTTGATGAATTTTATTGCTTTGTGCAATTACTTTGCTGATTTTATGTTTATTTATAGTCATGCAATACATCTTTGGGTTTTTGATTAAACAATAGATATGCGTGTGGCATCGTAAAAGGCAGAATATGATTGCTGTTTCCCCGATTGATTTTAATCTTCCAAGGAAATGGCTCTGCAAGTCTTAAATTTATTCAATTTGTTCCAGGAGATTTTCTATATTTTTTCTCTTTGTCCTAATAAAGTCCAAGGAGTGTTCATAAATTATTCATTTTGGGAGTGTTCTTTAATAATTGCCAGAAATGCTTGCAGCTTTCGAGCAGCAGCTACATCCCGGCATTAACTATTTTTAATTAGACTGGTTCTGCATAATCAGCTGCAAGTTGTTGCCTGGCCCAAACAGTTTTTCTTGGCCAACTCCTGGCCAAGGCCCGGTGCCTGGACTTTTGCTAACGAACTGCGTGTTGCTGCTGCTGCTCCTGCTACTCCTTCATGTTGCATTTAAAGTTTTTTTTTTTTTGTTCGTAGCGTGCAATGCAGGAAATCATTTTAACAATTTTCCGCCTCACCCTTGCTCTTCCCCTTTGGACGGTTTTATATTTTTCCTTCTGTTTCGCAACTTTCCTCGTATTTTCTATACACCAGTTCACTGCACCCCCAGCACAGACAACATGAAAAGGCGCCCGAACACCAACTTTGCCTTTGTTGTATGCTTGTTCGGGTTACCTGGGGGCTATATATAATACCTATTAGTGGAAGGGGTATATGGGAACTAACACTAAGAATTACTTACCTTAAAAAGGAGAGAGTTTTCTAGCTTAAGATGAAATGTATTAAAATAAATTTTATAATAATTTTAAAGAGTATCACTTAGTCTTTAAATTGGTTATTCGGTCCCCCGATTTACTCTTTTTTTGAGACCGCCATAGCCACAGCTCCTTTTCTCCATTGCGGCGGCGGCGGCAACTTGTCGGTAATTATGAATGGCCAGCGGGTTAAATACAAAATAAAAAAAAAAGAGGTACAAAAGTCATTGACTTGGCTGCTCCCACCTTCCCACCTTTCTGTTCAATTAAAAGTTTATGTGAGTTATCTGCTTGTTTCATTTAATTTGCCCGCAAGACTTGTTAATCAGCTTGTTTAATGGGAAGCGCAACCTTTGGAAATGACAGGTCAATTGATGCCACCTGACGTTGCAAAAGGAAGCCCCTTTTTTGAATGAAAAACATATGTTGCAATTTACCTGCCACCTCTGCAATTTTCACTTGTGACTCTGTACATACATCAAAAAAAAAGAAGGAAAGAAATGTGTCACCAGCACCCGACTGGCTTTAGGTCAAATATCCTGCATGTCCTTGAGCTCCATCCTCACTAATTGCAATGTAAAGTGCTTAGACACAATTTGGTTGTTGTGAGGCTCGGGTTCTTGGAATTTTTCCTTCCTTCTCCATGTGAAAACGAAATTGCTCAATTAAGACTATGACCTGAGTTGCTTGTATTTCCTGTAAAGCCGTTTTCCAACTTACTTCTGGGACATGCCTTCATCAGTCTTATATGGGGAGTAGAGTTTAGCCATAAACCTACCATTAAAAACTATTATTTTTTTAAATTTTACAGGCTTTAATCCTGTTTGGTTTTTAATAAGAACCTAATTATCAATTGGTTTAATTAGTTTATATATTATATTAAATAACTTTTTATTCAATTTTCCCTTAATTAATCAATCAAGTTTTAGCATTTATTTTTTCCATTTGTCGGCCTATTTGGATTTTCATTCATCTCTGGCCAAACAACTTAAATGTACAGAGCAGAGCCAAAGCAAACGTAATCGAATACTTTTCGTATTTGTTTCGGCTCACTCCTGGCTTAAATACTCTTAACTGATTCTGACCAATGTGGGGCAATCCCAAGGCTCTGACAAATAGTCGGCCATCAAGGAGCGGGGGCAAAAGCGTTTTTTGTTTGCCGAAATTTTATCTATGCATGCCTCTGACCCGAGTCCAAATAACGACCATCAAACAAACTTTGATTTATGACAATCTAGTTCATTTGATTATTGCTGCCAACAACTGGACACACGCAGGGAAAAAAAATAAAGAAAGAAAGCTGAAAACTGACTGGGTGAGCGTGGAAAACATTTTCATTTTCATTTTCCATTCAAATTCAATGCTAATCTACTTGCACAACAAGCCACATTTCCTGCAAGGCCTCGCAAGGACTCGCTCAAGCATCATTCATCAAGGAACTGGGAACCCTTGGTTGTCCCTTTTATTTTTTTTCCGGATTGTTCCCTTTCCTGGGGAGTTTGGTCTACGGGCATTATCAACACACATCGGGTTCATTATTTTTATTGTACAAGTGTTTGATACTTCCTTCTATCCCTGCTTTATATCACTGCAGCCAACACGCGCCGCACATTAAGCAGCGAACCGTATTTTAAAAGGGCCAACTTGAGCATTAACTTTGTGCAACTGTGCGTATACGTAATCTAAGGACTCGCTACTACCGAAGGGGTCAAACGAAATGATACCTCAGGCGATGCTCTGGGAAAGGGAACTTAAATTGTATTTTCTTTTATCTACTTTTAACCTATTTAAAGAATACAACTTTAATAATTTTACTTCTGTTTTTTCTTAATTTATACTTTGTTTTTCCATGGAATTTTGTATGCTGACAACTGCAAAGCAATTAAGTTTCTTGTAAATAAAAACTATGATTACTTATATTAGAAGAAACTCCCATTTTCTTAGAAAAAACTCTCTAATTTCAATTCACCTAATTAAGTACGTTCTTTTTCAAAGAACCTGAGCTGAGTTGCATTTTAAGAAACATTTCATAAAATGTCTGTTGACGACATTAAGTGCTTAGAAACTCAGCCAGGGAAACCTTTGAGACAACTCCCACTGATTCCTGTGCCTCCTGAGTCTGTTTTTAATTTACTCCGGCTTCTGGCACCAGGCTGAGTCTGTCTTGGAATCAGAGGAATCAGAGACTGTCAGCTTCATTGCCGGCGGCTGCAGGTTAAGCATCTACTTGAACCTCCAAGTGTTGACGTTACATGAGCTGAGGTGTTTGTTTGGCATCTGCCTTTGACATCTGCACTCGCATATACCACAGGCACACACACACACACCCATTAGTTAGGAGGAGTGTCTGGTGCTATTCGTGGGAGGCCGGTTATATACCGTGTAGTCCTGGAAAATAAAGGTATCTATGATTTCAACTCATAAGAGAGACAGAAGGTATTTTTTTAGACATTTATTTTATTAATGATAAACCTTAAATTAGGAATTTCTGCTTAATCTAATTAAAATAAGTTTGACCTAGAGTCTTGCTTTTATTTATCAAAGGATACCTCACAGTTGTGTCCATTTTCTTGGCCATTCCTGTACTTGCTTTTGTCTACGACCTCGGGGCAGTGCTGGTCATGTCCGCTTTTGGTCTCTTTTACAGTACTTCTGGTTATGGCTTTGCTACACACAAACTGCAATCGTAATGGATTTGTATGAGGAAGTGACCTGACGTGAACATAAATTGAAGTGCTCGAAGAGGTCAAGGAAGAACTTAATGCAGTCGAGGAAAAAGTATATCTAGATTAAAGAAAATTCAATAAAAGTTGGGATATGAAATCATACTAATTAAAGAGAAGCTACAAGGTAATGGATCTTAAAAAGGGGAATATATGAAAATCTTAAATCTTAAATCTTAAAATCTTAAATCTTAAATAAAACACAAGTGAAATTATCTCTTATGTAAAATATAGCTTGCACCTTGTTTCTTTTATTATTAATAAATATCTGAAAAGAAGTACCTGAGAAACACAGATACAATAAAATCAAATAAAAACCTTAAATTAATAAGTTTATTGTCTTTCCTGTTGATAAACTTTATTGCACACATTTTGTGATAGATCTTACCAAAAACCTTTTGTATAATTTGTGCACCCCATAAAACGCCGTGCTATGGCAACTAATCCTTCTCCACAAAATTTCACTTCCACCACGGCAAAGGCTTAGTCCGCAAGGACTTTTCTATAATTCCGTGTGTGCGTGTGTGCGTGTGTGTGTGTGTGCTAGCCAGGAGCTGTCAGCGGGTGTCGCTGCCCCGAGCCCAGCAATCAAAGTTCTGGCCCCAGAAGCTCCCTGGCCGGGCTTTCGGATCCAAAAGCCTAATGAAGCAATTTCAGCCGGGCCGCAAGCAGCGGACAGATGATGGAGCTCTAGCAAACAGCTAATTATGTACGACCCGAAAAGAGGGCTCTATGGCAAAGCCGCTTTAATTGGCGCACGCACACAATTACACCAAAGATTTCCTATATACACTAACGTATATATCTATCAGTCACATATGTGACATTAGCAGCGATTTAGCGCGGAAAGGAACCATCGTCAGGTGAAAAACAATAAGGGATTTTTAGAGCAAACTAATCAAGCTTCATACATATTTGTGCAAACTAAAGGGAGCAGAAAAACAAAACTTAAATCAAAAAGTACAAGGCAAGCTAAGGCACCAACTAAAAAAAAAACAAATTTAAATATTTCATATTAAATCAAAATTCAATTCAACAAAAACAAATTAATTTCACACAAAACTATTCATAACAAACACTATTTTGTTTAAATTATAATTCAAGACCCCAACCCTAAGATTATTTACCAAAATAATTAATTAGCAACCGCGATTTCGAAAAGGATACAATTTTCCAAATAATTTCCCAATTAATCCGTGACTTTAATCAGGTGTTCCAAGACTTAGAACCACCAAAAAAATAAAGGTGTATATACGGAAACAACATATTTTTGGTCCTGAACTTGCACCTCGGCTGGCCTCATGCGCTGCGTAATTAATTATTTGCGTCACTAAGTTGTGCCATTTCCATTCCAGCCGCATATTTTCGCCAGCCTCAATCTTCTGTCGTCGTCTGATGGCTTTTTGCATAATTCAGCCATGGCCAGGCTGGTCACGTATCGAGCGCAAACGGCGTGATTAGGGTTTCTCGGTTTTGGCGGTTCCAGAGCGGTTCTCGGTCTCAGCCAGCGAAAGGATCCTGGCGAAAGGAAAACCACAACATGCGTGTGTATGTGTCGGGGTTTTTGTGGCACAGTAGTGCTACTTTGTGTTTTTTGTTGCTGCTCATTAAATACCCAAATCAAAGTCGCTCTCTGCTACCCCCCTCTTCCCCTCTTCTTCAAGCTATTTTAATTGTTTACGTTTATTGATATTTGTGTGGCACTAATTTTCAATTATGTAAATGATACTAGCAAACATTTTAATGAATGTAATTTGATGTCTTGCGCTGCCATAACCCATTTCACATTTTCTGTTACATTTTAAGGAGTATTTCTTGGGGTTTTTTTTAATTTTTTGGCTCATTAGGGGAATACGAGCCAGACATAAATAATCTCAGCACCGCACATATTAATTGCATGTATTTCTCAACAATTCCACCCACTCGAAGTACCCGTGTCTAAGGCTTCATTAGTCTTGAAAGCAGCCGAAAACTTCTTAATTGTTTCATTAATGCAACGCAATCCGTTTGCTTGCTACTTAATTTAATTTTATTTGCTGTCGTTGCTGCTGCTCCTGTCGCCGTTGTAGTTTTTTTTTTTTAAATAATTGTGCACAATTATTTCACCCAATTTAACAGTTCTTTTTCGGTAGCATTTTATGCTCGTCGTATACATTTAAATGACGTCATTTATATTCCAGCGGGATAAGCACTTAATGCAAAATTACATCCAAAGCGGAGCGAGACGAGCCGAGACGGGTTGAGTTGAGTTGAGTTGGGTTGAGAATAAAAATAAAATATTCAATTAAACCCGTTCCCGCCCAGATCCGTTGACAGCGATATTAATCTGTCGTCATTTTTATTCGCCGCTTCCCTCAGCCATTTCAGTTTGCTCGCTGTACGAATTAATTAATATAATTGTTGCTACCGCAACGGTGCCCTTTGGTTCCCGCCTTGCCACCCACCCACCCAACGTTCTCCTAATAAAATTGCAGGTACTAGTACTACGCGCTGACAGAGGCAGCCAATTTATTATTTTCTCAGGACTGTGGAGCTGGGAGCCACTCCACTACTGAAATAGAGCTGGCAGGGGCGCATTTTAGGGCCCGTATATCCTTTTATAACTATATTTGTGCTATGCATTCAAGTGTAGTTTTAGTTTGCTGGGAATTAAACGGGGTGTTTCGAAATTGGGGATTAGGAATAAGGGATTAATAAAAGAAAGGGAATTTTTTAATAACATTTAACTTTATATAACCGTTTAAGTTAAAGCTAAATTATTGTCTATAAAACTTACCAATAATTATGATATTCGAGTTTTTTTTTTTCAATCAATAATAATAATTGCTTGAAAATAATTATTAGGTACAGATTTGTATATTTTTGATCAAAAATAATAATTATTATTGATTAATATAATAATATTACTCAATTTTAATCATTATAATTGATCAAAAAACATACAAATCAATCTGTAATCATTATCATGTGATTTTTGAAATAAAACTTATAATGATTAATGGTTCCCTGCTATAAAATAAATATATTGGTGCAATTAAAGATTCCTCTTTTTTCTTATTTTCAAGAAATAATACCTTATATAATTTATATAATTCAAGTTCCCATATCCCCATAGCTGTAAACTACAAAATACACCATATCCTACCCCTTTTCCCATTATATTAACCCCTTCAACCTCTTTGTCAGCCTTTTATACATACTCGTACCTACTTTTTCGGTTTGCGGACTGCCCAAAAAAAGAAAACTGTCGAAAAAATCCAAATAAAAACAGGGAAATGCAAGTGAGTGAGTGAGTGAGTGAATGACTGCAGTGTAAATGCAAACTGCCAGTCAGTCAAATATAGTGAGTGCGGACTGTGCAAAATGAAATAAAAGGCATTGCCTACTTTTTAGCTGAAGTGCTGCGGTTTACGGGGAATGTGAATGCGGCTGCTTTTTTGTTGTTGCCACCAACTCCGCGCCGCAGGGCGCATTCACAAATGGTTAAAGTCATTTATTTCGAACAAATCATTGGCCACAGCCAACAAACGGAGCCACGCAGACAGTGCCTTCCAAAAATAAAAACTAGCAAAGTTAAAGCAAAAGACAAGCAGGCCCATCCCCCAAATGATTGGATCCTGAAGCCGAGGGCAATTTTTCAAAAGCGATAGGGGATGAGTCGGAAAAAAAACGAAAAAACTTTGACTGACGCTTGTCGTTGTCGTGCGAGATAAACTTGGTTCGATGCCCAAAGTTATTGAGGCGCAAACAGTTGGCCCGGCTTAGTCCCGGCTTTCTCAGGTGCACTCTAAAAAAATGATACTAATAAAGTTGGAAATATCAGGGCAGACTTTTAAGGCATCAGTTTAAAATGTAAATGGTTAAAAATATAAAAAATACATTTATTGGGATTGCCTTTTACAAGTGTTTTATATTTTTTATTGTTTAAGTTATCAATTTTCTTTGGTGTTTCACCTTAAATAATAATAGCAGAGACTATATGAACCTTTAGTATATTTTTTAAGTATACTAATAATACCTACAAGAGGGTTTCCCTGGGGGTTACCTATTTATAGAAAGAGCTGAGTTACCAATGTCATTGGGGTGTTTTTAGGCTTATATTTCAGTTAGAAATTCTTAATTTAATTTAATTTATTAACAATTAATTAATTTAATTTAATTTATTATTAAGTTTATTAATTTGAGGAAAAGAAATCCCCCATTAAGCTTATATTTCTTACAGTGCCCTGGCTCATTCTTTTCTCTGCTCCCCCACACACTAGCAGCAAACAAATGTCTGTCGCTTTATATGCAGACATAATAAGACCCCCTCTGCCCCCAGCCTTTGTTATACAACTCACGCCCCTGACAATGAAGCCAAAGAAGCCCCCCCCCCCTCGCAGGACCACCCTCATTGCCGCCGCTTGGAGCTTGCCGTTGTATGATAAACTTTTCTAATTGTCAGTTTCAGCAAGTGACAAACGACAGAAATTATGTTATCTTATCAAAGTTGGCGATACTTTTGCTTCCCATTACCCCATGGCCTCATCCCCTTTCCTTGCTGGTTGGGAAATTAAAGAAAATTATGCTCAAGTCGCTCTGTTTTCGTTGTCGTCTATTACCCATTAACATTACAAAGCTCATGTGGCTGGAATTGAGTTGAGCCAAATTGACTTCCTTCCCAAAAAAAACCCCCGGCTCGAATGGAGAAAGTTTATTAAAATGCAGACAGTTTCCGTTTCTGTTTGGCTTGGCTTTGTTTTCGGGTATTTATTCCGTTTTCCTTTGGCTGGCAGGCACTTAGCCGGTGACAGCTGCTGCATTTCCCAGGCCTACATTTTCCCCCATATTCGAAACCGGGGCCGACGTTGTTCACGTTGTCAGGCTATGGCTGCAGTGGCTGGCGAATGTTTTCTTGATTGATAACCATTGGCCGAATGTTTATTTAATAAATGAAATGGAATTTTCAATACACTGAAAGGTAATTATACCTACTTCTTTTCAGAATCTTTATTAAGTTTATAAATATAATTCTATTTTATTCTATTAATTTTTTTTAATTAAATTATCATTGTACTGATTACCTGCCAAGTATTTTCTTTTGATTTTTAAAGAGTCCCTCAACTCCTACCCGATTTTGTCTTAGTTTAGTCTTCTTTATAATGAAATTCTTTAGGGTAAGCGAGAAACTGTGGGTTACGGCAAGCTTTTCTTAAATAACAATCCCCACAAGCGAGCATACAGAGTGGATATCCTCCTTACTTCTCATTCTCAGATTATTTTCTTTACTTTTTTTTCTCTTCACCGTACAAAAATGTCAGAAATGAAAGGAAAAGGTCTCACGTAGCCAAGGATCCAAACTGAAGTAGTAATAATATAAAATAAACTTCTTCTTCGTTTTAGCCATCATATTCCACTGCTTCTGCAATTTTTGTGTAGCGCTCTTTATGGCGTGAAGCGGAATAATTCAATCAGCGCCGAAGTGAGGAAAAAGTGCCAAAAGCTCAGCTCGACTGTGTAGCAGGAGGAGGAGGATGAGGGTGTATGAAGACGAAGAGTTGTCCCGTACAAAATCCGAGCAATTTAAACCCAAAACGCTTGCACTGAAGCAGGGCGCGTGCAACTTAAACAAGCCGGAAAAGCAAACACAACGCAGCGACACAGTTAAGGAGGAACTTCCTGTTTGCGAAACACAACAGTAACAGCAACAGTAACAGCAACAGCAACAGAAGCAGGAGCACCCAGTGCCAAGGAAGTGACAGAGACAACCGGCGTACGACTGTAGAGCTTACGATAACGGCACGCACTGCACTCCTTCGAGTTGGTGGGTCGAAGGCATTGGCCAAGGACATGTGCGTTGGCAGCTTAATTTCATTTATTTACCTGAAAGCTGTTTATGTGCTTGCGAAATTACGAATTAAATTTTTAATTTGTCAAAAAGAACAACAGCTCGGCAGCAGGAAGTGATGGGCATATGCGTGTGTGTTTCTGTGTGTCTGTGTGTGTGTGTGGCGGAGCATCCTGTATCCTGGCGGCTGTCGTTCCATTTCTAGATGATTAACTGCTGCTAGGAGTCTGATAGCTGGTACATTTAATGGGGCAGCTTTAAGTTAATAAATGTAAATTGAAAATTAAACAATAATTGAATGAAAATTGCAATAAGAAAAGTAACTATAGCAGTGAAAATGTATAATTTTAGTTAACTTTATGATTAATAATAATTAAATATCAAAAATATGGCTAAGAAATTAAAAAAGAACCTCTTGAATCTCCTAAAACTTGTTTAAATAAATATAAAAGGGAGTTTTCATTTATATACTTTAGAAAAACAGTGTTTAATATTTTATAACCCCCATATTATTTTTCTATTTAAAGTAAAACCAGTTTTTCCTCTTTAAAATGTTATCTCAAAAGTCAAAATAACTCATTTACCTCAACCTAAGCCATAGAAACATTAATCAAGTCTTTGAAACCCCGCTTAAACCATAAATAACATCATTAAAAATAGCCTTCAAAAATTATATTTCTTTATTATTTCGAATAACAAAGTTAAGATCAGATAAAGTATTCACTACTCCCTTATTTCTTGAGAGCTTCTGCACCATTAATTTCGGCTCCTCTCCAGTTTACGCTTGTGTAGGTGCCAAAGGAGGAGACAGCCCCAATGCCAGGATCTTCAATATATACTTATATATATATATATATATATATATATACCAGCTCTCGACTGCTTGTGGACCATAAGAAATAATGTTGTTTATGTTGTGCAAACATAAAATTCTTTCTTATTCCGCGAGCCTGCATACTTCGTCGTACATATTTATATAGATATATACTTATATATATATATATATGTATATACATTGGCAATTTTTGTCGTGTTTCCCGTGCGGCTCGTATTTTTTTTTCTGTGGCAATAAAGTTGTTGGAATTTAGCTGAACCGAAAATAGTTTATGGCGGAAGTCATTAAGTGGCTCGGTTTACAGCAGCCGCAACATGAAAAACAGAAGTGCCCGCCCCTGGGCTCTGAGCCAGGATCACGAGGAGCATAGCATCCGCCTCTCCCTTTTCGGTTTTGCTACCATTTTCTGGGCCGCCTTTTTTACGAGATTTTTATAGACGAATTATGGTTTTTATTTGCCGCTCTACATGTGACCCTTTATGCAGCAGTTCTTTTCGCCTTTCACCCAGTTACACACACATATGCACACCCATATTTCTCTTCTCCTATATACATATATATTTTTTTTGTGGGCAAATTTAATTATTTTAAAATGATTTGCGCACATTTAAATAAAAAAAACGAAATGCCAACGAAATGCGCAGTGCAAGCAAATTGCTTTTTTATTGGGTTAAAAAGCACGCTGCAATGGCATTCAATTAGGACTTCTTTATGGCTTAGTAATTGAGTTAGCCTTCATAATTCCATGGCATGAAATGACAAACCGCAGGCTTACGGCGGAGGCCAAGTTTTGTCACACTTTAAATTCTAATTTCATGCATTTTGCACATCAATAAAATGTCTTGACTTTTGCCTAGCCAAAAAGTCTCCTCCGGACATGATTTGCTTTTATGACTTGGCCGTGCAAAACGTGAGGAAACTTTCGAAATCCCCGAATTTCGTCCGGGTGCCTGGGGCACCTTATTTGGTAATAGGTGAGCGGTGAGCCAAGCTTTTGATGTATTTATTTGTTGGCTCGAGTGGCTGAAGGAGAAACTTAATTTATAGCTGGAGCAGGAGCAGGACCAGGAGCAGAGAGTTATATAATTTGCTTGTTGGATTAGAAAGTTTCTAGGACACGCTAATAAAATGAGCAAACTTTCGTATCACACGTCTTTAATTTGTTTTATTTCAAATGGCTTCAAGTTGTTTCAGGACAATAAAATAATAATGATTAAAGATATACACTTTTTCCTTTATTTATTTTAAGAAACTTAATATTAAATTTCTATTTTCTAGACAATTACCAAAAGTACACAGTTAATAGAGTAAAAATAACCAACAAAAACCATAAAAACCAGTCGAATTTCCTGTACAAAATTCTCGGTGAAGCAGAAATTATAGAGAATATTTGCGGAGCTGCTGCTGTTGTCGACTGCAAAAGCTGATTGATGGCTCTAATTAAATCTGCTGCAGCGGCATAAAAACTTTTATTGGAAGCCGTAAAAGCGGTAACCATGGCGAATGCCTCTCTCTCTCTCTGTGCAATAAGGCCAAGAATTCAACAATTCTTGGTTTAAAGTTTTGCCAAACCACAAATGGCTTTAAGCGTTCTGAAGATTCGGTCAGAAAGGGTCGGTGGGTCCTTCGGTGGCCTGTTGTTGTTGTTGTCGCTCTATCTTGGCCAAGTTGGGCGACGATTTATGATTGCACACTCAGCATAATCAATTCTTATAAATTATTGTTATTGTCGGAGGTTAGCCAAAGGGACACAACTCCGCCACTCCTGCGGGCAGCTGCTGACAACATTAAACAATCACCCTGAGTTATGGGCTCAATGAACCGCCTTTCTCTTCGATTTATATGGTGCCAGTTGCGAGAGTTAAAAGCAAGTTTTAAAGCGACCCTAAAATGGGGGTTGAAGCAAAGTCTGGCCCACAAGATCAATGACTCCATTTTGGGTTCAAATATACACAAAAAATTGTCCTCGGCCTCGCTAGACTTCCTGCAAAAAATGAAGGTGCAACCAGCACTCGCAGACGGGATGCAAAAATACTTGCAAAAAAAGTATTGGCGCTGGCCAATAACTGCGGCAGACTCAAAGAGCATTGTATGCATAAATAATGCGCTCCACAGGACGAGACATCATGCCGTGTTTTTCTCATATTCCTATTCCTGGGTTCTCTCTTGTTTCTATTCAGTTCAATATCACGTTTTGTTTGAAAAAATACCTCTGGAATTAATGATAGAGGTTTCAAACTAAACTATACACTGAGTACCATTTTATTAATACATTCATAAATCCTTATACTAATTTATATTACTTTTAAACCTTTAAGAAATCATAAACTTATAATACTAATTTATATTTCTTTTAAACCTTTAAAAAATCATAAACTTATTAACATTTAGTCCTTTATTTTCCCTTTATTTTGTGCTTCAAAATATTTAAACAAAACTGCAAAAGAAATTCTATTAAAGTTCAAAGGAAAATTTCTAACTTTATTTCAAGAACTCAATCCTTTTTGCAGGGCATCCCGTGGATTTGGTTAGCTTCAGTGCCACCAACAGACGCTGAGAAGAATGACGACAATGCAAATAAAACATGTCGCAAGGGATGGCCGCCTTTTTTGTTACCTCCTTTTCTGTTCCGGCCATTTTCAAAAGGTAATTTTTTAGTCACAGCAGGTGGCAGGTAGAAAAGGATCTCGGACATGACTGAGCTTAGTTTCCTGATATTGATTTCCTTGCGGTGCAATTTCGAGTGTAACGTAGACGCAGAAATTGATAATTGAATTAACCACAGAAAATGGCGATTGTTTGCATCCGTTGATTGAATTTATTTAAGCTTAAGGCTATGTAGTTTTTCTTATGAAAATTGTGAGAGGTTTTACATAGAAGTTAAGATAAATTTTCAGCTGAGAAGTTTAAATTGAATTGGAACTGAAACCCTTTTTATTGCTGGTAATAAAAATCATTTAAACTCCGAAATATAAATCCATCACGAAACAAATACACTCCCTAATTTCCAGGAGCAATCACGGACCTAACCCTTAGCCCAACCTTTTTGCCCGATTGTGCCACATACAAGGGTCATTAAAAAAAAAAGGCAAGCCCCAAGCCAAGACAACCTGGTAACGCCCACAATGATATATGATTGCCGACGGTGGCCCGCCTGGTGGCAAAAGTGCAAATTCAAAATCAGCAACAATGAATGCAGGATGAACGCTGCTGTGGTGGCCAAACACGCAGCAAATCAGCTAAGCGGGTAAAAAAGGGGCTGGGCGAGATTGGCCAAGTACTTGGCAAGTGCCAAGGCGCTGTCAGCATAAAGTTAAGCCGGGCTAAGCAGATGCCAGTTTGCGGAGTTGGCCAATGGTGGCTTCCAGCTCTCAGCTACCAGTTTGCAGTTCCGAGTCCTGTGTGCACCACAAGCTCCACTTGCAGCACCTCTGCGGCTGCACATCATCAATCTTCCAAGACAGCCGCACGCTCTCCGAGGCGGCTACTCCGCAGCTCCTCCGCAGCTCCGTAGCTCTGGAGTTGCATCGGTTTTGTGTACGGAACGTGCTGCCATATTCTCTGGCAGCAAAGGGGAAGAACGGATTGGAGGGGTGAAGGGTAGAAATCACTGGAAAAAATATATTAAACATCAAAATCAGAGGCTTAACCGAAATCTATAACTTTTGGCTGTAAATTAAATTTATATGTTATTTTAATAATAAAATTTCACATAAAAATAAATCACAGTTCTTTAAAATTTTCCCAAAATAAATCTCAAATTAAAATTATTTGTTTCCGTGTCTCGAGAGGAGTGTGAAAGGTTCCAAGTCCTGGCACTCGTTGACTCGGTGCCTCACAATTTTTGTCATCGCCGGCATGTCTAACCTTTTTGAGTTATGCTCCCCGGGCAACCCCGACTCAACCTGGTGGCCCGGAATACCCGGAATCCCTCTCGTCTTTTGCTCCTGCTGCTGCTCCTCTGCTGAGTCGTTGACTTCTCCTCCTGGCAATGGCTGCATCTATTTTGCAAGTATTTTATTGCCGAGCTCTCCCCGACTCTAGAGCGGTCTGCACTTTGTTATTAATGCGCATTTAAGTTTTTTCTTTTCCTTTTCCCATTGCTCAGTCAATTTTTATATATTCTTTTTCTGTGAGTCAGGGCAGGGCGACACGACTTCACCTTTTTGGCTGGCTGGCTGGCGCTTTTGTGTGCCTTCTAATTGAGGAAACATTAAAAGTCAAGTTCTGCTTGCCGCATTGTTATAACCCAGAAAAACACGAGTGCACTGCAGTCTTCTTCTGCTCCTGACTACTGACTGACTCTCCTGCCCCGGCTTCCCTTTGTCGTCTGCCATTTTAGTATTTTTTTTTTGTAGAGAGGTGGTCCTTGGTCCTGGGTCCCTGGTCCTTTTTTAATGAAGTTTCGGCTGCCATTTGTTGGCTTTGACTTTTTGACATGCAGTTGGGTTGGTTTTTTAGTTACTGCAATTGAAAGCCATTGAAAAGGCGTTGTCACAAAAAAAGAGGATAGGAGCAGGAGCAGGAGCAGGATCTAAACCCTGGCCGGGCGCATCAAGCGCTCAATTAACTGGCTACAAGTTAGCACCCCGATGGAGTAAGACCCTTGGATGTCTGGGTCTTGGTCTTGGATTGTCTGGGGCACATTAATCATCTTTTGCATACAATGAAATCTGCCAGAGAGTCGGCACAAAACACTGAAAGGAACTTATTTCAAAGGCGACCAAGAGGAATCACAGTTGAAAAGTTTGAGAGGATAACTTATGTATTTGTAAATGCAGTTAAAAATGATTTTTTAAGATATATAAAAAGAGTTGAGATACATTATCCTTCGTTGAATCGCATAGAAGTATCAATTAAAGATCAATAAGGTAAAGCCTTGAGGCTAAGCATGCTTTAAATCACTTGTAATTTATTTCATTTTATTTATTTATTTATATTTTAAAATTAATATTACCCTGTTAACATATTTTAAGTCCCAACTTTTCTCTGAGTGCCCGCAACTATCCGCTAACGAGGCAGCTAAGCAACTTCAGACAAGTTCAATGGGGGTTTGGGCCATGGAAAAGCGCCTCGACCCAGAGCCAAATGCGCAGCGATTATGTGAGTTTATAATAAAGCCGACGAGGCGCATGCAAAAGGGTCCTGCGATTACGAAAGGGATGCACAGAAGCAGCCACATCCTTGTCTGAGGCCCATTTGTCAAAGTAGTTCGCCGCCGTAACTTCGTCACTATCCCTCAGTCATTTATCATTTATGCGTTGCATATCGCATGTGGCACAGATATCTTCTAAATGTATGTATATATGTATCTTACCTCCATCTGCAAAGAACAGGAGGAGAATGTCTCTGACCCGTAGTCATCATTGTCAGGCGATGCGTGCCTGACACTTCTTTTGAGCGGCGATCCTTGGACGGAAGCCACAGTTGATTTGCAAAGCCCTTGGCCACTCGACCGTTTGATGTTTTAGTTATGTGACATTTGAGACTTTCGAAGGACACCAAAACCGAAAGCCCGCACCAAAAAACATACTCTGGAAAAAACCACACGCAACCACTGAGGAAAGTTTGGGGGAAAAAGGGAGCGTTCTTTGCATTCACACATTTCACGCGGATTTCACGCATGTCACACACAAATTTATCAGGATAACAAAGGAAGCTAGCCCTTACCAGAGAGTGAATATTAAAATGCCCTTGTGGAGAGTCACTTTCAGAGATAGCTGGGAATTTTTGCGAATTTAATTAAAATTGGGAATGGAAAATATATTTCAGGGAGAAGGATTTGTTATTAAATAGATATTGAATTTAAATTCAGAAAACAAACAGACAGTTCTCACTCAATATATACATTCTATTAATCAAATTCATCAATTTAAGTTTCAATAATTCTTTATACTAAATTTATTGAAAATATTTCAAGTCTTTTCTAGTAAATTCTATACCCTCAAGCAGGGTATTTGTATTCTGAACCAGATGAAATATGGCCCACTCTTAATAAGCACACTCAGCAAAGGAGATGCTTCGTCTTCAGGACGAGCGGGTGAATCGATGGTCATGCATGTCTATTAGTTGCCAAGTGACTTGGGGTAAACCGTAAGCAGCTATGGGTGCCTTGATTGATAGCCCGAGAAAATGGATTTTTCATATTTTTCCCCCTCTCTAGTCTAGTCTCTAGTATAGTTTTCCTAATACTGTTGTCGCCGCAGCACTTGGCACGTGTAACCGATATGCCCACACGTGGCAGGAGCCAATACAGAAGAACATAATTATGTAGGTCCTGTATATTGGTTGTGTAACTAAGACGTTTGCCAAATTAATATTCATCTTGGAAAATCAGGCATATCCAGTGGAGGCCAGTGGAAAATGGGTGAGAGAATTCGGAAAAGGAGCAAAACTTTGTAATGGGGAAATATTAATACAGCAAACAGTTTAATTTGTAAACATTGTGGATTGTATGCAGGGCTTCCATGCTCTTAAGCTTCTGAGCAGCTTTCTCATTGGGCAGGACTCGTCGCCGCCTCCTTGTGCGTGCCAAAGCCAAGTTTACGGAGCGGAAGTCAGTTTACGGTATTTGTGTACATGGCCCAGACGTTATGGCATTTAGTATTTGCTTGTAAAATGTGTTAATAGATTTGCCCAGATGCCGTGTTTACTGCGCTGCCCCATAATTCCATTGTATGTGTGTGTGTGCTCGGACATTAAAATACCTTTAACAAATTATGTCGCATTATTTGTACATTACTAGCCACAAGCAATATGCCAGGGCTTTTGTGTGCCCCACATGGTCATTTGCCTGGAAATATTCTTCTTAAATTATTTTTCAAGGATATTTCAAGAAGCTACCTTGTTCCTGTATTTTTCTCGATTAAAGATAAATAGAAATGCCTGGAGTTGGAGTAGAAATTTCAGCATTTCATGCCAATTTGGAAACTCTATGCCTTGCCTTGGGTGTTTGTTTCGATTGGTTGCCGGGACAAGTGTAAAAATTGCATCCTTAAATGCGATATGGACAGGACTTAAGCGTAGATATTTCCCTGCCGGCAGAAATCTATTTTCCGCCCAAGTTCGGTAACCAATACGGCCAATGTGTGAAACATGAGCAATTTCCAAAAGTTGCAACTCAAAAGCATAAATCCAGGCACACACAGACTGCCTCCTCCTCCTAGGGCACCACCAGCAACTGCTAGTCCCAAGCCGAAAACTAAACTTCAAAAGCCAAGGAAAGCCGGCACAGAACTTGCTGAAAATCGTAAACGGAATAGGAAAATGGAGGAAAATCGGTTGGGCGAAGTGGGCAATGTTGCAATGAGCTTACTATATGTATGCTTGCTGGCCACTTGCAATGCGAATGTCTTTTTTTTTTTAGAGGGCACCCTGTTCCCGGCCTTTTTGCTAGTTGCATTTACAGAAAACCAATAAACTTAAATGGAAAATCCGTACACTATAAATCATGGCTTAAGTCCATTTCCTTCGTTGTCAATACGTTTCCGTTTTGTTGTGGGTTTTTGAAAATGAAACACTCCCACGCCCAGGGAAACCCCAAAAACTAGCTGTAACCAGGCCTCCGATTTTCCCCAACTCCCGACTCCCCTTCCTCGTCTCTCGCCCTCGCCCTCGAGTTGTTAACGAAAGGGAAAAAGTGCAACAAGGATCCAGTTGAGAAATGGTTGTGATTGGACGGACGCCACTCCATCCAGAGACCAGGCGGCCCAGTCCAGGCAACCAGGCAACTGCTTTACATTTTTTTGGCATGTCCATTTGCAAAGTCATTTACCCATACCCAGGACGAATCCATACTCGCAACACACACACACACACACACGGCACTCACTCAATTTCCAAGTCAACGTTCAAAAGTCTCATAGTGTCCTCGTTCCCGTCCTTGTTCCTGTCGCAACGCGCTCATTCCTCGTCTATATCCTCTTACTCGTCGTCGCTCCATAGGTCCTGGTTGGATTTGACAGTACTGCCTGTCTGTCAGTCAATATATTTGCAGCGTGCTTGTTGTGCAGCGTTTTCGACAACTCATTTTATTAGACCGCACATACACCAGAGGTGAGGAGTCTAGGGAATCAGAAAAATATATATAAAAAATATATATAAAAATATAAATTGAGTTTCACAGAATAGGTTGAGAAATAACCAGACTTCTACCTTATCTATAAGAATCAAGTTTCATTTGTAGAAATGTTTTGCTTTTTGTAATCTAAACCAAAAAATATTAAATAAATTTTAACCGTAACCAAAAATTAAACTTTTGTTTATAGTTTTCAATAAAAGTTACCTATTTATATTCCCCACACTGTGGACATTCTCCAGACTCCACTGATGGACTGATGCACTCGGCGTCCTCACACGTTTGCGGTCAGTTCTAGAAAATTGATGTGACTTTTTATCACCAAGGGTTGGGGCAGTCGATGAACTATGTTTCTTGATTTCGGTTTTCATCTGTTTCATCTCTGTGGCCGTTGACATTGTTGCCATTGTGGGGGAACTGTCCAAAGCAAAACGAAAAAAGAAAAAACAAAAACAAAGTAAAAATCAAGAAAATCAAACCCAAAAACTAGGCAAGGATTTTCCTGCTTCCAATGGAAAAATGACTCATGAGGGTATCATAAATAAACCTACTCCATTTTTTTAATCAACTCATATGCGTTCCACTTTTTACGAGGCAAATTTAATTAGGAGTGACAAAGGAAATAAAATATATTAAATGAAAGGGAAATCATGCAAACAACGCATAAATTATGTATTCCTAATCAAAATCAAGACATGCCAGGCCCCTTGCTCCACTCCACTTCCAATCAGAGTCATAACTCAGCTAATAATGCCAAACAAATTGTTGACAGGCGAAGGCAAATTCGTGATACATAAATTATCTGGGAGCATTTTTTATGACTGTCACTGTGTCAGCGGATAAAACACACACACTCACACAACACGAGAACTAAACATTAAAGATTTACAGAGCGTAGATTAACCGAATTGGGTTTTGTAGTATTGAAATTCCCGTAAAGCTGGTAATGGAAATGAGAGCTTTTCCTAAGGGAAACCCCACCTTAATGCGGTCAGCAATCCGTATAATAAAAATGTCCAATGTTATTAATAACACTCCTAGGGGCTTGGGTCTCTGCCACCGTTAAGTAGAGCTGGCCATTTCAATACCTTATAAGCATAAGCCATGGCCAGCCGCAGTCTTAACCCCACACAGCGAGGCCCGCCCGACTGTGGCCTGGTTCTGTATAAATACCACAAAGCAAATAAACACGCGCAGCTCACGGCCAAACAATATGAGATATATTGAAAACGTGCATAGCGACCGGGCCACTTAAGGCGACCCGGCGACAACACGAAATGAAAGGCAAACTTTACACGCTAATAAAATCTGTGCAGGAAACGAAAAAATAGGATGGAATCTATAGTACTCAGTATATCACAATTAAGTACTGATTTAAATGGAAAATATAAACAACTTTGAATTGTTTTAAAAATAAAATAAATATTTACCACTAAGATAATAATAAAGGTATAGGCTTTTTTCCTTAAAAGGTTTAAATAAAAAGTAGAAAAATATGTATCAAGTCTAGGAAAATAATATTAAAACATGGAGCCAGATTTTTTACATAAACAGGATCATTTTAATACTGAAATGTAGTACTAATTACACTTATTAATAAAATTACATAAATAAAAACCTCTAAAATATTAAAAATAAAAATATTTTTGTAATCCATTCCTCTATTTTCTTAACTCAGCTTCCTTAATGATTTGCCTTATCCACCCACTGAAACATAGCCCGCGTACACCGCCAGAAAAAGGACAACTAAAGATAGAGGAATGAGATGAGGCGCAGCTGGGGGCTTTGGCATTTTATGTGGCAATGGGCGGCTCGACACAAAAGGCTTGGCCAAATGTGGGTTTATGGCTTGTAAAAATCCATGTTAATAACATCAACAAAGGCGTTTGGACCGGCGGAAAAGGGTAACTAGCGAACAGGAGCCAGTCAATGTCCTATCTGATGCCCAAGGCTGTACAGCAACTTAAAACTCTGGCCAGGCATCCTTTCTTATGATTTTTCTTAGATATATATTTTTTTGCGCATTCTTAGCCAAACACAAAGGACTTGGAAAATGGAATAAAAAGCCGGGCTTTGAGTTGGGACTCCCGGGAGAGAAAAGGTAAAACGTCAAAGCCGGCGCCGCATCATTAGTGTCATATGTGAGGGAGAGATGTTGAGCTATTTATATTATTCACATGGCATAATAAATCAAAATTGTTGCCAATAAATTTATTATTGTAGATTATCAGCAGCCACCTTTGCACAAAGATGGAGGCGGACAGGGGACGGCGTCTGCTGCTCACCTTGACAAAAGCTAAAAACTGCCTGCCGGATGCCGAGTTAACCCTTGGCATCCCAGCAATTTATCAACATCAACATCACAAGAGCAGCTACTATAAATTATCAAAAAATACAAAACGAAAAGGATATACATATATATACATATCTACTGAGCTGCTGGTGTTTTGTATGAGACTTTAAGATATATGAACCGAAATTGGAAATGATATCATCTCTTTTATAATTGCTAACCATTAGGCATCTAAAAAGATTTTTTGATTTATTCAAATATTTTATTTGATAAATGTTATATGGCTCTGGCAAATATTTGTTAATAATTTTCCCATTTTTTTGTGGCTTTGAAACTCTAAAAGGCCAAAACTGGGTCAGCTAATGTGCTAACTTTATTTATCAATATGTTTTAGCTCTCAAAATCTCTAATTATAAATAATTTTTCATATGCATATATTTGTATTTGATCTATAATTATAAATAATTTTTCATATGCATATATTTGTATTTGATTTTATTTTACTTTTAGGTTTTTCATTTAAGCCGCTCGCTTTTTTTCTATAAGCTTTTTTCCATTGATTTCCATTTGCAAACTTTTGTTTGCTCTGCTCTCGCATTGCCATTACATAATCAAAGGCAAATTAACGTTCCCAACTCCCAGTCTACTCTGTCACCCACTTACCAATCTATGGCCTGGTTTAGTTTAACCCCCTTTTCGTTTCGTTTTTTTTTCGTTTTCCTCTGGAAAAGTCCGCACTGCCACGCCTCTTTCTACTCGTTGCCTCCTGCCGCATTGCAACTGTTGACAAATCTCTTTTTAAGAGCGCGCTTAAAACGTCATTTGAGCGAGGTTTGCTGGGGTTTTTCGCTATATACTCAGCATAAAGGGGTGTATAGGGTTTATCATACGATAGGATACATTAAACATACGAAAATTGCCAGTAAAAAATAAAGACTTCTACTGAAGAAATAAAAAACAACCTCTAAAAATTATAAATAAATTAATTATTGCTAATTAAATAGCTCTTATCAATTTGATTAATACTTGTCTATAAAACATATTTTATATTCTATCATTGTAACGTATCTCTTAGCCAAGCCACTTTATTAGACCTTCCTTTTCTGTGCATTTTTTTGTTGTATTCCTTTGTTACCCCGCATCGGTTGTGTAACCAGCCTGGGGGTACTCACATCCTGGGGGCTAAACCAATCAATATTTAACACATTTAACCCTTTGACGACACCAACAACGCCACGCCTGCGACTCGCTGATCGTTCTGCGTAAAATTAGCATAAAATTTGAATTTTACAGCCAAGTGAAGCGTATGCAGCGCGTGATTGACAGCAGTCAAATTCAATTGAAGTCGTCCGCCCTCAATCCGAGAGGCAGGGAATAAAATAAAATAAAATTTAATTCAAATAAAACCAATTTTAGAAGCCTCTCTCTCTCTCGATAGCTATGAGCTAACCTTTTGGCTCTAGGTCGAGCGACCTTGCGGCCAAACTTTCCTCAGGGCGTCAAGTTTTTCTTCAATTTTGTATTTTTATTTTTTCGAATTTCTTTCGTATTATTCTTGTTGTTGTTGTGTTAAAAGGCTGCTGCATAGCGGATTTGGCAACGTGTCTGGCGGGGTTTCAGGATATTTTGACATTGCCCGAGGTAGACCGGCGCGTGTCCTGGCGGGAAATTGCCATTGCAAAGGGGGAAAAACCTAGGGACCTGACGCAAATCAATGATGCTTGCTTTTGAAGATTTTTCCTAAGGAAATTCAATTTAGTCATGGCAATAGCAATATTTATATATATATATTTATTCAGGGTTTATTTTTAAGGAATTTTTGAGCTTAGTAATTTTACACAAATTGTAATTAGAAAAGATACTCAAGAAAAATACAATTTTAGATATTCCTATTTATTTTTTATAGTTTTATACAAATTTGTGCCAAAAGGGGTAAGTAAATGCATACATTTCTCTACCAATTTTTCATTATAAATTTATCAGAATATATATATTAATATT
Source organism: Drosophila truncata (assembly GCA_008042515.1). Classification (NCBI taxonomy): domain Eukaryota; kingdom Metazoa; phylum Arthropoda; class Insecta; order Diptera; family Drosophilidae; genus Drosophila; species Drosophila truncata. The sequence goes on from VNJQ01004601.1 coordinate 187,122, forward strand.
TTCCTACAAATTTCCATCTCTTCATTGCTTCATATGTTTCCCCTGATGTTCCATTTTATAATTCAATTTAGACAGAATACACGGCACATATGAGCAACAGGCTGGCCCATAACACTTTAGCCATAACAATGAAAATGAAAATAAAAAATAATCATATAATATAGTTGAGAATACGCAGCGCCAAAGAGCAAATTGAGACAAGCACGGCATATATACATATGTACACACTCATACACTCGAAAAGAGCCAGATACAATGATATTTCTGCCATTGTTTGAGGAGGACGCAACAGTTGACTTTTATGCTCGACATGACGCAGCGCGGCTTTTCCACTTTTCCCATGCATAATTCCAAACTGATGTGAATTGCAGTTGAGCCGGCGCACAACGCGGCGTATGAGTAATACTCGTAACAATGCCCATAATTGTCACTGTTTCCGAGCAGGTGGGGTGGCAGGTGAAAGGACGAGGCAGGAGTCCGGCCAGTATGACGGTTTCAGCTTACCACAATTGTAAAAAAAAAATACAGCAAAAGAATAAGTAAAGAATAATATTCTAGAAAAAATATTTAAAATACATAAAATAGCTTCGAAAAATTAAACAAAAACTAAATTTTCCCTTCATTATTTCCCTAAAATTAATGATATTAACAAACTATAATTATTTGGCTAAAATTACAACCCTTTAAAACCGGAAATCTTTTAGATATATGTATTTTGTGGTAACACCCCAACACTCATTAAAACGAAATAAACACTCGACCAACCACAAATAAATTCGTTGTCTAGACTGGCCACAATTGTTGTGTAACCCTTAGCATTGTTTTAGCAACTGCGATATATCATTTTGCATGTGGCATGGCATATTAGCGCTGGTTTTTCCAACATTTTCACACATTTTCATTTCTGAACAAATTACGTACATTATTGCGGAAGAGAAGCCAACAATAGCTGAAACCCTTTTCGCCTGGGGGATTTTTTGGAAAGAGAGGGTTTTTTTCGGGGCGGGGGGCATTGGCATTATGAAAACGCTTTAAGCAGAAAATTGGATTTTTTCATCTTGAATGGAAAACAAAACACAACAAAAAAAACCAGAGGCGAGGAGGTGAAAAGTAGCAAAGCGGAGTGAGGCCAGGCAATAACAGTAAAGCCTCCCCCTCAGCAGCTACAAAAAATAATAAGTATTAAACATCACCCGAAAGAGCAGCGAAACAAAAAAAAATAAATGTTAGATATGCTGACAAAGGTAATACAATAAATACGAAATGACGTTGCCGCCACGGCTGCTGTTAATGTTAAATTTTACGTGGCCTGCTTTCGGGCACCCCTGAGGTGGAAAACCCGGAAAAAGGGAGCACTCTCCTTTTTTTTTTTTTTTTTGTTAGTTCGTAATCGTGCTGATTGTTCTCTTTTTTTTTGGGTTCTTTAATTTCATTCCAGGCTATTCTTATTTATTTAACATTAGTTTTTATTTTATGTGCCATAAAGCGGCAGCACTCGTACACTTGCCAGCATAGTTGAGTGTTGCCTTTGTGTGTAACATCCAGGGCCAAGCATAAAGCAAACAAAATTAAAACGAACTCAAACTGAAAATGGAATATTATTACGATTTTATAGCAAAGCATAAATCAAGAACATACTGCGCCTAATTGTTTAATCAAGAGTGTAAACGACGATAAACCTTGGCCATAAAAGATAACCCACTGATAAGCCCTCGTCTGACTCAACCCCCTCTGTATATGGTATACATCGAAAATCCAGCCTGACCGTGTGTTTACCAACTATAAAACCAGACCCGAAATCACTAAAGATAACGAGCTGGCGAGTGCCACTGGAATTGCAATTGCAAAGTGCTGCAGGGAAATCGGTAGACGAGAATGGCCAGAATCACATCAGAATCCAATTGGCTGCACGTTTGTGTGGCAGACCACACCAAAAAGCTCTTACACCGCCGGCCATTTTGTTGCAGCTCGTACATATTGGCATTAGACTAATCCGGAGTACCGCACGCAACAACTTAGTTATTGGCCAGGCCACCAGGGCCAAAAGCAGTTCGGCGCAAGTCCCGGAAAATACCAGGAACTAAGCACTGCGGGAAAAAGCATAGGAACTAGATTCTATGTAGGGAAATGGTGAGAAAAATTGGGTTATTTTATTTATAAATAATATGTTTACCTAAAAAAAACTATTAGACATTTTTAAACATATTTAAAATCATATATCTTGAGACTCTTAAAGCGTATTTCTAACACAAATAGTTATACAAGGCTTTTCAATATATTAAGCAGAATATTAATAAAATCAAAATATCGAAAAATATCCATGTAATATATATTGCTTATAATATCTATTGAATACATTTATATTTTCTAACTTTTTCTTTAGTGAAATTCTAGATATACGAATTGGTTTACTCTTGAATATTTTTACTTTTTGTATCTTAAAATTATATCTCAAACCTTTATCTCCGTTATTTTAACTACGTGACTAACACACTATTTATAAGTTATCAACGTCTAACGCTAAGAAGAACATTATACAAATAAATTAAAAAATGAAACAAAAAAACAAACAAAGCTTAAGCACAATATAAAAAAAAGAAAACCTTAAACTGTTCAGGAAACTCTTATATAATTTCCAATTTTAAATTGTGTTATATTAAAACTACTTCAAGATCTCAACTTTTTAGAAAAAAGTTACAAAAAATTAATTTTTTCTACTGCTCGACAAGTTCTGTTTTGGGAACTCTGTTTTTTCGGCCCAAAGCAGACGGTATGGTGACGCACATTAGCCGATAGTGCCAGTCCATGCATTGCATACCATACTTTAGCCCAAGGCACCTCCTCCCGATTTAATGTGCAACAGCGAAAAGTTGAACGTGCTGGCAACCAAAATTCTCTATTTTTTTTTTTTTTTCATCCTCTCAACTTGGCAACAAACACACTCGCACTTGCACTCGCCAACTGATGGCCATTATCAGCGTCATTATGTGGCATTAGGAGCCCCTTCACGCTGATGATGATGTTGGGCAGCTTATAGTTGTATGTGATTTATTCGCGGTTTCCCCTCGCGCAGAGAGTGTGTGAAAAAGTGCATTTGAGCTCATTTAAATAGCATAAATTAAGATGCTTAAGCTCATTAGGTGGAAATTTTTAATTAGCCAACATTGGGCCAAATCCTTGTAATGACCGTCGACTGGCAGGTGCACTCTTATCAACCAAAGGGTCAAAAGGGAAAAAGGAAGGCTTATCAGTCAAGTGGAGGTACAAATTTTAGTAATTATACAGCTAATGCCATTCCAATGAAAATGCGTCATCTAAAGGGTTATTATTCCCCTGAAATGACGTATTTAGATAAATGAATTATTTTCCCAGTAATTTAATCATGCTAATTGCTGGTAAGCTAAAAGGAAAACAAATTCCTGGGAATATTTTTATACCATTAATTATCAAAATACCGATAAAGTCCAGATCTTCTGCAAAATAACTAGCTGCTCAATATATACATAAAAAATCTAGCCCATGACAAACAGTTTCCTGTCCAAAGAAGCCTTAAATCCACACCAAACACCAAATAATCGAATTTGTTATAAAAACGCCAAGGGCAAGAGATTACCCTTAAGGAAAATAACTCCATTTGCCATGAATACACATGTCTAGGCTCCACTGCCTCCACTGGCAATAGTTTAATATCAGAGATTTATGGTCCCATAAAATGGAGAGTGAATTTGCGAATAATTTTCAATGAATCATGTGCTCCGGTGGTAATCAAGCGTTGCCATATCAACCAGGGGCACGTGACTCGCGATAAGACCGGCGTACTTAAGACGGTTTCCAGAGAACGCTACCCGATAAACAAAGCACTTGACTCCCGGGCTAATACCAATTGAGCAGACATAAGGCTGCCAGCCAGCCCAGGCAGCCTTCCCTTTACACGTCTCTTGGCCAAATCCTTGAGTAATCCTCGCATATTACACAAAGGTAGAGTGGTTGTTTTGAGTTGTGCCGCTCCCAGCAGGAGATAAGCACGCCAAAGCTGGCCGAAATTATTACGGTTGGCACTTGGTGGAACTTCGAGACCTTGAAAAGGATTGAAATCTCTTGCGTTTGGGATTTTTTTTTTGGTGCTCAAATCCGACATTAAAATCTTTATAGGAGACTTTTTATATTTTTAAATTGAACAAGGTAACTTTCGTTGTAATCTTTGCATTATTTATTTGAAATTTACTTGCTTAAATTCTTGGAAATCTTGGCCGATGGAATGGGAAGTTTATTATTTTATTTTTTAATGTATTTAGTTTTATTTCAAAAGCGTTTCTATCCATATTTTACTTTAATTGAAAAATAAAACCATTTCTTGCAGTACAAAAAAATCTCTCTGTAATGCATCGCTAAAATATTTAATAACAATAAATGCAACCTTTAAAAAATCATACAAAATATTCAGTTTCATTCCTTAGTACACTTCTTGATTTGCAAACAGCAAAAGGTAATAAGGATTACAGTTGAAGTATTTAAAAACTCCATAATCTTTAAATCAAACCTTCCCCTTAAAAATATTTTCCTGCTTTTCAATAACCTCTTGTTCAAAACTTTAATATCTTATTCAACGCCCTGGACTATCACCTTATGTTATGTACGACTGTGTGTGTCCATTCCCAAATGATTGATTGATCACTCCGTCCATCAATTGGTGACTCCTTAATAAACACACTGCAGCAATGCCATATCAGCTGGTGTCATATTGTTGCAACACCATAAAGAACGGACCCACCCGAATGGTGTCAATCAGTAATGGAATTGTGCGACGACGTTGGCCAACTCGTGCTTACACTCAATCATTGATAATGCCCCAATAGCTATAAGAAAACTGACCGGTGGGCTGCCATAATTGTGTTTCGGTCCCCGGTTATTCGCCGATTACCTTTACCGACCAGCGATAAGCCATTGCCAGCGGTTATCAAAGGCGTTCTGTTCCGCTAGATGTGTTGTTGGCTTGTTCAGCAATCCACAATCGCAAAGTGGTACGGAGCGTGTGATAAAAAAATGTAGGCACAAAGATTATAACCCTGCTCTCTTATGCAGTGAAAAAAATTTAATGCTTATCTCCGGAAATAAGGAACAAAGCTTTGTTTAAAATTTCTTTCGAAAATATAATTGCAAATGATTGATAAAAAGATGAATCATTGAATCCTCATGCGAATTCTCAGTAATTCAATAATCAATAAAATTAATAATATATTTTCTGGTTCTTTAAGTTCTGATAAATATATAAGAAAGTTCTGATAAATATATATAATAAAAGAAGTAAACCTCGGTATGAGGCATATTCGAGACATTCCTAGCTTCCTATCAGTTTCAAAATCCAATTAAATATCAAACAATTTATAATTTTAATTCTTTTTTTCTCTGTAGCATTTTTAGCTTCGTTCGGCGGTTGTATGTGTATATAGGGATGTATTGTTTAGATTAGCCCCAGTCTAATTGGCCATCGAGCTCAACGAGTCTTAGGCGATCGCACAGTTCTTTCTGCACCGTTGAGGTGGCAGGTCGCGAAAAATTAGTAACTCTTCCTCTCTTTCTCTCTATATAAGGAAATTAAGTTCCTTCTGCCGCTGTGTGTAAGTGTGGTGATCCTTGAATAATCATAATGACTAAAGTGTGCTCAAGAGTTGAGTGTATGGTTTCTATAAATTATTTCGGAACCACTTGTGATTAATTTTATGACCCAATAATGTGTGTATATGCTATTTCGAGACTCATACGCCACGTCGGCAATCATGGTTGCTAATAAGCAATGTTAGCTTAATTCCCAAGCGTATTTTCTTGACTCATTATCAGTGCTTGCAGGGTTAATATTACGAGGTTATCAATGTTGTCCGAGATAAGCTCTTAACTGGCCGTAAATTAGCTATTCAGCCGTGTTAAGGAACTGCTTCGCACGAAATGATTTTAAAATTCCTGACAATTGCATTAAAGTTAATGGTAATTTGGCCAACGATAAGATATCTTAATTGATTCCTGATAATTACTCGCTAACATGCGTTAAACATCGATTTCGTCAGACACTCTATACAGAACTATAAACCTCTATATATGGCGCCATAATTGCCTTGTGATGTCAGAGCACGTGATGGATCATATGAGGGTAGCAGCAAATTGAACCACTCAAACGTCAAGTTGAAAAGTTGCCACAACACACAAAAACGATTGCGAGACGTCGATAATATTTTTACGGCCCACGAACGGATTTCTTAATGAGCCCCGTAACACCGGCAAGCAATCCGAACACCAATCCCCAATGAACCCGTAATTGCCGACATAAACCAGCGGGGAATAGGAACTTCAAGCCCGGGACTTTGCTATCCGGTAATCAGACATTTGCGTGAAGTTCGCCCCCCTGAAGATTTATGGCCAACTTAAAGGCAATTGTCTGGTCTGTGCAGATTTATGGCTAAGACTGATGTACAAAACTGAAACCGATAAGCACAGGCTGGGCTTTGATTTATCCATCTATGACCACGAGCTAAGCTCAGCCCAGGCAGCTGCATTTACATTAAATATTTGTGGCAATTATAGGGAAATATTTTCATTCTTTCACATCAAGGATTCAGGTTAATTTGCAAGAATTTTTGGCATTTGATTATTAAAAGCATGAGGAGACTTCAAGTAAACATTACAGACTCTGAAAGGCGTATTAAATAAAGTCCTTTAGAAATTATTTTAGTTTTTTAAGGAAAGTATATTAAAATAAATATGAAATTATGAGTTAAATATTTTTAGGGCTGTGAACTATATCTAATTATGTCTTTTTTTGTTTAAGGATATACATTTTCTTCCTAAAAATACAGTTTCACCGTAAGGGAATGCCATTATATATTTTTTAAAAATTCTGACGCCTTTTCAACAAATTCTTATTAATAATTCAGTTACCTTTTTAATACATTTTTTATAACTCCATTTGGGAATATCCCTTTTATTAACAGTACTTAAAATGCAATATATCAAATTTTATTTATTACATTACAAAACAATTCTTTAACAACTTAATCTCTTGTAACCCTCAATCAAATTCTTTTTCTTTAAGAACCAGAATCATTAAATAACGTAAAGACACTCTGTTAAAACATTAAATATTTTCCATTCCGTGCATTCAACAATTAATTGATCAATTCGAAAATCAATAAGAATACTATTAAATTCCATTTTTATGAAGTCACTTCCCTTGGTTGTAAATCAAATCTCTCGTATCTTCGGCAAGCACGGAAACTATCGAAAAAAAAAAAAACAGCTCAAGTGAGGGCACAGACAGCGCGTCTCTTTATCGGCCGGTTGAGAGCGAGAGTCAATCATCGCTTTATGGCCAGACAGGCGGGGCAAAATCACAGCCAGGCCAGTGAGCCCAATCATAAATATCTACAATCTGGCATGCCGAAAACGGTTATCAGAAGACACCCACTGCCGCGCACCGCAACGCACAGGTCCTTCGCGCGTGGTAATAAGCATTTAATGCAATAAAAGACTTTCGGGGCTTATTTATAAACCAACTGATTGGCGGTAATTGTTAATAATTTCAAATTATTAATGCGCTCAGCGCTCACTCCAGCCCACTCCAGATAGGGTACCATATACCGCCAGTAGATAACCAACCATGCGATCTCGATCAACCTCTAATCTAATCTATTTGGTTCAGTGCGGTTGGGTTCGTTTCGATTTCTGTTCTGTGGAGTTCCACTTAGGTGATTGATTGCGACATTGGCAGCGACTGCATTGAAGTGGACTACCATAAACAATGTGCGTCAGATGGATCAACAATGTTAAAACCCCATGACAGACGCAGACCCATTAAAGAGTCGTCAAAACAACTCATTATCCCAACTGATTACACTCATAAATCTGAAATAATTATTTTACTATTGAAATATTATTATATTTTCATGTTTTAGAATATAGTTAAAAAATACATGATTTTTTAAATATGTCGAATAATTTTTTTTTTAACTTTAAAAGAGTTTTTGGTAAATTTTCAGCTTTTATAATTTTAAAGTTCATTTTTAACGTCACTTTAATTTGATGCCATATATATCGTTTATGCCATTATTGAGACATTATTATCATTAGGGGAAATATTGATGACTATGATATTGTTTGTTTCCATGTCTCACTGGGTTATAAAATTGGTAAATACCTGTAAACGCACACGTTTTTATTTGCAAATAAATTAGTCATAAATTCAACTACTGATTAGAAATGTTATCAAATCAATGGTTGTACTTTGTTGAAAATTTTTAAATATCTAAAATACATATTTATATTTATATAAATTACTATTTATTTAAATATGTAAAATATATATTAAATCATTACTTTTATTGCCAAAACGTATTTAATTTTGCTTAGAATTAAATACTGAAATATAAATACCTTAAAATTTATTTCCTTCTTCAATTTCCTTTACCTAATACTTTTCCCTATTTTTTTTTCCAGTGATACACCCTCCAAGCCAACATGGGTGACATGTTCCGCAGCGAACAGATGGCCCTGTGCCAGCTGTTCATCCAGCCGGAGGCAGCCTATGCCTCCATTGCCGAGCTGGGTGAGAGTGGTTGCGTCCAGTTCCGCGACCTAAACGAGGAAGTAAGTGCCTTCCAGCGCAAATACGTCAACGAGGTGCGAAGATGCGATGACATGGAGCGTCGCCTTCGATACATGGAGGCCGAGATGAAGAAGGATGAGTTGCAGCTGCCTGAACTGAGGCCTGAGGATGAGCCAAGTGCCCCAAATCCGCGCGAGATCGTCGATCTCGAGGCTCAGCTGGAGAAGACGGACAACGAGCTGCGCGAAATGTCCGCAAATGGGGCCAGTCTGAATGCCAACTTCCGGCACATGCAGGAACTCAAGAACGTGCTGGAGAACACCGAAGGCTTCTTCTCCGACCAGGAAGTCATCAACCTGGACTCAAACCGCAAGGTTGACCCCAACGATCCAGCCCAGGTGCAGGGAGGAGCCCAGCGCGGTCAACTGGCCTTCGTGGCCGGTGTGATCAAGCTGGAGAGATTCTTTAGCTTCGAGCGCATGTTGTGGCGCATTTCCAGGGGAAATATCTTTTTGCGAAGAGCCGACATCGATGGTCTTGTGGAGGATGAGGAGACGGGAAGGCCTGTACTGAAGACCGTCTTTGTGGCCTTCTTCCAGGGCGAACAACTAAAGCAGAGGATCAAGAAGGTCTGCACTGGATACCATGCCTCTGTCTATCCCTGTCCCAGCTCCCATGCCGAGCGAGCGGAGATGATCAAGGATGTTAATGTGCGTTTGGAGGATCTCAAGCTGGTCCTCAGCCAGAGTGCCGACCATCGCAATCGGGTGCTGAACTCCGCCTCGAAGCATATGCCCCGCTGGTCGATCATGGTGCGTAAGATGAAGGCCATCTATCACATCCTCAACTACTTCAATCCGGACGTGACGGGCAAGTGCCTCATTGGCGAGGGTTGGGTGCCAACCAACGACATTCAAACTGTGCAAAATGCCCTGGCTCGGGCCTCCAAGATCTCGGAGAGTACCATTCCGGCCTTCATGAATGTCATCGAGACGAATGAACAGCCGCCGACTTATACGCGAACCAATAAGTTCACCAGTGGCTTCCAGAACCTGGTGGACTCCTATGGCATGGCCTCGTACCGGGAGGTGAATCCCGCTCTATATGCCTGCATCACGTTTCCCTTCCTGTTTGCCGTGATGTTTGGCGATTTGGGACACGGCATGATCCTGCTGCTCTTTGCCGCCTGGCTGATCATCAAGGAAAAGCAATTGGCTTCGATTAAGGAGGAAATCTTTAACATATTCTTCGGCGGCCGCTATATTATTTTCCTCATGGGCATCTTCTCCATTTACACGGGCTTCATCTACAACGATGTGTTCTCCAAGTCGATGAATATCTTCGGTTCCGGCTGGCACATGAACTATACAAGGGCTGTCATCGAGGATCCTACTCTGAAGTCCATAACCCTTAGGCCGAATGATACGGTTTATAAGACTTATCCCTTTGGCATGGATCCCATTTGGCAGCTGGCCGATAACAAAATCATTTTCTTGAACACCTTCAAGATGAAGCTGTCCATCATTGTGGGTGTGCTGCATATGATCTTTGGTGTCTCCATGTCGGTGGTCAACTTTATTTACTATCGGAAGTACGCCAGCATCTTCCTGGAGTTCCTGCCGCAAGTTCTCTTCCTGGTTCTACTTTTCGGTTATATGGTCTTTATGATGTTCTTCAAGTGGATTGTGTACAATGACACTGTCGAAGGACCTCTCTCGCCGGCCTGTGCTCCCTCTATTCTGATCTTGTTTATTAATATGATGCTCCAAGGCTCACAGGACACGCCTGAGCCCTGCAAGGAATTTATGTTTGAGGGCCAGAAGCCACTACAGCAAGTCTTCGTCATCATTGCTGTAATTTGTATTCCCTGGATGCTTCTGGGAAAACCTTTATACATTATGCTTCAGCGCAAAATGAGTGGAGCTCCGCCACCAAAGCCAGCGAGCGGAGGAGGCGGTGGTGGTCATGGCGAGGATGAGCCCATGGGCGAGATCTTTATTCACCAGGCCATCCACACCATTGAGTATGTGCTGAGTACGGTTTCCCACACGGCCTCCTACCTACGATTGTGGGCCTTGTCCCTGGCCCATGCACGTAAGTTAACTAATTATTTTATTAATTTCTAATTATTTGTAGTCTAAATATTTTTGTACATTTTTTTCAGAGCTCTCTGAAGTGCTGTGGAGCATGGTGTTCTCCATGGGCTTTAATAACGATAGCTACATAGGCTCTATACTCATCTATGTATTTTTTGGGGCCTGGGCATTGCTCACTGTTGGCATCCTGGTGCTCATCGAAGGACTCTCGGCCTTCCTACACACACTGCGCTTGCACTGGTGAGTTTAAAATGATGTTTTTCAAAATGATATACGAATTAAAAATCCAAATCTCTCTCTTCTTGCAGGGTGGAGTTCATGAGCAAGTTCTATGAGGGCGCTGGTTACGCCTTTGAGCCCTTCGCCTTTAAGACCATACTGGATGTCAACGAGGACGACTAGGGTGGAGTAAGGAGCAGGAGTGAACAGCAGAGAATGAGAATGCGCAGGACGCACTTCCCCAAAAAGCATTTTCCGTTTATTTCGTTTCGTAACCTTCGGGTTTCTTTTTTTTCAACGGAAAAAATAAATTTCGTTTGATATGCATATTGAATCCTACCGAGTTCCTTCTTCCCCGCCATGTTTCTGCTCTTGTCAGACGACGACGACGACGACAAATGTTTGTTATATGCTTTCTGACAGCCTCGCTCTGGTCAGTCGAGTGACAACTGCAGACAAGCCCACACAGAACTGCACATATCCGAAACAATCTCAAAGCAAATGTCTGGCAATCCTTAAAAAGCAGGATTCCTCTATGTTCTGGGCTATTTTTTCTTATTAGCAAAGTTGTCATATGCTGAAATTATGTTGTCAGTTCGGCTGTCCATAGAGCATTGAGTTGTGAAATTGGACACTCACAATTTAAATAATAATAGAATGACAGATGGTATATCCCATTTACCATAGTTTTGCTGTTAGGTGAGTCTCAAGATTTAAGGGGAAATTGTTATAGAAAATTTATTAAATTCCTGCAAGTTTATATCTACAAATTTAAGAAACTCTTTTCTTAAAACCATTTTATTGGGAAAGTTCGCTTGCTCTATAACTGTTAAATGGCGCGAAATTCTTTTCAATTTCAATTCTGAGTTTGTTGATTTTATTTGAAGCCCTTTACCTGCTCTTGTTTTTGTTGTTAGACTGTCCCGCTCTGGAAGTTGCCAAATATTTGCATTCGAACTCAATTGGTTGCGTTTTGTGTTTATTGCCTTTGCTTGCTGGCAAAAATTGAATGTGTTCTAGTCTGAATCTATCTTTTTTTTTTTGGGGGGGGGGGGGGGGGGTTTTCGTTGTCGTTATCGTTGTGCCATTTCCATTGCCATTGCCCTCCTGCCAAAAATATTTTCGCGAGCATCGGAGTGTTGACAACTAGGCAATGGGCATTGGCCAGGTGAAACCGGAAGGTGGACAGGTGATCCGGGCCAAAACACACGCAATGCAAATACGAATTGAAACAGGCTGACAAACGCTTTGAACCCGCATGTCAAACGCTGTTTTCCCAACAACCGAAAAACAACAAAAGCAGCTAAAAGGCGGAGAATTAAGTGGTTTTTTGGAAGATTGAATCTGGAAATACTCTATTTCTACTAAATGAATTGCTAGGGACCTTTCTGAATTAAATTACGGAACTAAGATATGAAGAAATTACTCATAGAGTTATTTTTTCTGCTAAATAAATATTTTAAATAAAATAAAATTAAATAAAAATGCATTTGAAGTGTGTGTTTTTATGCTGAGAATTGTTTATTTATACAAAACTCTTTTTTTTGGTAAGAATTTAAAGATAACTTTATATTACTAAGTAATAAAAGTATAAATACCATTAAATTTCCATTATTTTTTATATAATAAACCAGCTCTCAGAATATATTCTACAAATACCTATCAGCCTTAATGATATTTCTCTACTCCCAATACCATTTCGTTGCTCTGACCCACTGGCTGCCATGGTTTAGCCTTGTTTGTGCAGCTGACATACTGGTCAAGTTTTGTGCACTGTGAAAATGGAACATTTCACATTACGTATACGCCACGTATCGGCTGCTGCAGCATTGGAAACAAATGCCGCCCAAAACAACAGCAACAGCAGCAGCAGCAGCAGCAGCCATTCAGACTATCGGCATATAAATATAACTACGAAATACATTAAACAAATAAATGTTTGGGCATGCATAGACAGTTGGACTGTGTGGCAGTTGGTCGTAAATTATGCGCGCTGGCCTAATGCATTTGGCCTCGTATTAATCAATGTTTGTGCTGGTCAGTTTGTGTATGCGGCATCCAAAATCCAATTTTTTTTACGCTGGACAACTGCGGCACTTGCATTTGTTTTAATTTATTTGCTCAGAGCAATTATTTGCATTTTGTTTCGCCACGACTTTCCTTTGCTATTACTATTTTTCGTTTTTCGTTTCGTTTTTTTTTTGTATTTTCTCTGGCAGTTGTCGTTTGATTTTTTATGCCTGCCGCAGCAGCGTAAATATAAATCAAACTGCATTTGTTCGGTGTCGCTGATTTGCATGGGGATTTGTTTATAAATCCGCAAACACATTGGAAATCGAAATAATAGCTATGCTCCATGTATCCATAGATATTGCTTTTTAATTGTTCGACTTGTGCATATTTTCCTTTTAAATTTTTTATGATTTTCACTGGCATATGCAGCCAGCGGCCGCCTAATTGAATAGCAAAGCAAAATAGTTCAGCTAACCCCTTTTATGTTAGCTTTTATTTCGAGATTTATTATTATTTGTGGCTATTAAATAAATATGCAATTTGTTGAATTGCTTTGATATAAATTTAATGAAATTTGTCAGCTAGTTTTTTATTTTCATGTACTTTGGACTGCTTTGGCTTTTATAACCATCGAAAATCAAAGCATAAGCTCAGATCTAGATCAACTTCTTGGTGTCCCAATTTTATTATCACTTGCCACAAAAGCCAGGTCCAAATCACCGAATCCCAAATTACCCCGGCATAGGCCTTACCAGATTTTACGACAAAGTCCGTAAATCAAAAGCAGATAATTTTCCAACAGCTTCACTTTCTTGCGGCCTCACCTATCCCATCCAACCGAAGGATACGAAGGAATAAAATAATTGTTCAGTGAGAGAGAGAGCCACAAATTATAACATTTTTACGCTGCTCCTTTTTTCCTTCTCGACGGAACACACTAAATTTACATACTCCATGACGAGCTGCCTGCCGCCCACTCAGCTGGACGCACGTTCCAACTTTTACTGTATTTATGCCAGCGAGGGAAAAGCGGGAAAAGCGGGAAAGGCGACAGCGCCGGGGGTTAGGCAGAAAAAGTGTGTGAGCACAATTGCGCGTCATAAATTTGAATTATTGTGCTCTTTGCATTTGACAACGACTTAAAAGCACTTGCAGCGATTTGGGCCAGCTCCGTCCAGTTCAGTTCAGTGAAAACTCCGAGGCAGTCAGCCATGAACATGTCCTTGAGACATGTACGAGAGACCGGTAGTACACTCAGGGAAACATAAAGGAAATTTAATTTTATAAAGAATTTATTTCTAAAGAATTTCAATTTTTCTAAAATTTATAAACATTCTTTGACATTTATATTCAAATTTCCAACTAAGGAAATCGTTTTTAATATTTTATTGTAAACATTTTCAGTTAAATAAACAGTAATTAGCACCTTTAAAGTTCATTAAATATGTATGAAATGCAGTAACCTTAATTTATTATAATTATTTTAATGTATTCATAATTTAATTTATGTTTCAAGTGTAGAAAACGCCTCACAACCACCGCCACCGCCATCTTTTTGTTCTCTCTGCCTGGCTGCACAGTGCTGCCACGCCCACAGGGCGAGCAACAACAATGCCAGGGACATTTTTAGTGGACATTTATTTTATGCTCGAATCGCATTGAAATTTACGCCGAAGGCGCCAGCTTTGTTGATGATGAAGTCGGTCAGCCAGCCCTGTGCGGTGGCCTGTCTTTTGTCGGGCCATAAAATATTTCCCCCCGTCCAACGGATGGGCTGCCAGCTTCCTTTCAGCATCAGCACAGAATCAGCACAGCATCAGGCTTCAGGATCAGGATCAGGAGCCGTAGCAGGAGCAGTAAAGTGCATTAGCCATTTTAGCACTTGACGCACATTTATCCACAAAACGGTACTGAAATCCCCCGTCCTAATTAGCCAGAAATTGCAAGGCCAAGCCCGGCTGCAGTTCGGTTGTCTTAAAGTGTTAAAGCATTTTCATCTCCGGCTCCTTCTATCAGATGGAAAATGACAGACAACTGAAAACGGATTAATTTGTCACTGAATGCGAGCTGTGTTGACAGCCAAGCCCAAGCCACAAATTGCTCGAGATATATGTACATTCTTGAGTAGCGTCAAAAGAAAGCCAAGTAATTTGATATTTCCACAAATATATATATATATATGTATTTGTGTATATATGTGGGGTACTGGAAGGAGGGCGTTGAATTGACCATGTTAACAATAAACAATTGACCACATGACATGACAAGCAACGAATGTGCTGGCCAAGAATGTTTTCATCAAAATGTAAAGTGAAAGAAATGAAAATCGAATCGGGAGTACCTAGCAATTTAAGTAAATAATAACACAAAAATATATTTTAAGATCTTTTTTGTAGCACAAAATATATAACTTCTCTAGAATTATAATTTGAGTTTATTTTTTAAATATTTTGAAGATGATCATCAATATGAAAAGTGAGTATAATACAAATTCAATAAAGAGTGCTTTGTAGTTGTTATTAATTATTATTAAAATATATTTTTAAACCTTAATTATAGCACTTAAAAATATAGTTTCTCTGGAATTATTATTTCAGATTATTTTATTTTTTTTTAAAGAAGGTGGAAGTTTAGACTCTTTAAGCAAATGTTTTAATTTACTCTTTATTTACTTAATTTTAAGAATAAATAAATGTAGAAATCTTTTTTTATTCTAATTTAATTATATTTTCAAATATTTTTCATAACAGATATTTTTCAGTAAAAAAATGAGTATTTTTTATAGACCTATTTTTAGTATTAACAAATTAAATCAGTATTCCCCGACTGCCATTGATTGCTGAGCATCAAAAAAACGCTTGTGGGCTGCAATAAAACTATTAAACGCTCCAGACTCACACACATACACTCATGGTGTGCCTCTTTGTACTTGTTCAATTGTACAGCAATTTTATTTGTACATTTTTTGGTTCATTTTGGCTCTTTTTTTTGTGACTCTGGGCCATGTCTGCACAAATGTTGCATAGCAATTGCTTTGTGTGTTCAATTTTTGGCATAACAACAAACAAGTGCCCACACAGCCAAGCAGTCGCCCACATAGACACTCACACAGCACACTCGCACACCCGCACACCCGCACACACACTATACACACACACACACACACAGTCTCGGTTGGACAGCAACAATGGGCAGTCAAACAAATGAACAAGAGCGCACAAATTTTGCAGCTGTCAGTAGCACAAGCCAGGACACGAACCAGGCACAACAGGAGGCACAAAGCAAAATTTTTTATTTGCCAAAAAAAAAAGAAAAAAAATAGAAAGAAGCCCGAAATTGTGGTTTAAAATAATTTTTTTCCTTTTTCCGTCTTATTTTTTAGTTTAGTTTTCTGAGAAATGCAATGGCCGGCAGCCAAAATCGTTTTTGTCCAAGTGGGCGTGGTCGCAAATTGTTAAATGCTTAGATGTCTGCAAAGAATTTGTCGCTAAGAGGCGTTCGGAATGGATTTTCCATTTCCCGGCTGCCGTCACGTATACGTAATATGGCCGATGGCAGCTCCCCGAAAGTATGCACCGCAAAAAGCGGAGTTCTTTCACGCGAATAGATGTTGATAAATGTTTTTAGTTGGCTCACTTCACTCCACTCCGCCGGCCGGGTTGGATGTCTGAAAAATGGCTTATTGATAAATGGCATATTGTTTTAGTTACCGACAAGTTTTTTTTTCAAGTCTAGCGTACAAATTATGACGAATGCCAAGCATTTATTTTGCCATCCGTCGGAGAGTTCCCAGTTTTCAAAGCAAAGAGTTTGATGACGTTGTTAAACAAATAATATAATAATAAGCCATCAATTTGGTACTGGGAATGTAACTAATCTAAAAAAAATATATATTCCAAAGTTTTAAAGCCAAAAAATATTTAAATTTAATATGCAATAATATAGAAAATAAATTTTATCATTATAATAATGGAATTCACAGTTAAAGCATATAAATTATAATAAATAAAATATTTATATGTCTTATTCCTATTCAAAATAAATTCTTAAATATTATTAAATAGTCTTTAAACACAAAGAACTATCCTGGCAACTTTCTGTTTTATCCTTTGGACCCCTAGCACTATTCTGGCAGCTTAGGCAAATCTAATTACGCCTGCAATAAGCAGCTAATAAACCTCTAAGCAGCAATTAAACGCAACGACTGCTTAAAGGCGCTGAGCTCTGTTGCCGTATTTAAGGCACCCGCAGATATATATATATATGACCACGTTATCCCTTGTTGTTATTGCCGGGCGACGCTCCTTTGGCCAGGGTCGCATTTAATTGTGCGCCATGTTCAACAGGCCATTGTACATGCGTATTAAATGTAATTAACTCATTATAAATGATAACGTGGTCGCAGGGAGTCGCATTCAGGTATGTATGTATGGATGTCTTTATGTCTCAAGCCGCCAAGAAGGCATCCTTGGATGCCACGGTCAGGACCTCTCTTACCCAGCGCCATGGCGGCTGTCACAGCTAATTTAGTCGGGCAGCCGGCAGAACGAACGTGTTGGGTTGCCACCGCACCGGAGGGGGGTAAATGCGAAATTATTACCGGAAAAGGACAATGAGACGCACTGGCTATTATTCAGTCAGCGGCCAAACGGGACTAGAAATAGTGTTGCCAACTGCAACTTGTTTTCAACCAAAGAAAAATGGACAACAAAAAAAGCTAGTAAATAAGGGATAATATTTACATAAAGATAATAGAATAGGAAAATGAAAATTATAATTATTTATGCTACTTTTTTAAGAAAATATCTTGATTCTGTAATATAATACTTATGCCCTTCTCTTCTGTAGAAGCTAAGCCTTTTTTCTAATCATAATAAATTGTACTATTTACTTAACAATAAATACGATACATAAATATGTTAACTTTGTAAATATAAACAAACCTAATTACACATTTATAATAAGAAACATTTCTAATCTTCATTCACAGCTCTGACTGGAAATAGACAAATTGGTAGCACTGTGTAGACAATTCCCAGTCCTCTCAGAAAGCAGGTAATAAAAACTCCTTTATGCGCTCGAGTATGCCGCTCCCTGTGATATTTTGGCCCCCTTGCATTCGTTGGCTCTTGGTTTATTTTATAGTTTGTCTCTCGCCTTATTTTCACGCTCCTGCCACCTCGAGTCAGCCTTTTAATTATGTAACATGCCCCGACACAGGAGTGTTGCCTTACGCACCTCGGCATTGGAGCAAAGGAGGTGGCTTTCCCATTTTCTCCCATCTGGTCTACGGGCATTTTCCGCATTTCCGCATTGCCGCTGGCCAGTTGCGTGTGCTTCACGTGTGGACTTAATTCAGATAAAGTGAAATTGCTGATAAGTTTAATTGGTTAAATGGTGACAAAACGTTTGCATTTTTTTTTGACTAGAGAAGGAATGTTATATCTTATAAGACATGAAAGAAAGTTATAAAAAAGGAACAACAAAAAAAATATATAATATATATGAACTAATGTTTTTAAGCTTATTCTTTAAATAAAATTTTTAATAATATATAAAATGGAAAAGACTTCTTCCCATTTCTTTAAAGATCTTAAAATTTCAATTCAAACTTTAAGACAATTACAGATAAGTTTAATTGGCAAAGTGCTTTGCATAAATGGTGACAAAGCACTTTCATTTTTCTCAAGCAAATCATTTGCACTTCCCTTCGTTTAAAACCTCAATTCTGCGACTTTAAACAACGAAAAAAATCTTGAAAATTCAATTTAAATCTTGAAACGAGCACAGAAGTGGTGGCAACCAGAGCCAAGGGAGAAGACTAACTGCCAACATTTACCATCAATAGCCGCATTTGCTTATATCAAGTGAAAACTTTCTTATCGGCGGCACAGCGGCAACTTCAATGACAAATTGAGACAGCGATGTGCAGCTGAGGGGCGCAGGAGAAGCCAAAAGTTGGCTAACACACTCACACTCCACTCACACTCACACTCACACTGATATAGATTGGCTTGTCGCTGTGACAACTTGCCACTTTGAGCACGTAAATTTTGGTCGTCTCTCTTGCCTTTTGAATTGATAAGAAAATTCATAAAATTTCCTTGCAAAAGAGGAAAACGAATGGGTAGACCCCTACCCCGAGGCAGAAAACGCAAAAACGCAATCCAACTCAAGTGTGTCAGCAGCCGTGAAAGTGGCATTTGAGCCGGGCTGCAAACTTTTGCTGCCAACTTGCTAATCTAATGAACAATTGTGGCTGCAGGCCACCTTTAACACCTCCATGCCCCCAGGACGAACTCTGGCTGGCACCTGTGCTCTGTGCTCTGCCTGCCCCAAACTTTCCGGCATTGCAAATGCAGGAGATTAAAACGAAAATAAAGCTTCCATTCGGAATGTCAAACGAGTGCGTTTTTTCTTGGCCATTTCTAATTGAATTTGCCGTCAACGGTTTCGGCACGAATTTAATGCAATTCGTTGAGTTTTTTTTGTTAAATTGCAAGCAAAGTTTGCAGACGACGACAGCGCAAACAAGCCAACAGTCAACTTAATTGTCATAATTTGTGTTTACAAGCCTGACGAACCAGCTAAAAAAAAAAGAAATAAATTAAAGAAAAGTTAAAAAATAAAAAGAAAGAAATGAAAAAAGCTAGAAAAAATATGAAAGAAGTAGGAAGAGGAAGCCGGGCGGCTGAAAGGATGCGAAGGCGGGCATATGTGGCCAGCTGGGCTGAGCAAAGTTTTCTGCTCAAAACAAACTAACAAAAGGCCAAAGCAAATAGAACAGAAGCAGCAGCCAGCAACAAGGATTTTGCTGTGGCAGGGAAAAGCCGAACACAAAACGAAGCTGACCAAAAAAAAGGACCAGCTAAGCCGGTGCTCATCCTTGGATTTTTAATACGCTGCAATATCAATTCGAGAATTGTTCATTAAAAAGGGGATCTAACGTTGTATCTGAAAATGTTATAAGCTTTACCGAATTTAACTAAAACGCCTTAATAGAATTTACTGAAAAAATCTTTTATACATTAATATTTCCAGCTTTAAAGTCTTGCCAAGCCCATGGGCTGCTGGGTAAGAAAACATTACCTCCCCAAGAAGAATCACAAAGAATCCAGGGAAGGCCCTGAACTAAAATTGGACACTTAATGCTGGGTGGAAGGAAGACGACGGCAAAAGACAAATAAAGACTAAACAAATAAAATCTAATAAAACCAAGGACACAAAAACTTGAGCCAAGCCGGCGAAAATGAGCTAAATGCTGCAAAGGGGAGAATGGGTGGAATGGGTGAGCACGAGGAGCTGTTAGAGTGAGGCGAGAGAGCAAATGAAATAAAGTGCCAGAAGTATGTTTCATTAGCGGCAGCAGAGCAGCAGCAGCAACAGCAGCAGCAGCAGCAAACCAGACAACAAACAAAGCTAAGGACAATGGTCGGCCAAGGACACATGCTCCAGTGGAGCTGCTTGATGAACTTCAACCAAACAAGCGGGGAAAAAAACAAGCAGAAAACTGCTGGGGACGGCAATGTGTACTTACACTCCAATTGGATTGGTCTTTAATTTATAAGAGACTGTGAAAAAATAATTTAAGAATCTTCTCATTAAGTGTTACTCCACTTTATGGCTTTAAAAATATTTTTTAAAAGTTTTAAATGCTTTAATTAAATTAAAAATAAAGCTTTTATAATTGCATTTCGTATGTGAAACTAACATTGTTTCCCCTGCTTTATTTTACTAATTATCCATCTTGTGTGTATTATTAAATATAGTTATATTATAGTTTTAAGTCAAAACTTTAAGGTCTTACAGTTTCTTCAATTTTAAACGGATTAAATGTGTTCAATTTTAAGTTTTACAGAAATTATAAAACATTTGCATTCATTTCTGGTCAACCTTATATATACGAATACTAAAATACCCAGTCACGAATTAAATAAATATAAAACAGCTGCTAATTTTCCATTTTGTTATCTAACACTATTACTTCACAAATACAATTAACCAAGAAACTAAAGTGAAATAATTAGTTAAATGGAAAAGCTGTTCAGAATAGCTCGAGGTCTGATCAAGTCATAACTATAAGAAAAAGCTGGAACAACATTAAAGAACTTCTGGATTTTTCACATACAGAGAGGTTTATTTTTCATTGAATTTTACAGGGATAAAAAAGATACGGATATATCTTACTTTCCAATTTGTAATTCTTTAGGTCTTTTCTTATATTCCAAAGAATTGAGACAGAAATCCTTGCAACCCTTTTCGCCATCAAAGAAGCCACATGGCTCTTTATTCATTGGCACTGGATAGCATGTATGATTTCGCTCATCAAAGCCCCAAGTGTTGTTTTGATAACAAGTTATAGAGCCGCCAGTTCGCTTACAAATGACTTAAAAAAAAGGAAAAATACATTTAAGTGTTATTAATATTATTTTCTATTAGTATACATTACTTACTGTTGTACACTGGACTATAATAATAGGAGAGGCAAAGCGAAAAATTTAATATGACAATGAGAAAAGGTAGATTCATGGTGATTGCTAAACCAAAACGGAAATGAAATTAATTGAATAACATGCTAAATCTAATTTTTCATACTTTAAATACCGTAAAAAACTAGATCTCTCTTAGCTTGTTATTATTTTTATTTCAGCACTTCTTTATAGCACCGACTGCATTCAGAGAGTAACTTATATGGAATAAGTTTATTCAGTCGAGCCGCTGTCTTGAAAATAAACAGCTGTTAACAGAGTTCACTTTAAAGCTTAAAGTGGTGAACAATTTTTTATTTAATTTTTTAATTTTCCAGCTAAGAGTTATACAGTCAAAAAATCAAAAAATCCATAAGGAAAATAATGATTCTTGTCAATACAAATACTATTTTCAAGGAAAACAAGTTTACCATAGTTGAAACCTAATAAAGTATTAATATTTCTACGATTTCCCTTAAAAATAAATGTATGTATAGTGATAATATATAATATATATTTATGCCAAACAATTCACATTTGTCGAACCATTACCAAGCTCAACAATAGCAATGTAATCTTATTGCCGACACGCAAAATTCGAAAAATGGAACAATGCGAAAAGAGGCGACGAAATAAATAAATAAAACTCAACGCGAAATGCCGCAAGTGCTCTCATAAATTTTAAGCGATTTTATAATGGCCGCTATATACTTCTAGTTGTCGCTTTGTGTTCGCTCTTCTGGCTCCCTGCGTTTTAATAACATTTTATATATTATATAGGAACGTAACGCCGAGTCACGATTTTTCAATTATGCCAGGCGGTATGAATTGTGTGACGAAAACCAATTGCTGCTCATAACTTTTGCCAGGCAATGAGAAATCATTTTTAAAATTAAATTAAAATTGTCAGGGATTACAAAACACTGTAAGGGGTGAAATTATCATTACAGTTCCTTAATAATCATAAAACCATAAACTCACATGTGCACCAACTCACTTAATTGAATCATCAATTCATTGGCTATATTATTTTGGGACAATCTCTACTCGAGCAAATAACCTGTCAAGCCCAAATCACATTCAAAGCACATCAAACTAACCTTTTACAGATCGGTAACAATTTTCCTCCTTATTAATCTTCATTAATCAAAAGCATATAGCGCACACAAAACTATAAACACATCTTGAATGGGCGATTAAAATGAACTTTTAGGGCTTAGCCAGAATAATGGGCTAGAAGGGAGCGGGGAAAAACTAAAATTCGACATAATTATGCAAGAGACATTGGGGATAATTTTGATAATAACTCAAGCAAAGGAAACTTTCTGTGAGGGGGAGTGTGTGCGTGTGTGTGTAGGCTTATTATGAATGCTCGAATAAATTGCTGCTTATAATTTATGCTGTGGACTCGTAATTCGAAAATTATATGTGTGGCTTTAATTGCTCAGTCATTCAGTTGGACTGAAATGTAGGACATAAATAGAACCTAGAACTAAGTTAATATTTACTGAAAGGAGACGTATCTTTTGAGTAAATAGTTTTCCATTTCATTAGCATTTAAAAACGAATATACACTTAATAGATAATATGTTTTACAATTGTTTATGTTAAATTAGAATTATTTAAAAGCTTCAGAATCACCACAAAAATTAAACTATATTAAATATATATTACTATTAAATTAATAAAAAAAAGCTTAGCTCTTTATGCTGAACTAAATATATTCTAAAAGCGACTGTCATTAAATAAGTA
This sequence comes from Drosophila truncata, assembly GCA_008042515.1. NCBI lineage: Eukaryota > Metazoa > Arthropoda > Insecta > Diptera > Drosophilidae > Drosophila > Drosophila truncata. The sequence continues at coordinate 210,263 of VNJQ01004601.1, forward strand.
ATTAACATTTTATATCATTATATTACCCCTAAGCATTAAACCCTTAATTTGTTTCATTAGAATAAATGGTTTTAATTGAGTCAATTAAATTAAAAGCGAGAACACACATATAAGAGAGGGAACATAATTAATTGGCAAACTAATAATTATACAGAAAACCAAATGGTAATATATACAAAAAGCATTTCTAAATTTAGGATTCTATTTTAAATTTAATGTTAATTCAAATTTTAAAGCTGCCACCTGCCTGATGATTATTGGCTTTGCTGTTAAAATATTTATACAGTTTGCACAGTCAGAGAAACTCCCTTATCCTGATGGAAACACAAAAACCAAGCCTGCAGGACACTCATGGATAATATACATACAAGCACTCATGCTGGTATGACATGTTTTTACAGTTACGTAACAAACAACACTAGCAGCAAGCCCTGTTAAAGTCCTGGAGGCCGAAAAGACTGCAGGCAAATGTAGTGACAGTTAACATTAACACCAATACAAGCGTAAACATATGCTAAAACGGGTGTATATGAATGTGTGCGTGTTGAATGGCATAGGCAGGACCTTCTAATTGGTCGCTAGTGCAACTGGGCTTCATGGTTGCCATTGCTCGTGTTTGGCTGCTGTAGCTGCCAATTTTAATTGAATTAGAAAACATATAGAAGAGGCCACAAAACACTGCTCAGAAAATATTATATATATAAGAAAATGTGATTTAAAATAGATTTTATTATTTTAAAATATATATTTACCAAAGGAAAATATTTTGTTAACATTTAAAATAAACAATAATTTGTTTAAGTGAAGAATTACCTTAAAACTAATATTTTAAATGATTTTCTAAAGTTATAAAAATAATAAATAAATTAATCAAATATATACATCATATAATTTAATTTTTCAATATATTATCCCTCCCTCGGAGTGCTCTTACAAATCGAATATATAATAATTTATATAATAAATCTAATTTACTTGAATTAAAATATAAAAAATAAGCTTTCTGTGCACTGCAAATCCACATGAACACGGACACAAATATTCCAGCATGCAAACACACTTCGGCGAGCATCCTGTTTTCGGCCTACACCATCCAAATACACACACCCGCAGTCTATGCCACAATGTCACTCAAGCAGGTACTAAAGTTAATTACCGCAATTTCCGTGGAAAATTGTTTTATGCATTGACAGCGTGTGGGTCGAACCATGGATTTTCCATGTGTTTTTCCCAACGAGAATGTATGGTATGTATGTATGTCCATATGTGAGGATGGGGCATGCCACGCGCTTATTTTATTAAGTGCCGCTATTTTTCGGTTACAGCTACTTTTATGGCCCCTGCACATGCGTAGGTGTGAGTGCATTCCAGACTCTATTACTCCCCCTTTTTCCAAATTCCATTACAATATGCGAAGGTTTCCAGGGTTGGTTGCTTTTGTGGGGGCTACCTATTAAAAATTATCCAAAGGGTTAACTAAATTAGCGAATATTTTGTTAAATGAAAGTTTTAAAATATTTTTTCTGAAATAAATTTAATATATTTGAGAAACTATTTTTAATAAAATAAATTTTAAAATGTGTTTTCTGATTTAAAGAGTTTTAATTTTCTAGTTATTAAACTAAAGACTTATTAATTTAAATCATTGTTAAAATAAAAGTCTACAAATCATAAATAAAAGGCATTTAAGCTTTAAAAAGCAATAACTTTTATGGGACACCACCTGAAGGTTTCACCACTGAAAGTTCACTGAACCTTCACTTTGCGGAGAAGATCCTTTCATCCAACTGAGAAATCATATTCAAAAGCTAGCCAAAGGGCATCTAACCTGCGGCTTTTCACTCGATTTCACTCCTGCTGACTGTTTTTGTTTTATTTGCTGCTGTTTAGTTAATGGTTTAGCGTGTTACCCGGCACACTGTGGCAACAATTCTTGTTTATGCGCCGCAAACATTTTTACCGCTCCCCCCAGCTGCTTCCCACGGCTGCTGATGGCATTAAATTTTATTTCACTCAAAACCGCGCACCCATAGAATTGTTTGTGGGTGTATGGCCCCCTCTATATATATACGGTATATGGTATGTTGCTTTTGCTTTTGGCCATGTTGCCATGGCCAACATTGTTAACTTTGACGAGGGACTGCTGACGGCTGCACATGCCGTTGTATTTAAATAAATTGCAGCCCCTTCGCCAGTGCAATTGTGGCGCAAATTGCGCTAATTTTGCTGATTGTGTAGTTTCGTTGTTATTTGTGAGTCCTTTTTTTTTTTTTTTTGTTTTCTATACTATAAGCTCCCCTATTTTTTGTTGCTGTTGATAAGCTGCAAACTTTTATGGCATTCGGCGAAGCCAAACTTTTGATAGATATATTGGCCAGACAGCTTTGGTTGCCCAGCCATCAAAATGGATTAGATGCAATGGAAATACAATTAAATTGTCATTGAAAATTGTTTGATTGAAAGAACGAAATTGAATTTTAAAGCCTTAAAGATTACACTGTATTTATTATTTAAGTAAAAGTCCCTGAAGAAAACACATTACTGGAATGTCTCTTGTTTGGCCCTCAAATTTTGAGCTTTTATTTTATTAATGCAACACACTTCTCAAGATGAAGTCAAGTTTTGTTTTTTTTTTTTTACTCTTCTTCCTAAATAAATGTTAGCTTCTGAGCATTTACTGTGATGTCATCCCCTAATATTGCACCCAAAATGTTGCAATATCTTGGCAGCAAGTTTTTCTCAAGCAAAGTTATCCTGTCCATTCCTTCTCCCCTGTCCAGTTTGTGAATTCTCACGCCTTTTAACTCAAGTTTCCCGAGTAATTGACCTTCTTGGAGAGGGTTGTCACAGGAGGAAGGGAAGCCAGCATTTGGAGCTTAGCAACTTTCACATCACTAAACCACTGAAAGTTGTTGACTTTATGCAACTTTTTCGTGGCCACAGACAACTACGTGAGGGTCTCTGCCAACACTTCAAGAGCACCCCTCCGATCGCCCTTAACACCACCCATCGGAGCGCCCTGCTGAAGGTTGACAAACAAGTTTGTTGTGCCTTGCATTTTTTGCACTCCAGCGACATTTCTTCTTTTGCACAAATATAAACCCGATAAAGTGGGCGGGGCTGCCCATTGCCCAAAACTGCTGGCGTCAGTTGCTTTTAACATACCAACACTCTCCGAGACTAGAGGCTTACGCATACACAGCGAGGGAAAATATGGTATAATATGATGGGAAAGGAGTATTTAAATTACTGAGACTCAATCTTCTAATTTTAAAACCTGGTACATAAATACTTTACATTTAATTTTGAATTATTCCTGTTAATTTATAAATTTCCTAGTAAAAGTCTGCAAATTTTCATTGATTTCGATAATATTTTATGAAAAAGTAACGTTACATCCCTGAAACTGCCTAGAAATACAAATGTTTTGGCATTGAAATTCTATTCTTAATTAGAATTATTTGAATTGAATTAAATTAAGAATTAAATGCATGTACAATTTAAAATCAATATTTTCAAAAAATTCAAAATCTCAGTTTTCTCTGTGTAAAAATATATACCGAGACATGCTCTCACATAACTTTGTGTACATGGCCAACGACACGTGCTGCAATTGAATTTGTTCGAAAAACGCAATAGAAAACACCCACAGAAGGCGAACAGGAAGGAATAGAAAGGAACAGAAATGGCAGACGACTAGAAATTATTGTCCCCAAGGAGGACACGAATTTCTGATGATTCTTGCAGTCAAAAAATGAAAATATTTCGTTAAGAAAATAAACCATTTTGAAATTCAATTCAAAATCAACAGAATGACATTTTTAAATTTACATATCTAATATTTAAAATAAATAAATATATTTAATAAATTTATATAACAAATATATATAAAGAAAATGCTAAATTTACCAAAATTAAACTTGTTTTGTAGAAAAGGCTTTTAATTGCAGTTGCTTTTTAATTTTAAATGAGCTTCTTATAACTTTAATTAATATTCACTTATGTTTATGACAAACAATCCTTATTCATATTATATATTATTATTAAGTCATTAAATCTAAATTTAATAATTTATTAATGCCTTAAAGTTACCTCAACTAACCTCAAATAACTATAATCATCTTAACCTGTTTAAATTAAATTATTTTTAGTAATATTTATTTGCTAAATTTTACTTGTTTAAAGTCTGTTTAGGCCCTAAAATATTTTAAAACATTAAAGTGCCAATATGCCTCGTTTTTGCTGTGATTACACCATTCACACCCACACACACACAGGGGGGCATGGAAGGCAAAAATACACAAACGCTGCAAATTCTTGTTGAAAAATCTAATGCCACTTGCCGGCCAGAGAGAGAGAGTGTGTGTGTGTGTGTGTGTGTGTGTGTGAAAAAGGGAGACACGTAACGCGCTGAAAATTCTGCAGTTTGTCGTCCTTGCACGCACGCATGCTTCCGCAGGAACAACATGGCAGAAGGCTTGCCACAGCAAGCACTTTTTGGTCATGTCCTCGAGTGAAGCTGTTTTTGGCCAGGTCACCGCCTTCGCAGAATCAGCTATTAATATGCCGTGAAAACTTTCACGTGGCCAGGACTGTCGGCAAGTGCATTTCATTAGCGTTTTTAACAACATAAAACTATTAATATTTAGTGCAGAGCTCCTTCTGCCACCATAAACAAAACATAAGCAGCAGCAAAGCAGAAGCAAAAGTGGTGGCAAAACGCAACAGAAAGCAAGCAAAAGCAGTTAAAGAGAAGCAGGCCAAGTCAACACCAACTTAGACAGAGCCGAAAACTTTTGGCTAAGCGAAAACTTTTGCCCGACTGCTGAAATTATTTTGAAATTAAGTTTCTCGTTGGCGTTGGCATTGCTTATTTATGGCTGGCATTGCGTATCGATCGATCTTGAACCGCCGGCAGCAACATAGAGCCATAGCCCCATTCAGGGCGAGTAACTTTTCCTTAAATGTAATTAAAAATGTCGTCGAACTTATTTACGAGTGTTGTTTGCATAGTTGCGCCAAGTTTTTCAACAGCTGGAAAGTAGGCCGCCAACGGGAAGGGCCATCGGAAGGGAAAAAAGCCCTTGGAGTTCCTTAAAAATCGTTGGATATAAAAATGCATTTAGCACATAGTTAAGCTGAAATCAAATTAAGTTTTTATGGTCCTGGGATGATGCTGATGGTGCAGTTGCAGCTTAAGCGGGTTTCAGCTCAATGAATCGGAAGTAAACTGTTAATAAAAACTACTTTGAGTGCCCAGTAAAAGTTTCTTGGGGGAGGCGACATTATCCTTGAACTGCACTCGCAAAATAAATATATAATATATGTATGTAGATGTTCTAAGCAAGTGAAGGAGTTGGATAATATCTAATTTAGGTTATTTAAATTATTACCAAATATATTAACTAATTGTTTATAGTTAAGAAAGAGTTATTTTAGAAGTTCCATTTAATATAATCCCCATTTTTCTCAACGTGCATCAGCAAACAATCTGAAATCCTCAATTATCTTTCATGCTGATAAAATCCCCCTTCGAAAAAGATGAAAATCTCATTTCACGTCAGTTGAGTTGCAATATCAAGGATATGTATGTTCAAAATCGAATACGCGTCGCTTGACATCTGTGTGACATTAGATCTGAGGGGGATATATCCACGAAAAGATTCTATTTGTTCGCTTTCCATCACATTTTCAGATTTCCGACGTTCGTTGACCTTGAAAAGTGGAAAAAATGGAACTGAAATGGAATTGAAATGGAACTCAAAGTTCCATCAAAGTTCTGCCAAAGCGTCCGTCATTCATGGCAACGTTCGCATTCATTGCAACTTTGGTCCGAAATTGCTTCTCAGCGTTTTACTCAACCAAAAAAACCGTTTTACTTTGCGGTCAAATGTAGCATGTACATATGCACCTCTACTCTGGCACCACCCCACCCCCACCCCCACACTTTTCCAACCATTTTCCAGGGTACCGGGGCTTCAGTCAGAACCAGGTCACGCCCACTAAACAAACGCTCTGCGGTATGCTGTGAAAAAAAAAAAAAGTTTGATAGTTCTTCTTGTTGTTTGAGGCTACCCAACTTCCAGCATCCCCAGGCAGATCCCAACCGGGTCCTCTGGCCCCCAGAACCACCCAGGGCTACCCCCTTGTGTAATTTATGTGTAGTAAATAACATTTTTCCGTAGTTTTTATACTCTTTGAACAGCAGAGGTTATTTCAATTAGGACTTTTGGTTTGTAAATAAACATAAACAAAGTTTCATATGTTTCATAGTTTAACTAGACTTTAGGTATAAAATATATTGTACTAAATGAAAGGAAATTAACAATTAATAATGTTTATAATAAAGCTTATACTAAGCCCTTAAGCTTTTGAAAAATTACTTTAAGTAAATTTAAGCTTAAGCCTAACTTTATATTAATTAAATATTTCTTTACATAGAGTATTTCCATAATCGAATATCAATGCTTCGATTTTCCTGTATTTTTTCAACCCCTTTCGTTTTTCCGCGAGTTGCAGCTGTAGTTGTTGTTGTAGTGGATTTTGACCTTGTGCGGAAATAAAACTGAAAATAATGGCAGTTAGCGCTAAATGGAAGCAAAGTTGCAGCCAGCATTAGCGCTGAAATTCTGATATGCGATATGATGAAATGAGGCAGAAGCTGGGGGAAAAAGCTAAAGAGAGAGTTGCCAGGGTTAAAATGTGCGATAAAATTGGGACTTATGTTTTGATAGTTTAATGAGTTGTGAAATGGCTAAGCTAAAGTACAAAATCTATGACAGAACGCTAATAGTTTGCAATGTAAACAGAAAAACCAAAACTCTACTGAACAAAATTATTAAGCTAAAATATATTGACTTATAAATACCATTAAATGTATGTATATACATTTTTTCTTATAACAAATCTTTTAAGTACTCAAAAATCTTATATTTTTTGTGTATTAAGACTGACAAGTTAATGGAAACCAAATTATATTTGTAACATAAGTAACATTCTATTATCCGCTGTCACTTCCATTCTACAGATTCACCGACTAAAAACCAATCATTTAAATGGCCATTAGTGAATAATTTATAAACGTTAGCATCTTCCTAACACTTTTTTTTCAAAGCAAATCCCGCTGCGAACCCTTTTCAAGTTCATTTGTTGTGTGCTGGCAACATAAAATGTTGTTAAAAACCGGCAAGCTGACAGCAATTAATATGCCATTTGGTGCATGTTTTTCTTCTCGACCTCGCACCCACATCTGAGGGATCTGGTGTCCTGGTGTCCTCTGTGGTTCCACTAATGTTGATTAAATGGCGTCGGAGTCACGCATGCAGGCGCAGATTGCACTCGTTGCGGTGGCCCTGAAAATCTCCTGGGATAGCTGAATTTAACTACGTGGAGGCGCACATAGAAGCCATCACCATGGAGATGAGCCAGAGTTAGGAGCTGAAAAGTGACTCGTTTAGGCATTGGAGGGAAAGTGAGTCAATCTAAGGGCTACAAGAACTAGAAAAATATTTATGATCAAAATATATACCCTACTATTGAATTTAAAAATATTTTTTAGTACATTTTTTAGTATATTTTTTTAGTATATTTTTTTAGTATATTTTTTTAGTATATTTTTTTAGTATATTTTTTTAGTATATTCAAAGATAAATAATTTAAATGTTTTACAAACTATTTTTAGCAAATGTCTGGAACATTTTATTTCCTTTATTAATTTAAAAGTTTATTATTTTTTATCATTCCTGACTTACTAGATATTTTACCTCTTTCTCTTAGAAAACCACACAGAATATGCCACTTTATGTTTTTATATTCCATCAATTTTTCCAAAGGAAATTCTTTATTTTTCCCCATGAAACTCTCTTCCCAAAAATAGATCAAAGTGTTTGGTTTATTAAATTCTTATACATTCTTTCACATTTCCCCCTCTCTCTCTCCCTCTCTTTCTGCCTCTCGCAGTCTTCCGCTTAAGAATTACAATGAAAATGGTTGTGAAAAATGTTATAGCCAAATTCATGATACTCGTATGGTTTACCTTACCATCAGCTTTCCTCCTTCCTCTCTGGCTATGATATAAGCTGTCCAGGCTCAGTTGCCAGATGAGTCAGTGGCTAAGTTGGTAAGCATTTGTTATGCCCACACACACACACACACACACACTTATACACCAGGTCCTGGCTAAGGGGAGGCGAAGACACCGCGCACATTTTCTTTACAGCCATTTACCAGGCGATTTACGTAAATCTTTTATTTATACAGAGAACGTATAAGTTGCAATTTATCAAAATCTAAAATGTTTACCCGCACAAGTTATTCACTTGAAATCTCTACACTGCAGCGGGTATCCTTGTACTCCAGCATCCGTATATCCCTATATATACTCCTATACGTGTGTGTGTGTGTGTGTGTGTGTGAGTATCGCAGATCCTAGACGTATTGTAGTTGGCTGCGTTACGTATACGCGATGTGTGCCAAAGCCAAAGGCGGTGGAACAACGTCCCACGAGTCTGATGCCAGGCAGCAGCTGAACAACAGGGCCATGCATATGCTTATTTGTATGAAGGGGGGTTCCTATAAATATGTATATGCATTTCAACACGGGTAAAAAACTTTTAAAAACAAAAAAAAATAGAGGGATAACTTTTTGAAAATAAGATTTTTTTACTAAAATAAGAATTTAATTGTTATATTTTAAAATAAATAATATAATATAATATAATATAATATAATATAATATAATATAATATAATATAATATAATATAATATAATATAATATAATAATATAAGCTATTGCTTAAAATGGGTTAATAAGTTCTGTAAAAAAGCTACAAAAAGGTTTTTAAATGTAACTTCCTCCGAAAAAATAAAGATTTCAATCAAAGTCAAGTATTTATGTAATTTAATATTTATTTTATATATATTTAAGAAATCTAATAATTTTATTTATGTATTACATGAATTCTAGAAATCTCTCTACTTTTTCTCAGTGACCCTGTTTGAGTGTGTATTATTTTGTGTTTTGCGAGCACAAATTGTCTTGTGACAGACAGTGAAAACTACAGAAGCGGCGCCGGGGATTTTGTGGCTACCTCCTTACGAAGCCCACACCAACGAATCCTTCTCATACTGCTTCCCATCCTCCTCCTCCTCCTTCCCAGGCGGCCCCTTTGGGCATGGTTTTAGTCAATTTGCGGTTGGTGGCAGTGCAATGTGTTCTGCATTCGCATATGTAGGGATATATATCGCACAAATACTGCTCACTAAAAGTAGTTTATTTCCATCTTATCTCTTAAAGCCAATAATACGCTGGAAAGCTCACTTAAATGCGCTGCCACGTTATTATTTTCTTTTGTTGTGCTGTTACTAAATGCACACTTTCCATGGGTATGTGGGAGTATTTTATTTCACTATTTACTTATAGATATATGTATGTCCTTAGTATTTTCACGGAACCATCAAAATATAAAGGGAAAGAAAAATGAAAAATATATATTTTTAAACTATTTCTTTAAGGCAAATTCTATATTAAATATTTAATTTGTAAAGGGAATTTATTGTTTGCAAAATGTACTATAGCTGCAGGACTCAGTACCTTATTGCTTTGAGGTATTAATAAAAATGGTATTTTAATCGAATATATTTATTTAAAAATTAATTTTTTTGATTTATATTTCCAAAAGAATCACACAAACTAAATAAAACTGTTGTAATGCTTTTACATAAAATCACAAATCAATTAATTCAGTTGCTGACATTTTTTAGGGCTTTACTTTATATGTATTTTAACTATTTCTTTAAGGCAAATTCAATACTAAATATTTTAATTGTAAAAGGGAATTTATTGTGTGCAAAACTTTGTTACAGGACTCAGAACCTTATTGTTTTGAGGTATAAATAAAAATCAAACATTACCCAAATCGATATATTTACTTAAAGATTATTTTTTTATTTTAATATACAAAAAAATCACACAAAATAAATAAAGCTGTGGTAATGCTTTTAAATAAAATCACACATTAATTAATTCAGTTGCTGACATTGCTGTAGAAAAAGAAAAATATTTGTCATAAAAACAAGATGCATTTACTTACAAAAACATCAATTTATGATTCATGCTTACATTTTTTTTTAACAATTTACCAAATGCATACGCTTATAAATATCCTCATGGAAATATCAACGAGAATTTGTTGAATTAGTTTCATTTTTTTACAAGCATTGTACATAATCAATTTATTATATAAAAGCAATAATAATTGGATATAAAAACCAACTTGATCTTGTTTCTGTCTCATGGTCAAATGTCACGCGTGGGTTTTTCTAATGAAAACAAAAGTCCATTGCCAATGGCGAAAAGGGCAAACGCATCCGCTTACGTGCTTCAAACTGATGTCTGGTCATTCCTGGAAATCTCTTCCAACTTTAAGGCCATCTCAAATATTTATTTATTTTTTACAGGTGTGAGGTCCAAAGAAATTCCCAAGATTAAAATTATTGGATTGGTAAGGACAATGTATTTGATTCTTGGGTTTGGTCAGGCATCAGCTGTTCTCAGAAGTAGCAAACCTAAATTCATGCAGCTTTACTCTTAGAGCTTTTACTCCCAAAAATTATTGTATAATGACACTGGGAGAGTATTTGGCTTAAAAAGAGAAAAAGCTTTTTAAGGCTAAGCCGAAAAAATATAAGAGTTTGTAATTATACTAAGATTTGGCTTTGGCATTGGGAAGTTTAATAGTGGGAACAGTTAGTTTTAATTATCATATTATTCTTTAAAAGAATATTAAATGTAACATTTAAATGCAATGTAATTCTTATCATTGCAAATTGCAAATATTTTAAATATTAATTATTTATTTTTTTGGCCGGAATTAAACATAATCAAATAAATTCTAAATAATTTATTTAGATGTACGCAACGGTAACTAGATTCTCTTTTATTCAGGTCAATAATAAATATGCATAGGCATCCAAAAACAAATATTTATATATATGCATAACACCATTTTAAAATGCAATAATGTCTGCCTAAATATCATCAACGATACACTTAATTATTTTCACGCACTGATCCAAAATATGAGTTATGTGCCACAAAAACATACTAATATATATACACAGCCATTCACCGTATATTAATATCAATTAAATACATTTCCGTTTTTGCTGAATACTCTCTAGGACTTATTTGCCAAAAATGATAATTATTCAATAGGGAAAAATAAATTCCATTTGGGGGAGATAATAATTATGCACACGGCCACGAAAAATGTGTTAACAAACTAAATAACATTTAAGTCCGGCTAAATGTGTACATCAGAAAATAATTTGGCATCTATTAGAGGATGAATTTTTGCCACAACATGCTTATTATCATAAATGCAATAAATGTAATTTGCTAATGCCAAAATTCCCAAATGTTTCTAATTAAACGTTTTGAAGGTTAAAGCCTTTTGGCAACAAAAAAAAAATAAACATAAATGTAATGCAAATGTGATGTGAGCTTATAAGAAAAAAAAGAAAAAGAGTTCAAGGAATAATTAATCAATTACGAACATTAAATACCCAGGGTTATGTAAGTAAAAAAATATAGCATACTTTTAGGTAGGGTTTATAAAAATAAAGATAAATGTATGAAAGTAATAATATAGCAAGTTGTATCTAATTGAAGTTAATATGATTTACATTAAAAAAAGTAAATTATTTATTATTTTATTACCCTAAAGACATAAATTAAAGTATACCCCTTTTCAATCCCTACAAACAAATTAGAAATACGCTTGCCATACCGAAACTGGGCTAAACCACGACCACAAAAATAAGCAGCTCAACGGGCGGGAAATCGACAAACTGTGATAGTTAAAAAATAATTATAAAGCTCATTTGACAAAGCAAGGGGGGGCGATTTTCGTTGCTAACTGGCACACGCACAACAACACGAATACAAATAGAAATAGAAAATTGCACGCACACAGCAAACGGAGAGAGAGAGAAACACACGTAATCAGCATCTAATAACTAAAATCCAAATTAGCTAATTCAGAAATCAACACGCACAATTGACAAATTATGCCGCAGCAACATTTCCGGCCAATTGGCTGCGTGAGAGAGCACATCGATGGGTTCCGGGTCCAGGTCCTTGTTACTCTATATACATATATATACCTATATATATGTATATATTTTAGGGGGGAAAACCGGGCACGTGCGGAAATATTGTCAAATTATTGCCAATACACTGCTGTAGTAGTTGTTGGCTGTGTAAATTTGCCTCGTCTGTTGCTGAGTTATTCATTAAGTGGCATTATTCGCAGACATTTTCCACTCATAAATAAGAGCCGCAAACTGCCACCGATTTAAACTCGACGACCAGGAAGCAGGTGAGGAGTACAACGCCCTCCGTTGCCATCTGACATTTCCACCTCATTTACAGTTCAAACACGTCGCATGCATTAACCCCAGGCTGCCTGGTTAAGTGCGCGACGCTGTTGATGCGACTGCTTCTGGTGGTGTTGCTACCTCTGCCTCACTCGGCTTCTAATTATTAACTAATAACATCAAATTGATTTGCAACAACATCCAGATCATAGGGCCCACATGGCTCACTCGCATCGCTACCCTTGCACTGGAAAAAAAAATGCACTGCAATAAAAATAAAATACAAGCTAAAGGCTTCGAATTTGTTACTAAAAGGATGTTTAAAAAAAATATACATTTATTGTTATTTGAAGGGATTGTATATTGTAGAATGATTTTAATTTTAAGCTTTTTTTAACTTAGTTAAAGTTTTAATTTTCAGTTTAATCAAGTGACGTTTATATATTTATTTATAATCCTTAATCCTTCTTCTCAAATCCTTGATATTTTTGATATTTGATCTCGAGAAATACGACAAGTTTTGTAAATTATTTAAAAATGTATTTTCTATATTTTTCTAGTGGAATTTTTAGTTAAAAAAACATTTTCCAAGGCTTTAATGTATTATTTTTCACATAAACTTATAGTTTATAGTTTCCTCATACCAAATACCTTCGATTTCTCATATCAAGTGACAATATATTTAATTTTAGTAATAGTTTATAATATCCTCATACCAAATACCTTTGAATTTTTAGTTCAACAAATATTTTCCAAGGATTTAATGTATTATTTTTCACAAAAACTCATAGTTTATAGTTTCCTCATACCAAATACCTTTGATTTCTAATCTCAAGTGACAATATATTTAATTTTTTGCTGTGTCCCCACGCTTCATTTCATTTAATTTCGGTTGGTTTCGTTCGATGTACTATAATTAACATGCATTCCACATGATTGCCCCGCTGGCGCATAAATCTCTAGCACTCTCTGGTATCAGACCCACTTGCCCCCTGCGAAAAGCCCTAAGCTTCTAAACCCCAACTAGAGCAGCCCTTCGACCATAGTCTGAGGCAGCAGCAATCAGTTTTAAGCAGAGTCTAGACCAAGGCCCAAGGAGGAAATTAACATTGTAACATAAAACGTGGCCCAAACTGGCCATTGAACGGGCACTTAACTTTGCTGCCAACTAACTGGCGGAAACAGAAAGCCGAGCGGACGGACAAGTGGACAGCCGGACAGCAAGACAGCCGGACAGGAGAACTGCCGGACGGACGGCGCTCTAATGCACGATGATAGATGGCATACGATACGTTTCAGCATTTGTCAGCTTGTCTTCGGCGAAGCGCAACACAAAGCCAACGCCCATTGCCTTCGAGTCTTGGAAGGAAATATGGGCGCTAGGAAAGAGAGGCGAGAGGCGAGAGGGCGTGGTCGTGGTCGTGGGCGACAGCGAAACGAAAAACCATTTTCACGCTCACGCGAATGCTTGTAGCAAGTTTTCGTTCCTTCCGCTTTGGTTTTTTTTTCTCTGTTTTTTTTTCTGTCTTATTTTCTGCAGCCACTGCCACAACTATCAACTGACTCACACCTGGCAATCCACCAAGTTCCACGTCTTGCCTCAACTGGCCACTTTCTTGGCCCCAGAGATAAGCACCAGCACGACCGCTCAAAAGGCGTTCTGCATTTTCTTTTGAACTTGAAAGTACACTGCCGCTCAACTGAATAGGTTCACATAAATCCGCTTGCATTTTCACGATTTCTTCATCACATATTGATCGTACGCATTTTTTTTTAAATACATTTCATCATTATATTTGTGTCAATCAGTGTGTGCTAGTAAAGAACCGTTTGTGATGTACCGTTACTTTGCATTTTCTGTTTTGCTATTTCTTTCGCTAATTTCTGTGCAATTTTTTGGTTCAACTGAATAGGTTCAGCTGAAAGATTTTTAGTTTGCAATTAAACTTGGCGGTTTAGTGACATATTTTTGATGCAAATTTTTAATTTCATATATTTCCTTTAAATTAATTGAAAAATGGGACGCGGAGAACAATTATCGGAGTATGAAAGAGGCCAGATTGAAGCCTATCGTGAAAGTGGTCTTAGCCATCGCAAAATCGCTCAAAAAATTGGACGAAGCCAAAATGTTGTGAGTAATTTTTTGAGAAACAAATCAGAATATGGCAATAACATGAAAGGCGGAGTCAAACACGCCACCTCTGCGGCAGACAGGAGGCATATTGTGCGAGCTGCGTCCAACTCACATCTCTCAGCACCCAAAATTAAAGAAATTTGCGGTGTTAAAGCCAGTGTGTCAACAGTTAAAAGAGTGATTTTGTCGGCTGATCATCTAAAACGAATGAAACTTAAAAAAAACCACCGTTAAATGATGCACGTAAAGTTTCACGACTGCTTTTTGCGCGTAAGCACATGAGCTGGACGAGTGAATGGCAGAAAGTGGTTTTTTCCGACGAAAAAAAATTTAATTTGGACGGCCCCGATGGATACAACTTTTACTATCACGATCTTCGAAAGGAAGAGCATTTCCTGAGCCGTCGCCATAGCTGTGAAGGAGGCGTAATGGTTTGGGGGTCGGTATCAGTCTTTGGCACTTGTGACCTGCAATTTGTTACTTCCAAAATGAACGCAGAAACCTACAAATCTATAATACAGACAGCCTTTCCTTATTACTCCAATATTTTTCACGTTATTAAATGGACTTACCAGCAAGATAACGCTCCTATTCATACAGCTAGAGTGGTAAAAGAATGGATTAAGGCTCAAAATGTGGACTTGCTCGAATGGCCCCCATATTCACCTGACCTTAATATAATGGAAAACGTATGGGGGTTACTATCGCGCAAGGTATATGAAGGAGGCAGGCAATTTGATAGCAAAACAACTTTAGTTGCGGCAATTAAAACGGCCTGGACAACAATTTCGCTGCAAATACTGCAAAATTTGTATAGTTCGCTTCCCGATCGTTTATATGAAGTTATATCGAAAAACGGCGGATTCACTCATTATTAAACTTATTGAAAATTACATTAGAAATGTACTTAAGTATAAGCCAAGTGCCAAAAATATGAAAATATCTTAAGTTACTTATGTAATTTGAATTTTTTTAGGTTGAACCTATTCAGATGAACGAAAAAAAACATTGATTTTGTTAAGCTTTCAGAAGAAACAATAAATAAGGAATAAATAATATATTTATGGAAAAAACTTTTACAGATTTTAATTTAAATATGATTTAAGAATTAAAGAAAAAAAAAAATATGTAAATCGGAAAACGGGTTTAGGAATTATAGATAAATTTCTACCACTGAGATGATGAACCTATTCAGTTGAGCGGCAGTGTATATGGGAGCGAAGTACTTGATACCTCTAAAAGGAAATTCTGAAGAAAATCGGGACAAAGGAAAGAGAAAGGCAAAAATAAAACATTTTAAAGAGTTAATAGAGAAATATATAAAGTGGCAAAAACCCATAAAAGTAATCCAAATTTCAGTTCAAAGTTAATGTTTTAAATTTCTAAAATGATTACAGGGTATCACCCAATATGTAATATTCAAACTCAACTCAAACTCAAAGTGGAGACTGGGAAACACCATCATCATCATCAGTGCCACCTTTTCAGCCTTCACAAGTCTCACGTCGCGCGGCATAATTTATGTGGCGCTGTCTACGCCGGAAATGGGTTAATTTGCTATGATTTAAGCGTAAAATTATTGAATTATTGGCGCTCAAGATTTAGTGGCATTTTTCGCGCTTCGTTTAAGCCCCCAAACTAGGTGCAGCTTTGAAGTCCAGACAAAAAAAAGAGTATATAAGAACTATAATAGAGACGACCAAACACATTTCGTGCTTGGGTGTTTATGGGGCGTATGAGTAATCCTTTGTGCATGTGACGTGCCAGATAGTTTGCTCATTCCATAAAATACATTTAGCAAATGGCTGATATTTCTCTGCCACAAAATGGTGGGTCTTGGGTTTAGCTTAGCTTTCAGGCAAACCCAAAAATGGCATGACCAGAGCGCATTCCCTTTGAAATCATTAAAATGTGGTTAAATTGACAGGTTTCGGCCAATCTGTGGAATGCAATGACTCAATATTCATATGATTTTCCTTAAATTAAATACCTTTTGGCTGGCCGTAAGATATTTGAATTTTAAAAGCAGCTTACTTACAGAATTTAGTGGCTTTTAAAACAACTCAACAAACTCTTGGCACGTTTCACCAGATTAAAAACACATTTTAATTAATAATTTGTAAGCTCGAAAACTTGATGAAAATGTTATTGCTTTCATGGTGCAAATTTAACTTCAATTTATTGTGAGAACTGATTTAGGTTGTATTTTAAACAGCAAACTGAAAACAAATGCAATGAAAGCCCAGGCTCTGGCCTGAAGCAAGCCTCCTCCGAGGCACTTCGCTTTTGTTGATGCATTTTGCATGCAAAAAATATGCAAAATTCTGAAGTAAGCTTTTAGAAAATTACAAGTCCAGAGCTTGATAAGGATTTGTCTGTGCACAAACACAACACTCTACGGGAATGTACATACATATACTTTCTTGCATTATATTTATGGGCCATGGGCAGAAATTTTTAGTGAGCTTTAGTTTTTGGCATTCGCAATGAAGATAAACGACATGCAACGAAAAAATGTCGCCAAATTTAAAGTGCAATAAATCAGGCGGCCAGTGAGAGCGAAGTCTGGTCGTCTGCCACTCTTTTAGTTGACAAGTCTCGAGCGGAAGTTGCGCCATTTTGCGCTGCGTGACGGTTTCCGGTATAAAGTCTGAACCAAATATACATATTTCAGCCTTTACTTATGCGACTCTTAAGAAAGATTTACAGGCAACAGCAATTAGCAATAGGAAAAGTAACAAAACAAGACAAAGGTTTATAAATATTATTTTTTAAATCATAAAGATTAGACAAAACATGAAACTCATGACTCTTAAGCAATTTTAAAAGAAATTTATATCCTTAAGTATACCTTTATTAAATTCCAACCCAGTTTAAACTTATTAAACCAAAGTCTTTAAAGGATGAACATTGGAATCTGCATCTGTATCCTGTTTTTGTCACAATTTCCTGAGGACTTCTTTGTACTTCTTATGGCTTTTTACGACAGCCATCATTGGCGTGTCGTAAAATGCGAGTGACGACACTCCTGGCACATGGCGTCAAATATTTCATAAGCTCGTGCTTGAATTTTTTACATGCCCTGCATGATGAGAGGCAGCGACACCGCCAGCTGTAGGGATTGTAAACACATAATTCAAGACTGCTGTAGTTCATGTTTATTGTTTGGCTACCAGTTACGAATACCTTGGTTAATTATTGGGCATTTTAGATATATGCATTCTTCATCAGAAGGAAAATTTCCTAAAACAGGACTTTCCAGACAATTGCTTGGCAACACCCGCTGTTATTGAGAAGGACATCATTTGTGGCAAAAGGGAAATCAAGAGGTGGGACTTTGCTATTTAATAAAGGGCTGAGGCAGGTAGGTTTCAACACCATTCTTCATATAATCGTCACGCTTAATGGGTGAGTGCTCCCGGAAAGTATGCTAAAAATGTCTACAGTCACAGCGGGCGGTATATTTGTATGCACTTAAAAAAAGTAAAAACAATAAGAGTGTTATAAGAATTTATTAATAAAAATATTACTGGTAAAATTTATGATTGTTATTAAAGGTTTTTATTGTTTATATTGTTATTTCTTTATAGAAATTAAAATATAAATTCATTTCAAGCTAGGATTTATAAAACCCCACATGAAAGCAATATTTTAATGATTTTTTAATATAATATATGCTTTATTTGTTCTTTATTTGTTATATTTATTTTCATTTTAAATTGTATTAAATAGTTGTTTGTGTCACATTTTAATTTTTTTTTTAATGTCAAACAGGACAACCCCATAACGCTTTCTGTTTTGTGTTTGCCTGCAGTCGATGTCAGCAACAGGCATCTTGTTTTCCAAAGCAATAGCAATAGCAACAACCAAAAGGCAATAGCAACGACAACAACAACACCAGAGGCTATTCATTATGCGTGAAACATCGAGGGGGGTGAGGAAAACCACAAAACCGAACGAGAACTTCATCAATGCGGTTTTTCTCATGCATTGCATGAGCTCTCGATTTGATTCGTTGGCAATTCTGTGTAGCCAGAAATTTTGTAATCAAGCACGCATTATAGCATTCCCATTGCCCATCGAACAATCCCCAAATTTATGACCAGCTTAAATATAAAATGCAGCTGCAAGCTGCAAGTCAAACACGGTAAACTGCACAATCTATATTTGATATATCCCCAAAAATAGAGCTAGAAAAATAGAAACTCACAAAAAGTACTCGAAATAGAGCACTAAAGCAATCCGGTCGCTGCATCAACTAATCCATTTTGGCCGGCTAATGACATTACTTAAGTTATTATTTTCAATGCTGAAATGTTATGCTCTCGCCCAAGGACAAACTGTGCAAAAGCAGGAGGAGCAGCTACAAATGCTACAGAGCCAACAAATTCGAGTGAAAGGGCGAAATTTTTGCTTCTTCTTTTAACTTACAGTTGCAGTTGCCTTCATGCTGCACTTGCTTGAGTTCCCTTGGTACCCTGGATTGTTCGCTTGGGATTGGTATATCGGTGTTGAAATTGAAGATAATGTTGAATTTTTAAGAATCTTTACAAAAAGATATCTTGTTAAACCAAATATTTATTTATTAGTATTTTTGGTATTTTCTTCCTGTTTTTCTTCTATTAGACTTTCCCGTTTTAAAGGTGATTTGCTTTGAGAGCCTCAACTTTGGAGCTAAGGAGTAAAGGCAACTCAGCAATCTTTTATCAATGAATATATACCTTAATTTGTTACAATTCATATAAATTTATCTTTTAATAAGTAGTTTTTTAATCACTGGAAAATGCAGGAAATCCCTCAGTCGACATCTGACAACCCATTTGATCCTGCTTTCGCTACTGTGTGTGTGTGTTAGTAAGTTTCCGCGAAGCGCATTTCATGTAATGGACTTTAATGGAATTACAGTTTTATATACATTTCTGTAGACCTTTGTACACACTTAAATACTATATATACGATATATATATATAAATTGTTTGTGAATGTGTTCGAGTGCATGGCATAAGCACGAAAAGAGGGGCGCTCGTATTTAGTTACAAAGTTTACTCGAGCTTCGGCTATTATATTATTTTTAAGTGCCAACCATGTGCGCACTTAACAACACCGGAAGCAACTGCCAAAGCGGCTGCTTCAGCATCAGAGCTTGCCACTTTCTTCTTTTGCTTTCCGCCATACAGCAATTTGGCTAAAATGCAACCAAGCCAAGCTTTTTTGGGGTCGAGGTCCAGCTATTGACACTTTGAAGCTCCATTCGAGTGGCATAAATCAATGGCCAGCCAATGGCGAGCACGTAAAATATTTCACAACTCTCCTTGAGGTCAGCACGTGCCACTTGGCCACGCTTAATCTTCGTTAGTTTTGGCACTTTTCTCGGGCTTTGCATGCCAAGCAAACACGTTGCTGCACCAGCCACACTAAACACCCTCGCAGCACACACACACACACACACTCCTCAAGGCTGAAAGGTGGGGAGTGTGGCTGCAAGCCAAACTCATCAAAACTGGGCGACAGCTCCTCCTGTGGCCAGCGTCTTGACACCGGGGCTTGGCTCCAGCTGAACCCAGGAAAAAGGCAGGGAAAATATTTTGAGAAGGAAATGAGTTTGCGGTATGAAATCATTTTTGCATCCTTCATGGTTTGGGTTAGAAAATGCCAAGAAATAAGATTAAATAAAGTATATATTTGTAAATAAAATAAAATCTTTAGTTTTATTGTTAGTTAGTTTTAGTGTTAGTTTTATTTTATTTACAAATATATACTTTATTTAATTTTCTTTCTTGTCATTCCAGCTTAAGATACGAAAAATAAATGAAAATAAGTCTGTAAAAAATATATTTTCAGGATACACTTTATTAATCTCCCAACAGAAATAATTAAAAAATATATTGCCAACTGAAAAACTTCATATTGTATATCCACAACCTCTGTTGTTGTTGTTCCACAAAATCAGGGCTATTTTATTCATATTTTATGGGATACAGCTCCGATTGCGTGTGCGTAATTTGAATGTATGTGTAACTGCTGCTGTCAGCGCGAAAAAGCCAAGCCTGGGCTCTGTTTAAAATGCAACAGCGGGAAAAAGTCAGCTAGCGGCTGTGGAACAGAGGTCGATCCATGTTCAGCGATGTATGTTTGCCCCGCACAAAAGTTGCATGCGTGGTGATGTCTGCTCTTTTTTTCCCCTTTTTTATTCCTGTTTCATGTTTGCCACATTGGCAACATTATAAATGCAGGAGAAACAGCAGCAGCCAGCAGCCGCAAACTATGCAAATCAGACAAATGCATCGCTCGAACCAACTTTCTCCTCCTACTTGTCGCTCAGCAAGGATCCTTCTCTGAAGTCACCCACACCTTGTTATGTTTTTTGTCAAAAAAAAAAAATGGGAGTATAGTGCACCACAAAAAATTGAGATTTATATAGATAGATCCTTAAATTTACAATAAAAATTGAAAAGTTTGTACTTACCTCTTTATGCAAACCAAAAAAAATAAAAGTTTCCCATCTTAAATAGTTATAAATATTTAAATAACTCTCTATACTTTTTGATACTTATTACTTATTTTTAAATAAAGAATATTAGTAAATAAATTAAGAATCATTTCCTATACATTTTTCAGCAGTGCAGTGAAATCCTAAGAAGTTTTATAATATGCACATTGTATAAAATTGGCTGCTTTTCAGCAGCGTTTGCCTTGCGTTTTCCTTGGAAATTGTTCGCCTTGTCTTGGCCTCCTACTTTCTGGCCCTTTCCCAGTGCGCTGCTGCATATGTGGCCAAATGGGTATTATCTATAAAATGCCCGCAGGTACTTTTCCACTGTTTTGGCTATATTTCAATGCAGCCCGACTGCTGATAGCAAACTGCTGCTGCTGCTGCTGCTCCTGCCACAGCCACTTCGCATTGTTGTAAATTTTGATAATTCAGTGGGGAGAAGTAAGGGGCTAGCTGGTGGAGGCAAAAACTTTGAAGTGGCATTAATACGCCGAATTCAGGCACACTCACTCTCAGGCACACACACACGACTGGCAGCCTTTATCGCCAGGCGGCGTTTCCGCTCTTGCCACCATTGTTTCTGGCTTATGGTGCACAATGGTGCCGTTTAAATTAGTTAGCTTTTCGGCCCATGTTACACCAACGACAACAGGACCTGGAGCTGGGTGTGTGTGTGTGTGTGTGTGTGTATTTTGTGGCTGACACAATTCCCGATGCCTGTCGCCTGCCATTGAATGGTGGAGGGAGGTTCCTCGTTACTATCCCTTATCCTGTATCCCGTTCCAACATCATTCCCCCCGTTCCAAACTCAAGTCCTTGTGATTGCAGCGGCTTCACAATTCGTGGTTCAAGTTGTTGTTTGCGTGATGGAGATTTTGGCTGAAAGCAAAGGGTAGAAAGGGATATATTTTGGTAATACAAGAAATATAAAAGAAAGTAATATAAGAAATTTATAAATAAAATATTTCTTTCTCTTCTTTTAATTATCTATTGATGGAGCTTTTAATCTGTATTTAAAATTTAATGTTTTCTGGGTAAAAGACTCAAAGTTAAGCTCCTGAAAAGTGGAAAAACTTTTAGCTATAAGCTTCTAAAAATAACTAAAAAATATATTTTCTAAAAAAGAGTACTTCCAAGTCGAATTGCACTCCATCGAAAAGCTTATTCCCACCATGCATTAGCAATATGTTATAGCACCCAGTTTCGGGCCATCGAAAGTTTTTGGCCATTGTTTGGGTTCGACCCACCACATGCTGTGCATTTAATAACATTTAATGTTTGGCTACCTCAGCGGCTTCCCCATTGTGTTTGCATAGCGGGGCCAACCTGCAGGGCAGCCTGCATCTTCCAAATTTCTTATAAATATAAATGAAGTGGCTCCTTTGTTGCATTTACCGCATTGTTTGGCTTTGACTTGTAGTGCAGTTTGTGGGTGGGGAGGGAAAAGTTCTTAACAAAGAATATGCATGTGGTGTATGCATATTGATTGATTGTCAAATTATATTCCTTTCACAAAAGGGGATTGAAAGGAAGCCACACAAAGTCTAATTGGATTGGATTAAATCAGCAGAACAGAATAGACACGAGGATAATAAAATATAATCAGCTTAGAGGCTTGATTGTAATGTTTTCTTAATAAAATGTTAGAGAAAAATGTTCTTTAATACTTTTATTATTTGTATAACTTATGATAAATCTTAAGAAATTATAAAAGTTTCTTCAGTGCTTATTTTAAGTAAAATTAATCTGTATTTTGTCTTACCTGTTACTTAAATTCTTTAGCTTAAACTTATATTCTCTTCACATTTATTTTAAATACCTGACTGACTCTGTTAAATGCACTTTACATAAGCTGCGATGAGCCCGAGTGTCCTTCAAGCGGCTTTGGCCCTGTAATTCCCATTTAAATGTTCAACTCGACTTGGCCCTTTTAAATCGTAATCCCAGCACTTGGGCTGGGAGCAATTTAAGGCACTACTTACTTACTTACTTACCTGAGAGCGTGTTGTCCAATTCACTAAACCAACGCATCAGATTCAGCCCTCGAATCCCTCCAGAGGGCCTTTGGCCAGGACAGCCCTCCTCGAGGACTCCTTCCTCTTTTGCTGTCTGCCGGAGGCTGGCTCTCCTTCTCGTTTTCTCCTGGCAGAGAGATGCTGCAGCCAGGCTAGAGCAACATTTCTTGATTGCATTTTGAAAGAATAATGAAAATTAGCTGCCACAACTACACAACACACACACACACACAGACACAGACAGGAGGGACTGCTAACGGTTAGCATTGGGTTTTCATTTTCATTTTTCCCTCTTCATTTTTTTGTTGGGATTTTTTTTTTTGTTACTTGACTAGAGGGCTGGCCGGGTGTATTGTTTTTACGTATTCCGCGCAGCTATCAAATTGCTTTTGCCGGCGCATTTTTTAGCAGCACGCGCAGCACACAAAAGCCTGACTCCAAGCTGCAAGTTCCACTTGGCCGCCAGCAACCAGATAGTAAAATTAAATAAAAATGTAACACAAAGTTTGCCACGCGGGGGGATTCTCCTTCTTGGATTATTTGAATTTGAATTATGCTGAATTAAGAATGTGTTTGTGTTTGCCTTGCCAGTGTCTTAGTATTTGAATGCACCGGGAAAAATATGTAAACAATTTGAATTAAGATCTGTAACTTTTACAAAAATAAATAATATAAATAAATTAATAAATACCTTAGAATGCCTATAGGGGAACTAATAAAGAATTTCAATTATTAACACCTCAGTTATCTCCATAATATTCTTAAAAAAATCCTATATTATTTGCTTATCATGTAAATTTTTTCCAGTTCACTTGAATTCATTTTTGTATCTGCTTTGAACTCCGTCTTTGCTTCATTTCGATATGCAGAACTTGATTAAAGTTTGCCATAAAGACAATGGGGGGAGTATATGTACATACTGCCAGCAAATGCATAATTCATTGCAGTTTGCCTTACAATTAGCGCACAACCTAAAAAATGCATTAAACTTTCATCAACAATACAGCGCACAATGTCTGGGGCAGTTAAAGTTTAAAGAATACAAATTCCCAGGGCTCCAGTCTCGGGTTGGCCTTCATAAATCTTCATTAGTGCACTGCTATGGCGAAGGCGATGGCAATGGAGATGGCGGCGAGGTGGAAAGCGTTGAAAAGTGAAAATTCAGCGCTCTTAATGAGCATCGTTGAGTAATTAGCCAACATTGTGGTTGCCAGACCTTATATCCCAGTTCAGACCAGCTGCATTCGCCATCCTTGCCGGCACAATTCCTTTAACTGAGCTTAATCAATTATTTATTGAAGTCGCTTCGCTATTTCCTTTTTTTTTGTCTTTGTACTTGCAGTTACTTGTGGCTAAAGCTGCCTGGGAAAAAATAGCCAAAGTTGTTTGGATTTAGTTTGCTTCTTTCTTATTTTTTTTTGTGCCATTCAATGGCTGCCAAGGAATATTTACTGCATTGAGGTTGCAGGATAAGTGGACTACAAATGAGCTCATCAATTAACGCTCAACGCGCACCACAAGAGGTTGGAGATGTTGTGCATTTCGGAGTTTACTTATTATTAATGAAGTGCTTAGTGTCTTGCCTTAAATATAGTTAAATATAATTTGCAATAATTCAGGGAAAAACAAGAAAGGAAGCTAACTTCGGTTCGCCGAAGTTTATATACCCTTGCAGATTGCAATTGAACTATAAAATTAAAGTCGAAATTCTGAAATAATAATAAGTGGTCAATTCCCATATTTGATTAAAATATTTTGAGAAATAGCGAAACTCTGAATTTTTTATTATTGTTTATGATTGTTCCTATGGCAGCTATAGGATATAGTTGTCTAATTTTCATGAAATTAAAAATAAGATTCTCAAACAATATTACGTGGCCAAATCTCAAATTTGATGAAAATATGTTGAGAAACAGCGAAGTTAGGATATTTTCTATTATTTTCCTGATTGTTCCTATGGCAGCTATAGGATATAGTCGGCCGATTTTCATGAAATTAAAACTAAAATTCTGAAAGAATATTAAGTGGCCAAATCTCAAATTTGATGAAAATATGTTAAAAAACAGCGAAGTTATGAATTTTTTTATTGTTCTGATTGTTCCTATGAGAGCTATAAGATATAGTCGTCCGATTTTCATGAAATTCTAAATTAATAATTAATGGCCAAATATCAAATTTGGTGGAGTTTTGTTGAAAACTGACAAAGTTATACTTTTTTTTCGAAAGTTTTACCGATCGTTCCTATGGCAGCTATATGATATAGTTGTCCGATCCGGCCCGTTCCGACATATTTACGAGTGAGAGTATATAGAAGACTAACTGCAAAGTTTCATTCAGATAGCTTTAAAACT
>VNJQ01004602.1:0-117831 GCA_008042515.1 Drosophila truncata
AGTGGCCAGCCATAAGCCCCGACTTAAATCCTATTGAGGATCTCTGGGGCATCCTTTCGGCCAGAGTTTATAAAAATGGCCGACAATTTGACACCATCAAACAACTGAGAGACGCTCTGGTCGTTGAATGGGATCAAATTAATGATAATATTCTTAAAGGATTGGTGGATTCTATGCCGGATCGCCTTAACAAAGTTATAATAGCTAAAGGAAAGCATATAAACTATTAAAATAACTAAAAAGATAAAAAATACTTACATAGATATTAATATTATAGGAATTACTGAAAATGTATATATACTTATTTCCTATGAACTATTATTAATTAATTAAGTTCTTTAATAAGTTTAAGAAAATAAAAGGTTTGTTTTTATTATTTTTATTTGTACATAGGAGTACTACATACCCCAATAAAAGTTGGATTGATTTGTTTTGTTTAAATCGTTTTTTTGTTAAAAATATCAATGTACATATACTTATTTCCCTGAGGTACACATCATGCAGTGCATAAACCTGACACAACAAAGGTGCGTTCACTTCTTTTTAACCCGCAGGAGAAGCAACTGAAACCAGGTTGGAAGTATACTAGGGGAATACCCTAATTTTTAGGAAGGTATTGTTAATATTTATTAAAGAAGGTTTAAGTGGAAATAAATATATATATAACACGGATAAAAAAGTAAGAAAGTAAAAGGAATTCCCATTTTCTTTACCATTTATTGGGTTCAATGAGTTTATTTAATCAAAACTAATAGAACTATTATGGTTAAGCGACAGTTTAATATATTAAACCATAATTGTTGGAATACCCCTATTCCTATGCAGAAATACCATTTAGTATTTTATCTACTTTAGGCGTTATATGAAAACGTAGCCTTTGGTCACTCTGATTCTTCCTTCTTCTTCTTGATCTTGAGCTAAAGTGTGGTGCTGGTATTGCGGTGAATTAAAATATAAAAATACCGTGTACTTATTACTCAACTGCATATTTACAACAATAATTTATATAAGAAAAAAATTTATTTTTATTATTTTCAAAAATCTTAGAATTCTTTTACCTAAAAACCCATTAAAAACAAGAAAGTGTTCACCAGACTTCGTTTATTCTTCAATTTAATTTCATCTTCTAATGTTTTGAGGCGTTTAGCTTTTGTTACTTTCTTTGTCTTTGTTTTTGTTGTTGTGTTGACAAGTGCATGCAACACATTTTTGTTTAAATTTCAATCAAAAACAATTTGAAAAGCCCGCCAAGAGGCTTATGGGGGGAGGGGAAAACCCAGGAAAAGCGGGCTAAAGTTGAACAGGTAATAGAAGTAGCTGTAGCTGTTAGCTGTAGCTTTAGCTTCGTTCCAAGTTATTCACATTGCTAAAGTTTTGGGCTTTTTGTTTTACTTTCTTGCCAACTGGCGCCTCAAATTCTGCAACAAGTTAGACAAACACAGACCCAGACTTTTCCACACTCCTACACACACACACACGCACTGGAAAATGCACAAAATTGCCGTTGGGGAATCAACAGAGCCGCAGCACCAGACACGCCCCCCTTTTTGCATGCCATGCATTTCACTTTCCGGCTCATGGAATCGTTATGTTTGACTAAAATTTGCCCCAGGACAAAAACTAGGGTTGGAAAATAGGGGCTGAGAAAAGGCTCTTTTCTTGGCTTGCACAACATGGTAAAGTTTTTTACGTAATTAGAGGGCACATGGAGCCGCCAGGATATGGAGCCTTTAATAATGATTTGTTTTTAAGGTTCATTTGCCCTGCCAGCACATACACACACACACACACACTTGGAAAGAGTGAGAAATAACCCAGAGAACCAGGAAGGACCTCTGCTCCTGCCCGTTTCTGAAGTGCAGTGTAAATGTCTTGACTTTTTGTGTTTGTTGAGCCCTTAAGCACTTTTTGTGAGAGGCACGTAGGCAAAAATTGTAACAAAAGATGAAAATATATGTAGAAAGGGGAGAAGAGAAACTAACTAGAAAATATAGAGAGAATGGAGCCAAAGGGGAGCTGCTGCAACTGGAATAGAGGGAACCAGGAAAGTCAAGTTCGTGCCTGGGCATTAATGAAAATGCTGCTCACTCATCGACTTCCTTCCTTCCTTCCTCTCTTTAGCTATTATGCAAAATAATATTTTTGACCCTAAATGTTACATGTTGCACACGCACTCAGAGGAGCTTTTGTTTGGGGGTTCATTTCCCTATACATATATTTTTAATTAATTAAGACTTTCTGTTAGCTGAAAACCATGCTGCCAAACATGCCAGAAAATTGTTGGTTAAATTTTCTGTAGCCTACCTCAAAATTACAGTCATTAAAGTTTTAAAGGGAAAACTTTCATTTGGGTTTCGGTTGAGAAGAGCCTTAAAAATGCCAATTAAATGTGGGAATTATTTGTTAAATAATTATAACCTTTAAAGATATTGTTTCTGGGTTTATTTTTGGTTATTTTATTGAGTTTATGAAATTAAACTTATAGATGTTAAACTTCAATTTGCAAAAATTCGATTTTTAATAGCAAATATTATATCATAACTCCAATAATCTTATTTATTTATTTAATTTATCTACATATAATTTCCTATAGCTAATTCTCATTCAGAATCCCCATATAGCTTCTATTCCTTTTATCGAATATCCTCTGTTGGCATTGTTAAATCCCACTCTCTTACAAAACACACATAATTACAGAAGCATCAAGGAAATAAATTAGCTATTAAATCCAGGCAGTTAAAAGCCTGCCCGCAGGCAAATGAAAACCAACCGACCCAACCCCCCCCCCCAACCATTGAATTTTCCCCATTTTCCACTCAACTTTGCATCCCCCCGCCTTAATTCCAAAAAGTTATACTAATTGCGTAATAATCTTATTACATTTAAAAATACATTTACAACAGCATTTATACCTGCCCCCAAGGCCAATGACAACAGACAGGCAGGCAGGCAGGAAAAGGGGGTCGGAAAATGGCAGGGAAAAACTGAGCCCAAGGAAGGCAGCACAAAGACAGACAGCAGTCTGTCAAGGCGAATCTGCAGACGACCAAGAACAATGATCCACCGGAAGCATTGATAAATGGAATGAGCCCACAACAGTCAGCCGCCGCTTTTCCTCATTTTCCAAGGCACAAGACAAAACTCCCCCGGAAACTCCAATCAACTTGAACATCTTCCAGCCAGGCTAAAGTGAGGAAATAAATCTAAACATTCCAGCAAGCCAGGAAAACTGTCAAAATTATGCCAAAGCTTATGAATATGAAAATGCTCGAGAGAAGAGGGAGCCACCAGAGCAAGAAGCTTGACAAAAGTTTTCGCCGAGACTGTGGAATTTCAGTGGCAAAGCCCCCGAAAACCGAAAAACCCCAAACTCCAAGCCCAAGCCCATTACAAGTCGCCTGGTATAATGAGTAAAATGTCACAAGTTGACGCAAGTAAATATTTAAATGTCAGATTTCTATATGGGAGAAGGGAGAGAGAAGAGTGAAACAAACCCACTGACAGTGAGCACGAAAAATATGTCTCATAATTTGCTGGCGGGGGAGAGATGGCGGAGATCTCCGACATTCCCTCACCATTTAAGAGCAAGATTCCCCCAAAACTTGGTATCCCAAAATGTTCCATGAAAATGCGGGCCAAAAACTTGAAAGAACATTTCTGAACTGACTTTGCCTGGCGATGGACCAGTAAGAGAGACAGGAATTATACAGGGAAGGCTCGATATTGATGCTAAACAAGGATATTTCGATTGGTTGATAGAAAATCACTCTTTCAGAGAGGGAAAAATAGTTTTTTTTCTAAGGAAAATAATTGTTCTCTTGTTTAAAGTGCAGTTTTTAGAGTTTCTTCAACCGGGCTTTGGCTTTTCTTATGTTTTCTCAAAAATTTATATATTTTTATCATATTACAATATATATTTCTTCCTTCAGAATGGACACTGTACTTCATTTTCCTCTCCTCGCATATATGCAAAATTCGCTCGACCGCCGTTTGACATTTACAAATGACAAACATTTGACAAACAAAATGCTTTTTCTTTGTGTTTGCCTTCCTCCTCACACTCCAATGTGTGTGTGTGTGTGTGTCAAGCGTTTAATGTGGGCTTCCCCCGAAAAATGGGGGATGCATGGCACATATTTGCTAAGGACCCGCAGCAATTTCTTCACTCACCTTTTTCAGTCGCATTTGGTTCATTGCGCGCCCCCGGAAAAGTGGCGGCAACAACAAAAGAGCCAACAAATAATTAAATGAAAAGCGAGACAGACAGGACAGGGAGGTGTACGTAAAGTAGTTCCCAGGGGGGCTGCTTTCAATGTAAATAAAAGTTCTCAGGGCAATTAAAATGGATGTTGTGATGGATGGATGAGAGGGTGGGTGGTAAAGTATAAATATTCATTTTAATGAATAATTTTAAATGTTGGTTCTAAGAACAAGTGTGTAGGCCCACAAGAGATGTTAGAAAATGTGCTCCACAAATGTTGTTTTACTCAAAATATACACCTTTAAGTTATAAAACATTTCCCAGAACTCTGTTTAGCAGTTAAAAACTTTCCAACCAAAACCGTATTAAAATTCATTCAAATGAACTATTTCGTTGAAAACACTGAATATTTCAACTTTTAGAAAACTAAAACTGAACAAAAACTTTACTCAGGCATTCCTTGGGCAGTTTTGGAAATGGATAAGCTTCCTCCAAAGAGAATTTCCCACCCGGGAGAATCGGGGTATCGGTGCTTAGGAATACTTCCTTTGGGCTGAGTTTATGGGCGGCAGTTATGTTTAATTTACTCGGCACTCGGTAGGAGATTCGCCCTCGAAGCCATTTCCACCTGCAGTTTGTGGAAATGGAGGAGGCGCGTTCGGGTTTGGCATGTGGCCGGCCTCGGGCAGCAATATTCCTGTTAATAACTATGTCCAACATTCATTCCCGCCCCCAACATCTACGTCGTCGTCGTCGTAGCGGTCGTGGTCGTGCTCTTCTGCTAACAAGCTGCATGTCATTACTTCTAATAAACCCCAGGGAGTGTCCTGCACACAGGTCCTGTGTGTATGTGTGCCTGTGTGTGGCCATGGGCCACTGGCCATTGTCAAATGCCCGCAGAACGCACCCATGCCAAAAGCGTAACAACGCACTGAATATTACCTACACTGAGGTCTAAATTATCATTTTATATGATATTATTTTCATTATTAAGGAACTATTTCTTATTCCTTAAACTAGAAATATTAAATGGAAAGAAACACTTTACGTTTCAGTAATGATTACTATTTCTACACAAAGGTCTATAAACTTCTCAGATTTATTCTCTTTATAACTTTTTTTCTTTTGATTTTAAATTAGATATCTGATCATCTTTTTGGCATTTTTTTACTCTGCCAACTTATACAAAAATTATCTCGCTATAAAAAAAATTTTTCTCAGTGCATCCCTTCCCCCATAACCTTATGCTTTTACCTTTAGCTATTTTTCCTGTTGGTCATTTGCCTGTGGAAGTTCTGCCTGTGTAAATATTTGGCTTTAATAGAATAAAATGATGAGCGGCTCTGTCCCGAAAAAATTATTTACGGCCCTCATAACAACTTGGAAAGAAAGAGACGGAGGGGGAATCGTCCTTAGTGGCAAAAAGCAAGGAAAAACAGGAAGAAGCCAGGAGGCGGAGAAGAAAGAGAAGGTTGGACGTGAACGTGAAGGACTCGGGCCCAGCCTTGGGGCCAAAACACTTAAATTAATAAAGTAAATAATAAGAATTACGCACAGGACGAGTCAGGACGCGCACAAGCGCCAGGAACAGGGAATGTGAGGAGGACAGAGGGACAACAACGACAACGACAACGGTCAGGTGGCATGCTGAAGTCCAAAAGCGTTGAAAGTGAATTAAATGCCATTTGTGGCTTAAAAAATGATGCCAAGGAAGCGAGAGAATTTAACGCGCATCCTTGATGAGCGTCCTGGGTGCGTGGTGTTCCTGTTTTATATTTTCTTCTACAAAATCACTTTATTCAATTCCCCATTTCGGTGGCTGCGATTTCGTGGCGAAAGTGAAAGCCGGAAAACGCGTAAACTCATTTTGTTTTGGAGGATTTTCCTCCCCCCGACTTGATTAATTTATGGCAGACATTTTGTGGCTCTAGAATGTAATCACATTTTAGCAGTTAGCGCCTAATCCCGCTCAATATGGCTTAGCTCCTACGGCCACTCGGCCTTTGTATATCCTGCTGCTGCTCCTGGCAGCTTAAAGCCCAAAGCCCCTGATTGAATTGGAAAATAATTATGCGGACTCTTCTGCGGCTTCACTTTGTCATGTCCTTTTTTTTGGGAGACCCCAAACTTGGTTCAAGATCGATTGTGTTGCGAGAGAGAGGTCGGACTTACCTGGAATGAGAAGACAAATTAAATTTTGATTAATTTTACATACAACAATAAATGGCCAAAACAGCAGTAAGGGACAAGGACAAGACAGCACTCGGTCTCTGTCGAAATCATTTAAATAAATTGCTTTCTTTTGCCTAATTTAAAGGCCTACTTAAAAATCCATTACAAAATTTGCATAAATCTATAAAAAGAAGAAAAGACAGTGGAAAATATAAGGGAGAGGTGCTATAGGTCCAGTTAAAAGAGTTTTGTGTACTCTATAAAGTGAATCTTTTAGTTTATAAAGCAGAAACTTTTTATTTCAATAAAATACAAGAAAAATTCTATCAAAAATGTCTTGTAAACTGTAATTTTATTTAGTTTAATATCTTTCAAGCCTAATCTCTAAAGAGTACTTAAAATTCGTTCTTTCCTTCGCTCCAAACTTGATGAAATTGACAAGAAGCTGTCATTAATTTGCATCAAATCAATTTCTCTTCGACAGCTGCCAGGGCCAAAGGAGCCTTGTCCTAGACATGTCCTGGCATAAAAATGCAAATTTGTTTTGGCTTTAAAGGGGGCCCCAAAACAGGGTTACCAGGGGAGGTAGAAGAGAAAAGATCCTTTAGGCAGAGGACGCTCAGCTCACCCTGACATGGCGCTGGCATATGTGACATGACAACAAATAAAATTGCTAAAATATTATTACAAGTAATAGGAGCAAGCAGGCAGGCAGGCTGCTGGCAGCCCCAAAAACATAACCGCAGCAGTCACAGGGAGAAAAGGGTGTTGATATCGACGCCCATCGTGATGAGGATGATGACGATGATGATGATGAGGATGTTGACGCCTTCTGCCGATATCAATGGGCATATCCATGGCATCATCGTACACCCCAGCCTCCTCTTTCTTTTTGGAGTGCGGTTAGACGTGCCCAAAATACATTAAAAGTTATACAACAAATGGCAATATATGTACATACATAGGTATCCCCCCATGAGGGGAAGAGGTAAGGAGGCAGAGGCAAAAGTCTCAACATTTTCTATACAAACAAATTGCCGCGTACGCGACTTGAAAGCCAAATTTGATTGATGTTGCATTCTATGAACGGCTTTCTAGGGCCTCAAAAAAGGGAAGTTTTGGGGGAATATAGAAGAAGCTAATACTCTTTCTTAAATTTAGCTAAAAGTGTTTTAATTAGTTTTATATTTTCATATAAAAATTATATTAAGCTTAGGAAAATATATTAACTAAAGAAAACCTTTTTTATGTTATATTTCTATTATTCTTTCTCTACA
This sequence comes from Drosophila truncata, assembly GCA_008042515.1. Lineage (NCBI taxonomy): Eukaryota > Metazoa > Arthropoda > Insecta > Diptera > Drosophilidae > Drosophila > Drosophila truncata. Next base: position 7,651 of record VNJQ01004602.1, read on the forward strand.
TTATAATAATTTTTAAGTAGACTTAAAGCCTTGAAACCTTTAGAAATCACACATTTATAAAGCATATTCTCTACTCTCTTTCAGGGTATCAACAGACAGGAAAAACTTTTATTCGTAATGCGATTTTGAGTGTTTATTGTTGTGGAATTAAAAGTATTTTTCGGGGCAGCAGCTCCTGCTCCTCCTGCTCTCTAGATTCCTTCTACCAAATATGCTTACGATTTGTTACGGACTCGTAAACGGACCCCAAGAATGAGACTCTAATTGAGTGTGACCATGATGATGATGATGATGGCCAGTCTGCGTCTGCAGGCAATGAGTCATCACAGGATGGTTGATGGAACCAAACCGGATGGAGGTCGCATCACCCCCGGGGGCTAGGATAATTGAAAATCTGTCAACACTTTTACTAGAGCGTGGCGAAATAAAAATTGCAATTTGTGCAAACAAGAATGTCATAATTTTGCAAAAAGGGGAGAAGAAGCAGCAAAGGGTAGAAAACTGACGCAGTGGCGAACGAACAGCTGCCGCTGCTGCTGCTGCTGTTGGCCCTATTTATAAAACAATTTCATATTTGCCGCCTGCCGTCTTCAGTTGCGGATTTATTGAAATCATCTCTCTGGTCAGTTGTTGTTGCTGCTGCTGCTGCTGCTTCTGCATAGCTGAGCCCATTTCTGTCCAATTAAAACGCATTTAGCCTTCATTTGATATACGCAAACAGATTTGCAGCAGCGGAAAAAATGCTTTTCTAGCCGCCGGCGACAACAAATAAGCAAATTACAAAAATGTTCATTATTTATTTTTTTCAGAGGGATTAAAAAATCAACAAATGGGACAATTTAGTGCTCTTGAGAATACAATGTTTTCTTGTTTAAACACTTTGTTGATTTTGTCATATGATAAAGCAGCTGGCTTAGCAAAAACCAAATAGAAAATTAGACCGTTCGGGTTTGAAATTTGCTTTCATCTGTGATTTAATTTCAAAAGAAAATGGGACTTTATTGGTAGATTCAAAAAGGAATAATATATTTTACAATTTACCAGCTATAAATTACTAAAGAGACTTCTTGCTCATCATTTTGTGTTCTCTGAGTAATAAATCTGATTTACTAAATCATTCTCTTCAACCCAAGTATAGCCCAAAAAATACCAGAATATACCAAAATATACCCAAATATATCCAAAATATACCAGAATATACTAAAATATACCCAAATATATCCCAAATATACCCAAAAAATACCAGAATATAGAAAAATATACCCAAAATATACCAGAATATAGAAAAATATACACAAATATACCCAAGTATACCCCATAATATACAAGAATATATCAAAATATACCAAATTATACTCAAATATACCCAAGTATACATATGATTTTAAGAAATGTAACAAATTTTACATGATGAAAAAAATGTCATTGTGTATCTTTATGTCTTCCTGTTTGTAATGTTTCAGATTACCTATTAAGATATACATATCTCTTATATGAAAATCGCTGTCAATCTTAAAATGACTGGAAAATGCTCACTTGAAAAGTCTCTTTCCCTTTTTTGGCAATATCCGCTTGGCAATTGCAATCAGGGTAACAAGTGGGCGTGGCCAAAAACAGCCCATTTAGCCCACTCACAAATTTTTTGGGCCATAAAAATTCAACTTGAGGAGAGAGAAAGAAAGAGAGATGCTGAGCCATTTTTGATGTTATGCTATATATGCGGCGGGCACCGCAAAGTATGGAACATTTATTTTTAATGCCCGCCAAACATTTTCAGTGCCCCATTTTCCACACAAACGCAACAAAAAAAGTAGAAGAAAAGCCACCCCAGTGCAGAATCAGTGGCCACATAAAAGATATACATAAATGCACAATGTATGTGTTGTATATGCCGCAAAAAATATATATAAATTTTTACGCATTTAGAATATCAATTTGGAGAATGCGATTTGGTCATAAATGCCAAAGGAACAACAATAAATTCATGGCCGGCAGTGCTCTCACTTTGGTGGTTATGCCCTTTATGTTGACATGTTTTCCTGCGGTTTTTCAAGCGTTTTTTTAACGCAGTTGTAATATATTTTTTGCTCTTTTTATATATATTTAACCCCCCCTCCTGTGTAATACTTTTTCATTGTTGCTGCAAGTGGACATGTTGCGGTTTTTCATGTTGTTTGTGGAAATGAAATTATGCGGTTGTTGCACAACTTTTAACCGAAAAGAACATGGAATGCGCCGCCGCCAACTAACGAGCAAAATTTTAATTGGTAAATTTAATGCCCAGCCAAAAAGGGACATTTTTGATTCACTTCGAAGAATTTTCAACCTAATTAAAATTGGGGGAAAAATAAAAGAAAGTAGAAGGAAAAGGGAATCTGCATTAGGAGCATCTCCTACAGAGTGTTCTTTGACAGTTTTCCCGTTTCCATTTTCCTCCTGTTATGGCCGCCATTTCTATTGCTTTTTATGCTCCCGCACAGTTTACAACAAAGCAATTTCCGCAGACGACACTCTTTGCTCAAAAAGAGAGCTGCAGAGAGAAAAGCGGGAAAATTTCTTCTCTGTACCGCGGACTTTTTCACAGTTTTTCCTTCTTTTTTTCCCCGTGGCACTTAAAAAATTTACAAAGTGCTTTGTGAAGGAGACCAAAACGCTTCAACGCTCCCGCGGCTGCCGCTGCTGGCAATGAAGTGCAAATTGCAGTGCAAAGTGTCCTGCCGCCCCCTCTTCCTCCTCCTATATCTGCATAAAGGAGGGGCCTCCCTTTCCGCTTAGCTTTTCTTCCTGTCTTTCTCCCTCTCGTTGGTTCGTCGCAACTTTTGCTTATTTGTCACACGAATTTTTTGAACTTTTTTTTTATGCAGCGGCAAGGAAGTCACTTGCAGTTGTTACCGCGACAACTCCCACTTGCATTTCCCCTGCTCTCGGTCTCGGTCTCTCTTGTATCTCACTTTCCTGGGTGTTTGGCAAACTTTTCGCTGCCACGCCTAGGACATTTTTGTCTCGCCACTGGTCTGCCGCCACCGCCTCCCTTGTAGTTTTAATTGTTTCCAGTTCTTGTTGGTCGCGTTTTCTCAAGTGGCTCCTCTCCGAAGTATGGAAGCGTTTTTTGCTAACCAAAAGTTCTGAATTCTGCAGTCCCAGAAAGTATCTGCATATTTTATGTATATATTTTTGGTTTTCTGAATGTTTCTGTGTCTATTTTAATTAGGGTTTAAGGAAACTGACCATTTGGCTTAAAGGAGGAAATTGCAAAGAAGGATCTTAATGGTTATGGATCTTATTTGGTAAGTTTTTACAAGAAAATGATTTTATTTTGATAGATTTTCGATTTAAAAAAGGTTATCTGAGTATAAAATCTTACAGGAAGGCATATTATTTATTTAAGCAGTAAGAGAAATGTATTATTTTGTTTAAATTTAACCAGATATTTCGGTTTTCAACTTGTTTTTAGATTGTTTAATTGCCTTTAGTTTAGTTCAATTAATTTAAATCTGAAAATCTATATAAAACTAAGGTTCATCCACCCCAAAACCAATCACTTTCCATAACCTTACACTAATAAAATATTTGGGATTGGTCAGGATTTTCGGTTGACAAGTTTTATTTTGCAGTAGCAGCAATTGAAACAATCCACAATTGACATAAATAAAATGCGGCACCATCGAATGGTGTTGTCCTGCCATTTTTATCTCACTTGTGCCACACTCTCTCTCTTTACACTTCGAAAGCGAGACACAATAAATGGCGTGAGTGGAAATCGCCCCAAAGCAAACATACAATATAAATAAATGTTATTGACAATTAATTTCTGGCTCGCAATCAATTTGTGTTATTTATTGTGTACACCCAACATAGTTCCATATCTCTGTACGTCCCCATTGGGGATTTTAAAGAATTTAAGGCCGAAGAGAGAACCCGTCGTGCCGTCAGAGAATCTCATATTTCACTTTTCCAGGATGGTCTATCATTTTGTTAGCGGAAATTTGCTCAGACACACACACGAGAAGCTCCAGCTCCAGCTCCAGAGGAAAAGGGAAGGTTAAATTGTAATATTTCGTCACCTTTTCTAGGAGTCCGGGGCCAAAAAGGCAAAGGCTCTGCATAATTTAGCAGGCACCAGGACAGCAGCAGACAGTGAAGCGAGCCCCGTTATGTATGCTATGTTTCGAGGAAAGGCACAAAAACACACACTCTCACAGCAAGTGCTATTACCATAACACACACAACACACACAACACACACACGTGAAAAACATTGCCGGAAGTCACTTTAACGATGCGCGAGTAAGTAATAACAGCGAACAAAACGCCAAAGGAGCGCATGGAGGATGAAGAGCGAAAAGAGAAAGGGCAGTGGAGGAGGACGAATCAACGAAAACCCAGACAGGAAGGACCCCAAAGGGGACCCCAGTGGAAGACATGAAGTACGGCCAACAAAATGGTTCACATTTGTACGGCACAGTAAAAAAAAATAAAAACGATTTCTAGATTCTACACAAGGATCATTATTTAACTCTTAGCAATAATTTATATAATTTTTAATGAATTTTATATTTAAAAATTAAATAAATTTCATTGTAAAATCCTTCTTTTTTTTAAGTGCATGCGTGTGTGTGTAAATTGTTAAAGTTCGCTGTGAAATAACGCTAGACAAACAGCGAGGCGACGACGGTGGGCAACATCCTGTCCCTTCCATCCTTCAAATGCTGGCACAAAAAAACTGGAGCCAGGTAACGAAGTTCAGCTCCCCATTTTTCTTTTTTCCTCTATTCCCTTTATTTATTTTTTTTTTGTGGACCCGTTGGCAGTGGCTGAGATTGCCAGGAGGCAGGATGGCTGGTCATGTGCGATTCAGCTAGATTGCCAATGGCCAGAAAAGCAGGGCAGTGATGGAAAATCCTTGTAGGAATTAACCATGATTTGGTTAAGCCACATGCATCCAAAGAGATTTAGGTTTAAGTGGTTTTAATTCCTTAATTAAAACGCATTATTTATGATCTAATAATTAAATACAATTTTTCTTTTTTGTTTTGTAAATTTTAATCCTTAAAAATCTCGCTTAAATTCCCAAGCCAAGTCACGGCTGGACCAACGGAAAGCGAGAGATATCGAGGAAAACATAAGAGAACATGGAAAGAGATTGGGATAAATCCACAAGGGGATTTCGGATTGTTTACTCAGCCAGCAGCAGCAGGAGCAGCAGCAGGAAAGGCAAGTAAGGAAGGTACAGCGAAGGAAAATAGGAAAAAGGGAAAAAGAAAATGCAATTGCAATCGGATCGCTTCGATGTTTGCCATATCTGGAGGAGTACACACGCAGACGCTGTTTGCTTTTGGTTCTTGGTGTTTAGGCAAATGTTTGTTGTGATCCAACAGGATGGAAAAACGGGCTGGAAACCTGGGGAAAACGCCGAGTGGAGAGAGTTTAGGGATCTAGAGACAGAAAACTGCCGACTGCTGGCATTTATGATGCCCAAGTGAAATTATGAGTCGTTGAGTAGACAACTCTGACAAGGACAACGGACGCGAACGATGATGGAGCAGGATGCAGAATGCAGGACGCATAAAGCAGGACGAGTAACTGCACAGGGAATGGGAATAGGGAGCTAGCTAGGTTGCACGGGGAAAACACAGAACAGGGATCAAAAGGAGGTAGCACGATGACATGAATGTCCACCTTGGATACAAGAAATACACTAAGAAAAATATTTAATGACATTATGATTCCTTAAATAACCTTCTAAACCTCGTTACCACTAAATAAAGCTGATATTAAGTATTTATAAACATACTTTTAAACAAAACTTCACTAAAAATGCTAAATAAATAATAAACAACCCCGAATTTCGTATCAGTGTTGGTGCTGTAACCTGTCATATGCATATCTACCGGGATGGCGGGCACCTAGTTCAGGCAACTGTAGTAGGGAGAGTACAACAGGACGAGACTGACAACTGGAATTGCCAGGAGGTGAACGTGGGCCAAGAAATGAGAAAATATAACAAGCAGACAGCCGGCTGGCTGGAGGGACGTAACGTAACGTAACGTAACAAATGTTGCCAGCCAACAGGCGTGCACGATGGGGTTTTTCTTCCAAAGGTGTGTTGGTTTTCTTTAGCCTTTAGATGAAGAGAAATATGCAGCTTATAAAATGCGAAACGCAGTGAGAACGAACGAAAGTCAGTGGGTTGCATAGGTATTTTCCTTTTTATTGTTCTTGTTGGAAGAAAATCGTGTGTGTGAGTGTGTGTGCGAAAGGCCTTGAGAAATGTTTACTGTAAGCTGTAAGACCCAGAATCACCTTCCAATTTCCATTTTTCACTGCTTCCACATTGTCTACCTTATATTTTCTTGATGAAACGGAAATTGCCATTTTCTTGCTAATATTTTTACTTCTTGGGAAACGTAATCAAACTGAAAAAAATAAGCATTATCTGTTGTTGATTTTCTGAGATGGAAGAAGAGGGTGGATTGACTTTCAAAGAAAAATTACAAAAGAAATTCGTTCATAAATAAATATTACATTTTTCACAGAGACAACACTGCGTATGATTAACTTTTATTCCCATTTAAATCACAGCATTGCATTCTTTGGTATTTAAGCATTTTTAAAGGCTTTATTTTCCGCAAGAAAAGGAAATATTTGCCAACATTGCAATGGAATCTGTTCCTTAGTCCCAGGCACGTTCCAAAGCATCATTTCTGGCGTTTGTCATACGATGGGCCTGTATCTGAGCCTGATTCTCAGTTGCAGGCACAAAAAAAAAAGAAAAAAACTCTACAAAATGGTGTTTGTTCTCCTTACCTTCTGTTTTTATACCTTTTTTTTGTTCAGAAAGGAAGAGAAAACAGCGACAAAAAATGGTACAAAAAAATGGCTAACCGAAACTGAAACCTTTTGTGCCGTTGGAAACTGTTCTGCGGTTGCTCACTCTCCTCGGACTGCTCTGGACTAGGACTAGAGTCCAAAAAGTCCACAGTCTAGACATTGCCATTTCCGTTTAACGTGACTGTGTTTTCAGGAAGGCCAAAATGGAAGGCGGAGTGAAAACAAGGCGACGGCTTCCATTATCATCATTTTCGCCTTTAATTTGCGCGGCTTTTGCTCACTTTTGGCTCTTGTCCTCACCTTTTTTTTTTGTGTTCCCCAACAGCCATTTGCATATTGATAAAAAAAACAGACTAAAAAGGGTTGCCATTTTTTCAGAAGTTTGTCTTGTGTTATAACAAAAAAAAGCTATTTATTAATGTTATTTTCCCTTTTGCCTTTCATATTTTCGCTTTGTTTACCTATATCGCTGTCGCTCTGGGCTAATTCACTTAGTTGCTCGCTGGGCCTGGCCTAAAAGGTTTTCCAACCACAAAATCCTGGCTCATATACAACAAACTCTCCCTCTCCCTCTACTCTGTGTGCTGTGCTTTTTATTTATTTTTAGTTTATCTGTACAGCCTCGCCCACGGTGTACTTTTTGTTTATGACGTGTCAATGATATGAATTTAATCGATAAGCCACGCGAGAACGGAAACTGGTAAAAACCGCAGCAAAGCCGGCAGCAAACGATAAGCTTCTCGTCCTCTGAATTTACCTCTCCCGACCGTATGTAAATGCTATGCTGTGCGCTGTGGCTTTTTTAACCATTTCGAAATATGGCGAAAACAATTTATAATTTAAGCAAACTGCAAATGTTTTGTTGCAACTAAAATGGGTAAAACTAATGAAATAAATATAAGGGGGATAATGTGTGCCTAGATTTCGGTAATCATTTGTGGGTAATGTTTGCAGAATAGCAATTATCTCAGGATCTAGGATTGTGATTAGTCTAAAATTTGGCCTGTTTAGGGTTTGTGATTTTAGCTTTAGGAAAAAATATGTAAAAGTGGCAGGTTCAGGTTTTTGACTTTAATAATACAGATTATTTGAATTTATATAATGTTTACATATTGGTACAAATTTTTGGGAAGTTTTTGGGAATCCTGAGCTTCAAAAATATTTAGAGAAAAAGTATTATCTTTAATTTATTTATTTAATTATAATTATAATTTATTTAAGCCTAAAAATCCAATTTTAAAATATTTATAAATACTGTATAACCTCCTTTATCTGACCTGCGGTTAATTCATCACTGGAATGGCCCTGTCAGCTAACCCTGTACACACAAACTGGATCTGAATGTATCGTGAATTGGTTGTGGGTAAAACTATATAATATTATTGGCGATTTTTGCAATGTTTACCAAGTTGCAATGCCTGTCAGAAAGAGCGAGCTAGTGAACGACCCAGAAGGGCAACAGTGGAAGCGGAAGGGATATCGGGTGAAAACAAATTCAATTCCAAATTGAATTTTTATTGAATGTTGGCGGCATCGCTTGCTAAAACAAAAACAAAAAAAAAGAAGAAAACCCCAAAAAAATAAAGAAAGAATCCCGCCCGGTACCAGACATCGACGGTGGCTTGTTCTCGATTTGTGTTTTGCAATTTTTGCTTTTCAGTTTGAACTTTTTTTTCAGCTGCTTTGACATTTTTGTAATTTTTTTCCCCCTTTTTTTTGCAGAGTTGCCTATGCTCATATGAAAGTTGTGCTGCTGTTCCTGCTGCTGTCCGCTGTCGGGGCTTTCCCCCAAAGTCAATAGCAGGAAATTCAATTTTCCCAGGCAAACTAAAGTCTGGGAAAGTTTCTTCCTTTGCCACTTTATGCTGTTGTTCCTTCAACCCCCGTTCTGCATATTTTATATATGGGTGAAGTGAAGAATCTCTCTGTTGGCTGGAAAATCTAATATGCAAGCTCAGGCTCGAAGCGGGTTTCATGCCTCCAGATGGAACACAGAACTTTGCAATATGTTTTGCTCAGTATATATATATAGATATATGTATGAACGTATATATAAAGAGAGAAGTAGTGGCCTTCCTCTGGCCTTATCAAAGGCACATTTTGTTCATTGTTTTTATCGGGCGACACAGGAAATGTTATAGAAATTTTGCGCTTATCAGGGCAAATACATAACAACCAACGACACAAAGGCATTTTTAGCCTGACACAATTTCCAACTGCGATGTTGACGAGTTTTGTGTTTTGTTATAATTAAAAACGAGCCTGTTCGATAAATAAGAAGCAAGAGCAAGGGGAAATATATAAATGGAACTTAGCTGCCTTATAATTCCGAGACCGAACTGCTGTTGTCGTTTTAAGTTTTGAAGGAGATTCAACTTACCTAAAAATACAAAAAAAGAGTAATCAAGTTAGTTATTTTGAAATATATTAAACTTTTAAGACCCACCATAAACAAAAAACAAATAAATGTCATTTAAAAGATATTATTAAATAATTTAATAACTCAATTAAACAGTAATTAGTTTGGCCAGATGGAAAATGGACACCGTCTTAAAATAAAGCCCCACGGGAAGCCCTAGAAGGTAATAAAATAATGCCCCTTTTTAAGTACCGCCGCAGCCAACGAAGATGGTGCCCAGGCCAACTCCTAATGAAAAAATAATTAAAAGCAATGACAATTTGCTTTTATTTTCTTGCGGGCCGGCTCTCCATCAAGCTAAGGGGGGTTTGGTGGAAAATGGGGCAAGCAGAGAGAGAGAGACAGAGAGACTACTGGGACACAAATCCCCAAACACGTCGCTCACATTTCAATTTACGCATGAAAATGTCATTTCCGACAAGACCAAATTTGCATGCAGGAATCCGGGCTAAAAAAGGGGGAGGCATTGCGAAAAAAACGAGGCTATCCTCTCATCTTAGACACGCCCCCTTTCCGCCCACTCTCTCACTCAGCTTTACGCACGCCAGCAAAAAAGTGTAATAAAATTAAGAATTCCAAGCTGCCGTGACAAATATTTTTCTTCTTCATGTTTTCCACGTTTTCTTCTCTCTTTTTTTTTTGTGCTCTACGCAATGAATGGGAAATGGACAAGCGTGGAAAAACGAAGGGGGGGTTTCAGAGCGGAAATGGAGAAAAAATACAGAGGGGGGAGACGAGAGAGAGGGAACGAGCAAATGAGTGACAGGCTCCGAGAAGGAGGAATGGGAAAACAGTGACGTTGAGTGCCAATTTCGAGCTGGAGAACCAGCATCCATGCCATTCCTTTCCATTCCATTCCCTCATAGTTACACAATCACCACCACCCATGGTGAGAGTATATTAAGCCATAAAATTAGTGCGACCCTGGGTTGTCAAGGGCGTGTAAGAGGGATGGGGGGAAATGAGCAAAAAGGGGGTCTCTACGTGCGTCGCATTATAGGACAACAACAACAAGAGCAGCAGCAACGGAAGATGTCTAGCTCCAGTTGAAATTTGTTTATTTTGATGATGTATCGCATAATTAGGGAGGACAGAAAAAAAAGATGATCAGGAGAGGATATAATAATCTATTGAGATGATGTCTGTATGAGGGTGGCCTCATGTGGGGGCTAATCTAGCTTTAACTGGCTTAAATGGAGTTTTTTCTGTAATAAGTACCAGCATTTATTAGTTTAATTTTAGGGAGAAATATGTTTATTAAAGCTGGAAAGTTAAAGTCACACCAACTTCACTTTCTCCCTTTTTAAACCTTATTAAGCCTCTCTCCGTTACTAATACCCTTTTAATTGGCTTCAAATTTTCTCAGGATCCTTTTGAGATGGAAATCTGAAAAAGCTGCAACGCAACCCTCATCACAGTGGCAACTGATTAGAATACCAATAACAAGGCGGTTCGGTCTTTCTGTCGAAATAACAAACGAAAAGCGGTTGAAGATGTGCACCCATCAAGATGATATACACCCCAGCATACACACACACACACACCCATTGAGCGCCTAATCCAGTGATAAGCATCTCACTGGCAGACATCAGTCAGCTCGTCGAAAATCATCAAATTAGTATGCAAAAGACATGGGGCCAGCCAGATGGTGGGGCGTTGTTCCTGCGACTTTACGAGAAAATGCCACTGAGATGATGCTTGACAACGAGATGGAAAATAAATGAGTTTTTGTTATCATAATCACGAAATTATGAGGCACTGCTTATGAATAACTTGTAAGAGAAATTGCCAAGGGGCAAGGGATTATATAGAGATATATAGAGTCAGAGAAAATGTTAATCAGGTCAGATGATGATGCAACAACAAGATGGCAGAGACAAACATGGCCAGAAGAGCAGAACAGAACCGAACCGAACACAGCCCACACAGCATTTGTCAATTTAAATGAGCCGTAAACACTTTTCGCCAATTTTTATGATTAATTAAGTGTCCACATTAATTGCAGTCGAACATGAAGCTGCACAAGCACAACATCACAAGAAGGAGGCGACTGCTTCGACGAAGGCGACATGGCCCCAACAATTTGATGCCAGGAAAAAGGCACCGAAACAAATTGCAAAGCAATCGCAGGCACCGGCATCTGTTTTACAACATATATAGATGTTAGGGGATATATCTGTTAGTACGTATAAATTATGGCCCAATCTATATCTGGCCATTTTCAGGTAGCTTTAGCTCAGTGGATGCTGCTGCTGCTGCTGCTCTCTGAGCCTGATTAACTGTACGAAATGGCAAGACAATAATAAATTACGAAAAATTTATACGTCCACGTTCGGAGCATATTAATAGGGTCAGAGAGACAGAAAGCATATAAAAAGGCAACCAAAAACATCAAAAACTAATGAAAAGATGAGCAAAAAAAAAAAGAAAACACAGAAAATCTGGGAAGAATAAATAAACATGACAGATGGAATTGAGAAGGAGAAGGATGAACACAAAAATAAATAAAAATGTTATTAACTGAAAGTGTAATGTTGTTTGGAATCATCAGCGTTATAATGCTGGCCATTAATAAAGACTTTCGAAAGGGACTAAATGAAATGATTGTGACTGCTAAAGCTTGCTTTTTATGTTTGCCAGGACATCAAGAAAGAATTTAATCAATTTCTTGAGGGATTTACAACCAAATTTATATTTGAATCTGAAATAACTGTGTGATGTGTCATAATATCCAACATTTCAGTTTTATATTTAACAAATTTTGTATATATTTAATATATTTAAGAATTAACAATGCAAATACATTAGGATTCGGCTAGAAGAACATGAAAAATGTTCAAAATGACAGCTGCAGTATGGTAAATGTCTCGAAAAATGCCAAATCAGGGGGAACAACAACAGCAGCAGTTGCCATTTGCCGCTCATAATTTATGACAATTATTATTGCATTATATGATATATTAGAGGAGCGAAGTCTAGCAAAGAGATTGATGCAAGATACAGCAGATACAGATACAGTGAGAGCGAGGTGACTTGGCTTAATTATAATTAGATACAAAATTGCTCGTGACTGCAATAAATGTTTCAATTATTTATAATTTTTATGCCTGTGTTGGAGACGTTGGAAAGTATGTCTGCGTGTGTATGCATTGCGCGTTAAATTATGTTCAATTTTCCTGCTATGAAAGTTGTGCAAAAATATATAGAAAATCAACTTACTGACTTTTATTTGTGGCATAAATCATGTTAATTAGCCGCAGCGATCGCGCGAGATAAAGTCTCTTAGCGGCGGGCTTTATAAGGGCAACTCCATTAGCATTTTGGGTTGGAACAATTAAAGTGCCTAAAACTTTTAATGATGGACAATTTATTAAGTGCCTTGCCCCTTGAAATAAACCAAAATCTCCTCCTCTCGAATCAATCCATTTGCTTGCTTGTGGATCCCATAAATAAGTTCTGCACAAATTTATCTTTCAAGAGCAAACAAAAACAATTTGAGCAACTATTTACAAACATTAGCAGGAGAGCTGGAAGGTAATGGTTTGAACATTTGTTGATTTGTGAGTCTTCATCCTCATCCCCATCCTCCTTTATCCATAAAAACCCCGGCAAATGTACATATTCCAAGTTTGTCTGAACAGATTTGTACTTTGTGTGGTGTGTGTGTGTTTGTTGTTCAACGCAAATTACGCAAAAATTTAATTGCAATTAAATTGAAATTATATCAGTAATTATGCATATGAAAGTAGTAAACAAATAGCAACACAATAATTACGCGTTGGTAAACAAAAGTGATTGGGGGTTCGGCCAGACTGAGAAAAACCGTCTATGGAAGTAGCCAGAAAATATTGTTTGGAAATCCGGGCAAAGTGTAAACAAAATTGCTGAACCAAAAAGTCGGCAAACGGAATTTGTATGAACAGAGTTGGTAAATACACAGGAATAGTAGTTATATTTATGTATTTAAGCGTTGTACATGTTGGGAATTTATTGGATTTTTTTGTGTTGTGTTGTGTTAGTTTAAGCTGCGAATGGCCCAAATGATAGTGGATTTTAATTGTATTTAGTTTTCTAGTTATTTTAGCTAATATCTGTTAAATAAAACATAATATAAATTATTTAATAGTTTACATTCCTTGAGAATCCTTCAACTTTTAGCGTGTTAACAAAACAAATAAACATTTCAGCTCGTAAATCAATGAAATTAGTTTCCCAAAATGTTTCAATAAACATGAGAAATTCTATATATCGATTTAAATAAAATTTCTCTTTTGCATTTGTATAAAGGTGGGTCATCATTTTGTTTGCTTTAACATATTTAACATCACATATAAATCGCCAAGTAAATACCGACAGCCACACCCATCAAATTAATCAAACAGCTTGGGCTTGGGGAAAAGGAAAAACTAACCGCAAAAACAACAACAAGATTTTAATTTTTGGCACACACACTTGCTGCTAGCCACCGCAGCAACTAACGACAATGAAAGCCCCCCCAGCGATGCACAGCGAAAATGCTAATTAATGTGATTATGTGGCCATTTAATGTTTGAACAATTGTTTAACGATTAGTCAGGCGTGAGTGAAAAAATACCGGGTAGAGAAATCTCATGACAAAGGCGAAGACACATGTTTGTCACAGGGAGAAGAAGCAAGAACCCAACCAGAAGACCGAAAAAGGGGGCGGCCCACTGATACTGGGCGCCGACTTGATGATTAATTGTTCTGCCAGGAAACAAAAAAAAAAATACGAAAGAGAAGAAAAAGGAAAGTGCAGAGAAAATCTCTGGCAATTTAATGCCAAAAAGTTTACATCGCAAAAATTGCACATACGCCCCATGGGGCTCTTACAAGCAGATTGAAAGTTTGCAAGATTATTTTCTATGCCCTTAAAGAGGGTTATTTTGTTAGGGTTCTGAAGATGGTAAGCAGGTCCTAGAAGATTTTAGAATATTTATATTCATGTAAGGATCTTTGTAGATACTTTTTGGTTCATTTTTTTCTTTAAACTGCTAAGAAATAATGTCTTAGTTGAGCTTAAAGACGGTTTTTATGAAGTTCTATTTATTTTACAATATTAATATTTATTTAAAGACCCCGCTACTTTTCTTTTACTTTTCCCTCTAAACTGGTTAAAAAAAGGGTTTTAAAAATAGTTAAAACCCCAAAAAACCCATAAAATATGTCCAAATTAGGTTATTATATCAAAAAAATAATTTTCTATGTAAATATCTCCGTAAATAATGAAAATTCATATGGAAACCTGCAAGGGTATATAAACTACGGCTTGCTAAAACCATGTTCATTCTCAATTTTTTTTTCTGATTCATTTTTCCAAGCTGCTAGAGGTGTTGAAAGTGCGGCAAGTTACGCACATTTGCACCTCCTAACTACCCGGAAAAAAAAAGAATAGAAAAGAATAAAATGGTGGTATGGGGGTGCAAAAAAAAAGCAGCGAGCCAAGTTTCCTCTTATCCCCAGAATGGCAACCCGTTAAACAGCCGCAACCGCTGCCAGAGAGAAGGTTGGCCAAATGTTTTCACTGATAAGCACAGACACGCCTCGAAAGAGGGAACCAAACTCCAGGCACTTCACCCATCACACCACCACCACCACCACCCACTTTTTTCCGCTGGAAAAACCACCTGCCCGGGCAGAAAGGCTAAACTGACAGCTATAGAGACATTAATGTGACGAGGGTTCTGGGGTTTGGGGTTTGTTCGCACGAGAAAAAGTTGCAGCATCGCGCCAAGCAAATCAGTTCATGTCGGTGAAAAAAAAAGAAAAAAAAGTAAGGGGAAAAATCTGTGCACACACAGACTTCTTTCTTTATTTCCCCCGTCTAGTCGGAGCTGAAGTTGAAGCTGGATGGTTATATGATACGTCAGGTGGTACGTACGTACGTACGTACGCGGGGCAACTTAAAGTCGCACAGATTTATCTCACAGCAAATACAGCAAATAGCTTCTGTGCTGTGATAAAATGTTAAGCTAACCTGTCCTTAACTGATAATTATGTTTACTGTTTCTGTTGGAAAATTTTTTTAAATATATTCTTAAATAGGAAAATAAAGAATGGTACATAAACATCATAAACTCTTTTCAATGGGAAATTTCCTATCGTGTTTTTATAACTATCAACACTTTCTACTCTCAAGAAAAAGGCGCAATATTTATTCTATCAATATACAAATATATACTTTCTGATTCATTAGCATTATATAGTATATTTCATATGTATTTTGTGAGCCATTTAGTGCAGTATAATATCCAGAACTTGTTTTCTCTGTCGCATAAATAGTACTAGACCGAATTGTCTGTGGTTTGGTTTGGTTTGGTTTGGGTAAATATGTTTGTTTACCCAGCAATTGGCGCTGACATTGCGGCAAAGATAAAGAAAACTCTACTGGCGAGAGGAATACGACGAATGGTGGTGATAACAATGTTTGTCAATTGCGGCTACACACACAGAAATAACACTCGACTTCGTTCCACTCTCGCCCGACCCGACCCTCCTCCTCCCTTCAATACAATACACAGAAATTAACTTTTGCTGTTGAAAGATTTTCACTCAGAGATTTCCTGCTCGAAAACTTTCTATGCGAGCGCACTGAAGAGCTCTTCAATTATGGAATTGTCCCGGAAAAAAGGTAAACAACTACATGACATTTGTGGGTGATAAAAAAAAATGAAAGAAAAACGATGGAAATAGACGAGGGGCCTCTAATTGATTTTGGAAGAGATATCGCCTGACAATGGCAATCAATTGTCATTATGTTGGGCCCTCCGACCGGAGGCTAATTGAAAGTTGTCGCTGCTCAGTGACAAAATAATCAATCGATCTTTAAAAGAGCAGAGCGGAAAGGGCAGAAAAGGGCACATAGTCTCTGTCATAAATAATTCAACATTTACAAGATACTTTTGTGTTTCCAAAAAAAAAAAAGAAAACAAAAAGAAAGAAAGCCGGAAAACCCTATGAAATATATTCAAGAGATGTGCCACCAAAATCAGGGTAATCCTTTAGCAGTCATCGTTGCATTGGCAAGGACTCCTTGGACCACCCTCGCTGGATACTTTAATTCCACACAAACTCACACACACACACAGATATGGGTGAATGGATATATATATTAAATTTCGATTTTGCAACCCAACACAAACGCTTTGGGAGCGTGAGCACGTGCGCTAACCTTTGACATATGAGCATGGCGAAACCATCAAACATATTTTATGTATTAAGGATATGCGAGACGACAACGACGATGGCGACCCTTCGCCATCTCTTTTTCTCCGAACAGACAAGCAATAAACTCGGAACAAACATATATGTATATATGTATGCTGTAAAATATATATAAAAAACACGTTAACCAAAATAAGTTCGCAAGGGTGAACGAAAGAGAGAGCCTGCCAACAAGAAATCACGTTACACCACTGCAAGGACACACAGGACACACACAGACTCTCTGGGGAAATCAAAACAGATCAAAATGTCATCTTTAAGAGCTTAAATTTGTATGGAACTGCCGTCTCGCAAAACCCCGCCAAACAAAGGTATTTTCTCACATTACCCGATGTTTTCCCACACAAAATATCATCTAGGACCTATGGCGAGGGAACCTTTTTTTTAGTGCTTATTATATCAAAGTGTTTACCTGATTTGGTTGACTGATTTGTCCTGAATCACTCATAAAATTGAATGGTTTTGGGAGTATTAACTGTCAAAGACAGTTTCGACAGTGAATTTAAGTTTTTCTAGGAGGTATTTATAAGAACTCACAACATAAAGCTCCTAAACACTCGGTAAAATTTAAATAATATTTTTAATAATAAATAATTACTAAATAATCTTTTTCTGATACATAAAAATGCTTTCCCATCATCACTTTTCCACCTAATTAGACAGACTCGTTTAAACTCAAACCGGCCATCAAAACAGGGCCAAAACTCCTATATTTCCATCACCTTGAATTTGCTCTTAAAAGAGTTAACGGAGATATTTGGTTTTAAACCGCTTTGGCAAGTTGCAAGTAAATAAAAGAAATGAAACCGTGTTAAAAGCCATAAAAAGACAGTTCAATGCATCAGTTCAATTTCAAATGTCCAAGAAAAAGCAAAGACAACTTTATTGGCTGTTAAACAAAATGTGTATAAAAAAATTCGATAGAAAAGAGTGAAAAACAGAGTGACAAACAGAGGGGCAAAGGCGGTTAGAAAGAAGAGATTCAAAGGCCACCAAAGACTCAATAAACACATCGTAAATGGATGTGAATGCAACGCGAAGAGGACTGAACAAACGAATCTGAATTGAATGAGTGAAATTTTATATGTCTCCAACCCTCCTCCCTCACTTTTTAGTCTCATCTCCTTCCAACAAAGAGAATCCCCCTTAGTTTAAACTCGACTGCATCACGCCCGTTCACTTTACAATAATAAGCCAAAAGCAAATGCTGTGATTTCAGAATCCCAGAGATCCCTCTTGCTCTTTGTGTCTGCACCCTCTTTTCAGACCGGACGCACATCATCATCATTCTCCAACCCATGTGGAGAGGGTGACAAAACCTAATAAAATTTAATTAAACTCAATCAAAATCCATTTAAGGCGGCACAAAACAGAAAAAATAAACGAGATCGGGCCACTGAAAGAAACAGAGGGGAAGAGGGAACCTGGACTGACCATTGCGGATGGCATTATACTTGGCCTACGGCCACACTAATTGATTTTTTCTTGCTTTTTTTTTGCATTTCTGCAAACGGAAGTGATGTCAGCACTTGAAAGGAAAAGATGCATGATACTTGCAAAGGGAATGTAATTAAACACAGAAACTATCTATTGAAGATGCAAAGCAGTCAATGGAAATATCACCGAACACAACTGTACCTAAAACAAGCTACAGAATCTATGGCCACACTAATTAAATGTACTTCGCTGCAGTTAAAGGATTACGTTTCCAGGTAAACTTGAAATTAAATATCATTGAAGACTGAAGCTAGCTTTAACAGATGTATCTCATACCTGTGATTGAGATACACCAACAAAAGCTGATTAACTCACAGAAGGACAGTGAACAGAACATGGCAAGCTGCATTCAATTAAAATTGACAATTGTCCAGTGCAAATCAATGGGTAGCCTAATGATGAAGCTCTGTATCCATCTCTCAGTCTCAGTAACCCCCCTTTATAACCCATTTAACCCTTGAGTGGGTGAATGGGTGACAAGCGACAACAATGTCGACCAATTTGAATTCAAAACGTTGCCTCTGTTTGGTTGGGTTAATTCAATTTATCAGCTGAGCCCCACAAAACGATGAATATGAGATATGAGCTTGTTATGTTTGAGAGTTTTAGAGGTTCAGAGGAAACCAAGAGATAGGAGGGGGTCAAAAGGTCAATTTATGCGGCATAAATATCTAGAGACGGGAAGTATTGGCCAAATAAGATCGTTGTATTTCAGCCAATTCCATTTTAAATGATTCCTTTCCAAGAAAATAAAATCGAATTACTACAAATTCCATTCTGTTTTGTCATTAAAAAGTCTTAAAATTCTCCAGACTCTTGTATATGTATTTACACACACACACACACTCATTCTGGCATTTTCCAAATATATATCTCGTAATATTCAACAATGTGTAAATTGCCTGCCATGCAGCAGCCAAATAGAAAATATTTTTCTATCATCAAAATCTAAACAGAAGAAAAAAGGAATTGGCCGAAATAAAAATCCAAAAAAAAAATTCTCTATAGCAAAATATTGGGAAAAATGAATACACATATGCAGCAGCGTGAAGAGTGGAAAAAATTGTGAAAATATTCTTCCAAATTAAAAATAAATTTTTACCTCAGCCCCGAGGAGTACGAGCAGCGAGCGAACTGGCCGAACTGGCGTGCAGGTGTGTGCGGTGATGAGATATTTTTAGCAGACACTGTTGACTGCGCACCACTCGCCCGATTTCGCTGTGGCCATCATCCACCCATCCCCCATCTATTCCGTCTGCTTAGTGAGTAATTAAACTAGAAAATAATAAGTGGAGGTGGAGGAGGAAGAGGAAAAGGCGGAGGCAGCAGCATCGAGGAAAATACGGAACGACGGACCGACTGTCATTTCACTTAAGTAGACATTAATTATACGCCATGAACTGAAAACCCAAAGGAAAATCAAAACAAAAAAGAATGGATATTGAAAAAATATTAGCTAGGTGTTAAATGGAAAGCCCTTTAGAATATGATTAATTAATTAATTAAATTATATTTGATATAAAAAAAAAACCTGGCTTTAAAAAGTGGGGATTTCTGTATTATTTAAATGCTTGAATCATTTAAGATTTAATCACATTTAAAAATACTTGTGACTAAGGCCAAACGGGTTGTCAAAATCAAAATACCCTTCAGGCATGGGCACAAAAAATTGGCAAAAATACCCAGCCTCGGCTGCACTCTTACGTCGTATGTTAATAATAATAATTATAAACATTTTTATAAGCAGTTCGTTAATGGTGTAAAATATGGTAAAGGGAAATATATACATATAGTACAAGGTGCTTTGCAGCCTTGAGCTCATTGTTTAATAACTCGTACAATAAACATTAATAATTTTGTAAAAATAAACACTTTATGGTAATTAAGACTTGAAATTCTTATTAAGGCCATAAATGTATATTCGATTATATTGTTTACAACCAATTAAATATTTATCGAAGCAGGAAAAATGTATAAAAATATCTGGAAAGGCATTAAAATTCCAAAAGAGTTCCTCCTCTGCTCAATTTTTAAACTCTTACCAAATCCAAGGAAATGTAATCTTTCTAAGTAGATTCCCCCAAAATGCATTTGATAGTGTAATAAAAACCGAAAATAAAAACCATTACACATGTGCTGCTTCTGTCGATGGAGTTGACTGACTGTATATAGAAGGTGTTCGTTCTCGATTCCCCTCCTTTGATGGATAAAACTTACCTGCAAAGAAAGGGAAATAAAAAATTAGATATTAAAAATTTATTTCAGATGCAACAAGAGACAAGAACAACGACAATAACAACAACAGCAAACAACCATGGCGGCAACAAAAGTGCCAGTTGAGAGCATTTCAAAATTTCGTAAGTTCAAAAATGTAATAAAAATAAGAAATTTATGAAGAATTTAGTAAGTGAGGAGAGCGAGAGCTAGCAGGTGGACGGAGGGGAGGGCGAGTGCCTCAAAAGAATTTATGGCTGTAAAAATGTTTATTGCTTCTGTATTTTCCTGTTTTTTTTGTTCCCCCCACCGACTTTTCATTGTGTGGGCGATGGCAGGGATGTATATCCCGGTATCTAAATTGTTGCACTGGCTGCCACTTGACAGGTATTCTCCAAGGAGGAACTCAGAGACGACCAACCGGAGAGCCAGCCAGCCTGTCACTTTGAATAATGTTCGGGGGCCTCATAAATTGGGCACCGCATGTGATATGTCCATGTCCGCCGATGTTCTTCCTCTTTCGTGGGATTCTCTGCTCTAATGAGCTCAACCATCCAAAAAGTAAGGCGCAATTTTCAACACTTTTTTTTTGTTTTTATGTTGTTCCCCCAAAAATTCAAAAACTTAAATAAGAAAAAACAAATGAAAGGAAATTTTCCCCTGATGAAAGGAGAACATTTGATGAAAGTGTCAAAATTAACGCAGCCACGTCACATGCATAAAACATTATAACGAAGCCAGGACGGACGGACCTTCCAGGGGTAGAACGAGCTCTTAGCTTCGGCTTAATCCTTCAAAAGCTGATCCTGATGGAATGACAGCAGTTGCCCAAAGGAGAGCTTTGGCCTACGGGTTGATAGGCAAATACAACGCAGATTTTGTGATAATTGAACTACGGATACCCTTTTATTGGTTTTAATAACTCAAAAATTGGTATAGCAAAATATGAGCAGGTTTTTATTTATAATTTATTAATTTTTAAAACAATTTAATAATTTTTATCAAAGACAAAAATATAAAAATTCGTAAAAATAACAACTAATGTTATCCTAACTAAAATTCAACTGAGAATTATACCTTTTTTCCAAAATATATTCCAAAAAACACCCTATATTTCCCAAAATTTGATTTAAATGTTAATCGAAATACAAATCGAAGTCGAAATAACCCTCCTCTACCTAGAAAGAGCAACACAACAACTTTTTGTACTCCCACCTCGTCTCCTGGATACATATATATATATGTATATATTTTTTAATCAAAATTCTCTTAAATAATTAAAATGCAAATTGTGCGAGCATAAAATAACAAAAACAACAGCTCCAATGGCAGCAGCAAATAAACAGAGTCACAGACACTGGCACACAGAGCTGCTGACAGGACATACGCAAGGACAAAGGAACCAAAGGGACAGGACGGACGACCAACAAAACAACAACTCGGGGAAAAAATCCACCCACGACAGGGGAATGATATGATGACAATCCTGCCGCAGCCACAGCCGCTTCTGCTGCTGCTGTTGCTGCTGTTGCTGTTGCTGTTGCTCCTGCTGTTGATGATGATGATGCCTGGTTTTTGGGCTGGGGGCTTTAAGAGGGTTTTGTGGAAGGATGACGACGACTTTGACAGTTCTTTGTGGTATTTTCAACGCTGACTGACAAGACGGAAGGACTTGAGGCGGGGAACTAGAGGTAGAGCCCTTAAAGTGTTAACGATGATAAAGTTGGGTGAGAACTGTTGGGTTTCGATGGGACACGCCCTCTCCTGACTCTCAATAGCTTCGCTAAATAGTGATGGTTAATTTATTAGAGATTGAGGTTGGAAATTAAAATTATTTGTTGAGTTCAAGGTAGAAAGTGTAAAAAATAAATTATTTATACCAATTTTTGTTTAAAATGAATGGAGTATAAATCATTTAAAGGTTGCTGATGAAGAATATCCTTCGTAACATATCAGTTCTTTATCTCTTTTAAGGACCTACTATCATGACCCTGTCTGTCTCTATTTGCCATCTCTTTCTGTGGCCATCTCACGCACACGCACACGTGTTAAATTCATGACACAAGCTGCGCATCCTTAAAAAGGGTTGCCCCCACCCCAAAAAGGGAAGGAATCAAGGGATCTCCCCAGTGCACGTGGGTTCTGTATGCTTCGTGTGTGTGTGTTCATTAAGCTGCTTATTATGTTTGCACTTAAAAATTCATATGTGACTATGGCAACCCCACAAACAAATTGGTCGTGTCCTTTAAAGACCCTTTCCCCCAACCACTTCACCTCCTCTACACCCGAACCCAAGCCCAACTTATTGGCATACTTAAGGAGGACTACCATGCTTCATTAAACTGAGCCGAGGATTTGAAATTTTCAGCTGAGACCACCACCATAACCAGCTATGAATGGGTCACCAGCTCTCATCCTTCTCTCATTTTTTAAACCCACATATCCGCGTGTGTGTGAGCGTGTATGGTGGTGTCTCTCTGTTTTTGTGTTTTGCATATTAATTTATTGGCAGGGACCGGGAAAATTAACAACTTGTAAAACACCAAATGTAATTAAGTATACGCCATGTGGCGCAATACAAAAAAAAGAAGCGAAAAACATTCTTTTTCTCGCCTGCTCTGAATAAAATTCTGTCGTAATTTTATAAATATTAAATAAGCAGTTTAAACGGGGTCAGGTTGGGTAATATTTTGGATGTCTTTCGCTTTTTTTTATTTTTTTTGGACAGGTGAATGGGGTTCGTTCTGATGAAATGCTTTTGCGGTGGGCCAAATATTACAAAAAATAAATTATATGCCTTGCAAAAGACCCCAAAAAACACGACAGGGTAACTGTCAAGTTGCAAAAAGGCAAACCACAAAGTATTTCATCAAGTTTACAGAAGAGAAAGAACATAGAAAGAGTACAGACTAAGTTAATAGCAAAGTAAATAAATTAAGTAAATATTATAACTAATTTTAGCTTGCTTAACTTATAACTTTAACCGAAAACTACTTTAATTTCTCTTAAAAAAATTCTAGACACAGCTTAAAACGAGTAGAAAATAATCCAAGGACCGGCAAATAACCGGAAAAGTGGAAACAAAGAAACTGTGAGAAAAATGATGAACAGCTCGGGAAATTCATAGCCAAGGATATGCGTTGATAAAGAAGGGAAAACCCAGACAAAATTGAGCGGAGGCAAGTAAATAAAAGGAGGGACATGACCCCGCTCAAGTTCATTTAAGCGAAAATGTAATTTTATGCTTTTTAATTGAGCGAATATGCGTGGAAACATGTGGAGCCGGAAATGGGCGAAAGGACGTAGGACGCAGGACGATAAAGTGAGCAATGGACCCGAGAACGGCGCCAGCCTTCGCCTTGATGAGTTTGCGCCGCACTCAAGCGAAATAATCAAGCGGCGAGAAGAGAAAGAGAGAGAGAGAGATGAGAATAGAGATAGGAATAATCCTGGTGGTGTTAGCCCAATGCAGGTGTTATCCTGTGACACACACACCTCCTGCCTCCTAGTAGTATCCTACCATTCTAGGGCTTTAATGTATTTAAACAACTAAGAGGACCGAGCGGCTGCTGTAGGTGTTGTGCCTTGCTTTGGCTTGATGAAAAGCAATAAAAATGCAACATTATTAATCATCATCAATCAATGTCATCCATCAAAATGCGTGGCATAGGGGTGGGTGGTGGCGGCATCCCCCTTCTACTTTTTATCCATCATCTTCTGGCTTTGTTCTCTGCTTTTCTGCTGAATTCTCAACACAATCTCTCTCTTTTTCCTGCTGTCCATTATCGTCATCAACGCCTTTTTACCTAAAACACCAGACACACGTCCAGACAATGCTGAAGGAAATGCAAAATGCGGGGAGGAGAAATTGATCCAAGCTTAAGGAGCCATTAAAGCACTTTATTGGGGATTTAAATTGCTTGATTCTTTGCTGCTTATAGAATTCAGGAATTAATTTTAAATTTCAACAGAATCTACTTTGGGAAGTAAAAGGTTTGGTCTAGTTTATAAGATGTAGTCAGGTCAAAGAGTTATAATTATCAAAAAATATTCGCAGCTTTCTAACTGAAACAAAAACTAAACCCTTTCCAAGATTTAGAGTTTAGAAAGGTTAACCCCGACCTGACCCATATATAAGTGTTGTATTTCTGACACCTTGTACTTAGAGACAGTAGTTGGGGGAAAGGTTTAGTTCCGTTCCCTTCGAAAGTCAAATTACCTTCTTTTTTTTCGCTTCTTCCTTCCCTTGTTTCAATTTTGTGCAGAGTTCAGTGAACCTTTCCTCGCCAAGTCAACGACCAAAAGAAAGGCACACCAACTAAAAAAAAAACATGTAAAACCAGATGCAGAGAAAGGGGCCGGCGTCGGAGCCGAGGTAGTGGCGAAAGAACAAGAATAATAAGAACCATAATGATAATGATATCATATGGATAAACGGCTCGGCACAATGGATAAATGTGAATGAAAAGAACTGAACTTGATTCCACTTTGCGGCTGTTAACTAGCATATTTTTCACATTTCTTGTTTTGCTCTGGCTTTGTTTTTATGTTTACTGCAAATGTTTTGTATCTTCTTTTGTATTTTGTATTTTGTTTTTGAATTTTAATTTTTCCCTCATTTGTTTTTTCTTTCTTTTTGTGCTAGATTACATCACACCCAGTGCCTGGCTGTGTTGCCTTTGTTTGGCTTTTCACTTTGGGGGCTCATTTAAATTTATCAAGCGTATTTTTTTGGACTACTACCCCCCTTCGTGTCTCTCTTTCACACTTGCCGTGAATTTAATTAACAAACTCGAGAGGGTGACCTCTTCAAGTCAGGCAAGTCTTTTTTTCCGCTGTCTCCTTCAATATAGTGAACTTCTTCCCGACTCTCTCTCTCTCTCTCTCTCCGTGGAAAAGTCTGCTCATAAACTTTGCGGCACTTTGCCGGCACTTCTCCCGCTACTTCTTGTTGGCTTTTCTTTCTTTTTTCCACCCAGAATTTTCGTGAGTAGCTTGAATAGCAATTGACATACAAAATACTTTTGAGTGTCATGCTACCTTTACAGGTAACTTACCGTCCCCAACTTCTATATATTGTCTAGTTTTTTTCTGTATTTTTTGTTTTCTTGGTATTGTTTTGTAGACGAAAAAAATATACCTTTACTGCAGGCGAAACTTTTAAGGTGAAACAGGAATAGTAATAAAACTTTAGGGGAGTGGAAAAAATAATAAACTAATCAGAAAACTTTAAATATTATCAAAAACTTGATCTAGCAACTCTTAATTCACACTGCACCACAAAACTAAATAAATTAAGCAAATCATTTTGCATTTAGAGATAAATACTACAAGCATACGGAATTCGGAAGTAAAGCAGCATAACAAAATACATTTTAATTGCCTTCTAAATTGAGTTGAATCAATACATTCCATTTGCTTATCAAAGAAAATTTAAATATTATTTTTAGGGGTCAAGTTCAGTGGTAGAAAACCAAGACAGAGAATGACTCAATGGAATTTTAAATATCAAAGAAGAATGGAAGCTGTGTAGATGCATCTCGAAATGAATATGATGAATACATAATTGTTTAATGTGTTAACAAGGCAAATGACTACTAATGGATATCTAATCTAATCTGGCAATCTTTAAGATTTATTTCAAAGAAAATCCTAACCCATTCATAAATTAATAATTCAACTTTCTAGTCTTTCGCTTAAAGTTCATACACTTTCCCTAAAGTTCAAATAGTC
Source organism: Drosophila truncata (assembly GCA_008042515.1). NCBI lineage: Eukaryota > Metazoa > Arthropoda > Insecta > Diptera > Drosophilidae > Drosophila > Drosophila truncata. The sequence continues at coordinate 33,586 of VNJQ01004602.1, forward strand.
CCCCCCGGGAGTAGTATTTTTCCTTCTTTCTTAAAGCCTCATTAGATCTAGAGTAGTTTTTTGAGGTCCCACAACAAACAAACAAACATGAGGGCTTTCTTTCAATGCCAATTTCAGTGGCAGAAAGTAACAAAAGAAAACGCAAAAGCAAACGCAGATGCCAAAATTCGACACACAACAATGGCAGCAATCTTAACCCACTTTTCCTTAGCCACAATGTCTAAGCTTCGGATGCAGCAAGGCACAGACAATAATACACCAGAAAACTATGACTAAGTACATTTCTTCGCATCATCATCATCAGCAGTATTATTGTTATAAGCAGAGCATCTCTCATATCTTGCTCGAAACTCATGACAAAAGTGTCAAATTAGACAGACAGACAAGCAGAATTATGTTGTTAGATGGGATATATACACACACCCACACGGTGACCGCCTTTTTTCTGTTTAGCGGCAACTCTATGCTATCTACCTGGTGAAAATTCCAAAACGAAAATGTTTCATATATATTTGAAAGCTAAAAATGAGACAGCGCAATATTTATTTTCGTTTCCGAACTATATTCGTTTTTGTCGCGTTGTTTTTGCTGTCTCATTTCGATTTTTCACACTTTACTCGCGCTGACAGATAGTGTTGATATATTTTTGAGGGAGGAAATCTGCTGTGAGCTGGCTTTTGGATGTCAAATGGTTTTAAAAAGTGTATCCATGGCACAAGAATGAGTAATGGGTAAAAAGATTGATCTTTAGTTTAAAGAAAGAGCAACATTCAAGTTGGTGGGGGTATATATCTTCCAAGTTGTATTATAATTAATAATTTTAAAGGTGTATATGATAAATTTTCCCTTTATTATATATATAAATATTAATTTAATTGTTGTTCCTATATAACTTATTCAAACAGATTCAAAAAAGTGATTTCTTCTTGAAAATTAAGCACAAACAAATTCTAATTCCATCAGGAATTCAAATCCCTTTTATTTTTCGGCACAATTTGGTCAGTTTTCATTACCTTAGATTGCTGCAATGCCTGCCCCCAAAAATCTTCTTGGCTAATCCCGACTGACATTGTCAACTTAAATACATCTTTCGGGTCAGTGTGAAGTGAGAGCTGACAGGGTTGTCGGGGATTTTCGAGAAGAAGAGGGAAAGAGGAAACTTGGTTACGCTTGCCCTTTTGACTGACAGTTTCAATTTGCACTAACTTTGAGTCAAGAAAGGGTGCAGCAGTGCAACTCCTCACTTCGCTTGCCGTTCCGTTCCCATAGAAGGTGACGCCTTTCTTTGGGTATTAAGGTCAAAAAGCGTTAAACCAAAACAACAACAAAGCCAGGTAACTGAAAGGATAGACGAGAAGCTGAACACAAAAAGTCCAACAGATTTGCTGCAACAACCGCAAAAAGCACAAAGGCATGAACCAGAACCAACGAAAGAGAGAGGGAGAGGTAGAGGTAGAGAAGTCAGGGATATATAGAGAAGCTACAGGAGCTATAGAATCAGGTCAGGCCAACTTGGAACAAAAATGTGCAATGCCGTAAAGGCCAAGCGAAAATAATTGGCCAAAAAAGGAGAGATTGAGGGTAAAAGGCAAAAAAGAAAGAAAGAAAAACAAACAAACAAGATTTTGGCTTATGCACTTTTGACTCAAAATGAAAGAAGGAAAGCTACAAAACAAACCCAGACAATCTCTGCAAAGAACCAAAAGAACCAAAGCCAAAAAGCAAAGAAGTTGATTCTTCGCTGTCTTTGGTTCACCGTTATGTTGACCGCTTTACTTAACGGTACTATTGAAGACTGGGGGGGTTCTTCGCGACGTCTTCGTGTTGGAGGTTCTGGAGAACCGGTTTCATTTCGTCGCTTCTTCAGCATTGACACCCATTTGAAGGCGCGCTGCTGGGCAAAAAGAGAAGAGTCGTCGACCGGTTCTTCTTCTGAACACCCCGCCTCGCAGTCTTCTCTTTGCACACGTTGCGAATTCTTAATTTCTAGTCTTCCACTCTTCGAGTTCTTCAAGCTTTCCAAATGAATGACAGTGCGGTGAGATAAGGATCGACAGACAAACGTTAATGAGTGTGGGTTTCTCGATTGTTTTTTGAATGCAAAATTTGTCAAACTGGAGCAACTGGTGGCTGAGATTGTTATCATGGAACATGGAACATGGAACTTGCGGGGTTTTATATAAATAATCATCATTAAAGAAACAAATTAGGGGAAATCTAAAGGGTAATTATATGTGAGATTAGTGAATAAGACTTATAGATATCACTCTTTTATGTTTAACTTTAAGTAACTCTTCACTCTTTTTGCTAAATAAATTCACATTTCTTTGATAAATCGCTGACATGTTCATATTAAACTAATTCGATTAATATCTAACTAATAATTAGCTGCGATTATCGTTCATTATGACGGCTCAGCAACAACAGTTTCTAAATGAATGATGATCCATAATTCTTATGTAGATTGCATTTGAGGCGTTCTAAAAGCAGCGCAATTTACATAATCGCGAGTTGTGTCGGTCAACCGGAAATTGGCCAACCCATGAGGAGAACAATAAACATTTTAGATCTCTCGACCAACTTGGTCGCTTCCGTTTGATTACCGTTGCTTATTAATTCTGTTATGGTGTTTCTTCTTCTTTTTTCAAAACAACCACCAACAAATCATATTAAAAGAAAAAAACAAAAATCAAAATGAAATCTAAAGCCAAAGCCAACGTTATAAAAATTGATTCTAATTAAAAAATAAAAATATTGTGAAATATGTGAAGCAAGCTTAGAGCGAGGGTTGCCCCACACAAGTTGGAAAAATGTGACTGTTATTCAACGCCCATTACAATTATGAAATTAACTTTAATTATGTTTTTAGTACAGAAATATAATGGCAAATGTAATAATGAGTAACAGGCTTTAATTTAGTGGAAATCAACCAGTTGATAATTTGGTAATCATAATATAAGGCTTAACTTTTGAACTGTGACTAAAATTCTGATTTTAACCATGATGAGTAATTAAATTTAACTGAATAACATGAAATTAAATTATATTTTGACAAAAAGTGTTCTTTAATTGCATATAAATAAATATCGAATAAATATTTCCTGATATCGTAATTTCTCCAAACGATCTAAGCTTATTCTTTTATATTATTATTATTCTTCTTGCTTAGGTTTTTGTTTATTTACGATCTTGACATTTTCCATTCAGGTCTAACTTGCTATAGATTAAGATTTCGGTTATGACTCTTTCTCAATCGGGGGGACTCAAGGCGGGACTTGATTCGGACTCGGACCAGACTAGTCTAGTTAATTAGTTAGTTGAATGGCGTGTTGTGTCTATTTTATGACTCTTTGACTGACTTTAAAACAACAAAAGGAATTATATAATATTTTACTGCTTCTTTTGGTTGAGAAACGAGATTTTTGTTAGCAATACTAATTACTTTTTTACGCTGTTTTAATCCGTTGTGGGTGAAAGCTTAATATCTGTCTGAATTGTTTTTGAATTGCATTTTTTACTTTTTGCAACTCAATTCATTTGTACATTTGGATTGATCTATCCATCTTGTATATATATTTTTTGTTTAGCTGCTACAAATTCTTTCACAAGCAATCAAATCAAAAGCTGTTCAACTTGTTTTCAAAGTCAAGAAGATAAATTAGCAACTTGTTTTATTAATATTGTATTTTATATTGTGTCTGTTATGGTTTTGCTTTTGTCTTCTCGAGACGACAACAATCCTTCAAAAGGCCGGCTGCGTGTGCTAAAATCTTATACTCGAATCTATCTTTGTTGACTGCGACATTTGTTATGCAAATTATCTATTGGATTTTAGGCCTATCTATATGGTGTGTGTATATATTATATATGAAATCGATAGAAACCAAACACAAAAAGTCAGCTGGTTTAAATTTAGTTGGCTGCCGGCTAAGTTGAATTTTCCTAATCAAATAAATTTCACATTTTAATAGGTTTATGCTCAGCGAATACAGAAATAGGTGTGGTGTAAAAATAAATTTAAAATTGGGGGAAAACAAGACAAAGCTTGGGAAATACTTAACGGGTGAGTGAGATATGGGATTATTATTTTTTTTTGTATATTTAATTCTTTCTACCTCATATACCCCTCTTTTTCCAGGGTATCTCTTCTATAGACCCCATGACGCGACATTTGCCTGCTATATAGATGATTATGTCGCCACCCAAGCGACTTGATGACTAACCTCCTGCCACCTCATATAAATACCTCCATATATTCTGGATGTATTAATTGCTTTTACCGAAATACACACACACGCATGTCCTTGAAAAATACTATTTATCTTTAGCAAAGCCAAAATTTATGGCACTCTTCGCTGCACAGAATCCGTTAGGCATTACGTATATATTTCAGTGTTCACCTGGCCTGAGGATTCTGCTCTGTTTATGGTCTGCCATTAATTGCCTAAACAAAATTCCGTTTAGCCGGCATTCAAGTTTAGTAAATACAATTTAATTGCTAATATCCACCACAATCCACCCACCCACTCCCACTCCCACTACACTTGCAAATGACGCACTTGGCCTAAAGATTTTTGTTTAGCATTCAAACAATTATATAATACAATCATCTCAGCAATTGTTAATAAATAAAACCCAATTTTGAGTGGTTAATGTGGAAAGGGAAAGAGCCATCTGGTTATTCAGAAAATATATATACATCACCAAGGAGAAGGCGAGCAGGGAGAATCAAGGGGAGTTTGGGGGATAGCCAGAGATTTCCCTTCGAAACAAGTTACGTACATTGTCACCTACCTGCAAAGAGAAAGAAAGAAGAGGCAAAGAAACGAGGTTGAGAAATGGTTGTGGAAAATGCAATTTCAGATATGTTGACAAATAAATACGGTTAAAGGTATCAAGATTTATAACGACACTCAAACTGGGAGAATTTGTTCACATAATAAATCTTAGAGTTTAGAAACTGGAACAGCAGCTAATGGCTTTTGTACGGTTTTAAAATACATTTAAACTAATTTAATGATAATTAATTGTAATCTCTTTGCTTGAAAGATATATAAATATACAAATTTAAGGAAGGTTATTTCATAAGCTACAAAATAACTATTTTTCAGAGCTTCCTTTTTATTTTTTAATGATCCTAACCATTTTTAGCATTTTCCCAGAAAATCTAGCTTTGAAATATTCATAAAACCCTCTTGTAACATCTCAAAAGCCAACTAAAAATTTCCATTCACCCAAAAACAAAAGGAAAACTTGTACTTTGTTTGACTTTCCTCGCGGAATATCTGCAGCTCAAAGGAACCCTCGAAGAATCTAGGCTCAAAGGCGAGGCCAGGCTGCACAAGCTTGGCTCTTTCTGAGCAAAGGTTGTCAACTTCAATTTGGTTGCTTCTCATAAATATTGACGCGAAAATTGTCGCTTGCGTTTTTGGTGGAAAGTGGGTGGAGGAGGAGGAGGAGGAGGAGGCAAACAGCGGGGTTATTAAAAAATTCATGGCTTGTAAAATGCTGAAAATCCGGGCAATGGAAAATTTAAAATGCCTATAAAGGGAATAAGAGGGGAAAGAGGGGAAAAGGGGGAAGGCAGAACACGGACGAAATGAAAATTGGCCGGCAAAGCGGCTTATAGAATGGAGGAGGAAGAGGATGGATGAGACAGAGGGGGAACAGAAACCAATGCCGCTTGCCCTGTGGCCTTTTCCGACCGCAATGTTGGCGACGTAGGGAAAATCCAGGAAAGAAGGTAGAGCCAGAGGGCGAATGCGGTTTTGTGGGTTGGTGGGTTGGTGGGTCGGTGGGAGTCTGAAGCTGAGCTGAAAACATTGGCTGCGTTTGACGTCCACTCGAAAATATCATTTACATATCCGCTGAGGAGTCGCTCCTCGCTTGCCAGCGTTGCTCAGCGGGAAATACATGAAAAGCTTTTAAATTTTTGATAGCCACCCGCTTTTCATCTCAGTGGAAACAAAAAAAAAACCTGCATGTTTTTCCTGCTGATCCCTAGCACCCCTTCCTTTCCCCTTTTTTTACCATCATCCATGTTATCCTTTGATTTCTGCCATCAGTTGTTTGTTACTTTTTTTGTTTTTTTCCCAAAATTAAATTTAATTTCCATGTTCGGGGGGGGAGTTCTTGATCATATTAATTTTTCATTTATTTAAGCCTTTCGGCTTTTACAATTTGACCAAAAGTTAAATTCCTTCGTTTTATATTTCAACTTTTTGAATTCATTTCAATTTCGCTGATGTTTGTTTGTAAACTGCAGCAGCTTCGATTTTTCTTCTATTTTTTTGGCTTTACCCTTATAATTTGGCTTAATTTTTGTTTATTTATTTTGCCTCCCGCAGGCTAGGAAAGATATTCTGTTATGGCCAAAAACACAGAAAAGAGAGAAAGGGGAATAATGTTTGTGCAGGCCACATCTGTGCACTTTTTGCCTTTGGTTTGCTTTGCTCTTCTTCTTGTTCCAATGCCTTTTTGTTTATGTTTTAATTACGTTTTTCGTGGTTGATTTATGCTCATAAAATGGTGTGGGCGGGAGGAAAATGGAAATGGTTATGGCTGATAGGTGGTAGGAGGGGTAAAATGCGGTAATAGAGTGTGGTCCCAGTTGTTTCTGTATGGCCTTGAAAGGAAATTGGGTTATCCAGAGATTATACCATAATTGGTGATGAATGGAAATGGGGTAAATGCAAAAGCGAGAGCTTTGAGAAATTAATTTGCAATTATTTGGAAAAAATCTTCTATACCATTTAATATCTTTAATAAATATCTTTTCCCTGCAAAACTCAACTTTCTCACCTCCTTTGTTGTCCCCAAAAACTGATGCCTTTGTTCTCTCTTTGTTCCCTTCAGTCTTTGGTCCTGCAATGCGCTTTCCATCCACTGGAGATGATAAATGATCCATCTAACTATCCAACCAACCGACTCTATATATCCATCTAACCAAGTAATATCTGTGTGTATATCTATCTGGGCTATCTTTTGTGTGTATTGTTATTGCCTTTCAGTTTGAATATTTCCGCTATCCGAAGCCGTACTTATGTACATGTATCCATCTATGTATAATATGGCCATCGAACGTTTTTCGTTCTCCTAGCCTGCAACTTGTCAGTTTCTGCACAAAGACCATCAATTTATTTAGTTTTATTATCTGCACACGCAGTGCGGCGAGTTCATAGAATGGGCTGCAAGGGGAGAGAGTTGGGGGGGGGGGGGTTTGATGTGGGGTCTTCCTATTTTCCCAAACGGGAAGTTCTTTCTATATTGGCTCAGAGGTTCTCTTTTTTTGCTAGCCATTTTTTTGTTGTTGCTGTTATTGCCCGCACTCTTCGCTTTCGCCCTTTTGTTTACGCTTTGCACGCAATGCATAACACAGAATACTGAACAACAAAACAAAAAAGGCAGAGAGAAAGAAAGAAAAAAAAAACATAAAAAAAATTGTTTGTTGCAAGTGTCGTTCTATTCTTCGAAAAAAAAAAAAGAGACAACAAGTGAGGGATACGAGAATATGGAATGAAAGATACCATGTATTTACTTTTTATAATTCGCTAAAATACCTTAAGCTTTAAACAGAAATATGGAAAATGGCTTACAATGAAAACACCAACTGAATCAATGAAATAAAACATAAATTCAAACATTAATAAAGTATTTTATTTACTTTTTAGTTCATGGATGAAGAATGATCTTGGAAAGTACCCTTAAAAACTCTATCAGCACCTTTAAAGCTCTATCTTCTTCAAAATATATGACTTAAACTCACCAAAATGTCCCTGACCGAATCCTTATATACCCTACAAATCCTAGTGTCGAAAAAAACAAAACAATGGAGTGAAAAAAGGAATATCTTGACACTTTATCGTTAGCCAAAAACTAGCGCAGCGTAAACAAAAGACAAGCGATGGGCGAAAATGTGGAGGCAGGCACAACATGACACGATGGGCGGTGGGCGATCAAGGCAGCACATGGGTGGGAAAATGGAGGCGTGGCAGGGCAGGGCACCGTGTAAGGTTTTTGGCATTTTCGCGCTTGGCGTTAAATTCCCCTGACAGCTATAAAATTGCATTTTAGAGCAGCGCAGCGCAGCGGCGAGAAGTCAAAGGAAAGAAAGGGAACGAAAAGAAGAGGCACGCAGCAGATACAATGTATCTATGTATCTAATAAATAGTTATTGCCGAATTGCAGCAACAGCAGCAACAAGAAAGCCGAGAATAACAAAATTGATATTCCCTCGAGTTTGAAGGAGAGGAGGGAAAAAAGCAAAAGTGCGACATCATTATATAAATTGTGCGGTGGCCAAAGTGAGCATCATATGTTTCCTATCTGTATCTATCAGATACACTCGGAATGTTTGGCTTTTTTTTTGTCTCTCTCTAAGTTTGAAGTGATTTCACACACATGTTTTCCCCAAAGCAACTTTTCCGAAATCCTCAACCTCTCTACCATCCCCCTTCTGTTCCTGCTTCTCTGTCAACATGACCACAAAATGTTTCACAGCTGTGCGCAGGGAAAAAGAAAATATCCAAGAGCGAGGGGGAGTTTCTCTTGGTTATTTGTCATTGATGGAGAGATGGGTATCGGGGGAGTTGGGCTGTGCCGCCCCTGGTTGGGGGTTGGGGGTTTGAGAGCTTGCGGGGAGAAAAACAAACAGAAACTCTGGTGCACGTGACACGGAAATCATATTTATCTGATGCACAACTGGAAAATTTATTCTAGCGGCGCAAAAAATGCGTCTCAAATAATCTTTTAATGTGGGTAAAATGAAAATTTCATTGATTGAATATTTATTAAGGAATTAAAAGTTCTTTCACATTGCGTAATTGTTATGGATGATTGACAAAACCAATTAAAAAATCTTTAAAACGTGTGAGCTTAATTATTTACTATAAAGTTAATGGATTTATGGCAAAACTATATTTAGTTTAAGCTTTAGCCTTTCTTATGTAACCTTAACAAATCTTGGAATCTTATAGCTATAAAAACTTCCAATTTTATATCTTTCCTTTGATTTTTCCCCCACATTCTCTAGGTTTCTATTTCAATATCCTCCGCACAAATTGTTGCTATTGCCATTTTTTTTTTTTTTTTTTTTTGAGTAAGTGAATTTTTATGAGACTTCATCAAGTCCTTCTCTATGCTGTCAACCATGAGGGCGGGAAGTTCCCCATAGGCCTGCCTGTAGCCTCTGCGATAACAGTTCCCTGACACGTGTCTAGGCCACGTGTGTCGCAGCCCTGAAAGGGTTAGAAACTCCTCATTTTATTTTATTTAATTTTTTTGTGGTGGCTCTTCCACTTATGTCGAGATTACACGCTTGTCAGCGGAGGCGTTCTGCCCGCAAAATATGTCGAAAAGGGTTTTCAGGGTGGTGACGACAGCAGTAGCAGCAGCAGCAGAAGGACTATTGGTGGTTGACTGATAAAATGAGCAATATGTTAGAGTTTTGCTGGATTTAGATAAGTGGTGGTATATGGAGAGGGAGTTAAGTGTTTGTTTTACAAAAAGAGTTTATAAATTGTTTGGTTTTCTGCTTTTTAAAATAAATTTGGTCAGTTTGTGATGTTTTTAAATATATTTATCGGTTGATATTATTTTGTTTTCATTAATTGGTGTTTATTTAGTAAATAAAAATATTTAATGTTTATTGATTTAAAGATTTAAATAAATTATTTATTTAGTTTTATAAGATTTGATTTTTATTTAGTAAGCAAACCTAATAAATGTAATAAAACTCAAACTTATCCCCTTTTAAGTGACTTCATTTAAACATTTATCTAATTTAATTTAAGTAAATTTAATAATTAAAGAATCTGGTGACCTATTTTAAGATCTAAACTAAATCATATAATTCTATACATATATTTCTATACACATTTTCATCCCCTACCCATTATAATCCTTAATATAACAATTTTTAGGTCATTTATACTTTTTTTTGGCAGCTCATTCAACTTTGCTCATCTTCTGAAGTGTTCAAGTGCAACTTAGATGAACTCAACTTTTGGATTACACATTTTCCTTCGTTTTTTCCCCATTTTTTGGGTGCCAAAAACAAATTGCCAACATTGCCCCACTCTATACAAAAGTTCTTCATCATTTTCCAGCCATTTTTTTGCTCATTTTTATATTCACTTTTGGCTCTAAACGATTATGAATGCGAATGGAAATTTAGTCCGGCAGCTGGGAGAGAGGAAGGACTGCTAATACAGAGGAGAAGAGGGAGGAAGAGGTTGGGTCTATTACAAAAGGCTCTAGGCTCTTGGCTACTAAGCGCCTGATGAAGTAGATTCAAGAGAAGCAGCAGCAGCAGAGGCAGCAGCATAATTTGCTTAAATAATTTGTAAGTGCAAAGTTATGAATTGCTTGGATGAGCAGCAGCTGCCAGAGGATTATAGCTCCAACCTCACCCTCTTTTTCCTCTTGGGAAAATGCATTTAGCCGCAAATCGTTTTCCCCTTCGACAAAATGCACACACACTAAAATCTTGCTCGCTCGAACATAAAATGTTAATTGTTTGTTTTTTCCAGTCCCCATTTTCCATGCAAAAATGAGGAAATGAAGCTTAGAAATTGCAGAATGGGGAAAAACTGGGTTAAATGCTTAATGATCTCATGATCATGCTGGGAATGGGAATGGAAACGGGGTAGAATGAGAGCTGCAGTAATTGAAAATGGAAAATTGCAACACAGCACGTAGAACTCTATTCTCTTCTCTTTTTTTGTTTGGAGTTTTCCGCCATAAATAATTGTACACAGAAACGGATACTCAGATACTCTGATGCTTACTGGGTGAAAGTTTCCCCTGCATGTTTTTTCCATGAATTTAATGCAATGAAATGGGATTTTCATTGCTGCTGGTTTCTTGTCAATTTTCCCCTTGCCATTTATGAATTATGACAATTTCTCTGTGTCATTTTCTCTGTGTGACACAGTTTGTCTGTGTGAGTTTTTCCATAATTGTTCTTACGTGACACATTTATATGTGGAAAGCAAGCAAGCAAGAGGAGCTCTCGGTGTCTTTCAGATACTTTGACACTTTTCAAACGCTCTTCACAACGGCGGCACGTTTGGACATAGGCTGAAGAGTTGACTTTCTGTCAGTTTTGTAGGCACACGAAGCATATGTAACTGTCAGATACTTTGGGCCCCAACATACACGTTGCACGTAGTCGGGATGTACTTCCCAGAAGAAGAAGAAGAAGAAGACAGGGGAAGGCCGCATGCTCTATGTACCTGGCACGTTTTGGGCCAAATGTATCTGCCAGATAGTTGTCACACATACAAGGAACACTATCCAAACGATGCATATTTATGCTAGCCATTTCCCTAGGACATCTGAGTGTGTGTTATGAGGTAGTAATAATATTAAATATACTTTGGGTAGTATTTTGTTCTATAAGATACTCTATAAGAAGTGTATTTTAAGTTACTTTTACTCCTTAAATAAGTTAGGCAAGGGATAAATGTATCTCTCTCTTTAAACTCTCTAAAAACATAATTCTCAATAGCATTAAATACTTGCTTTTACCCCATATATCTATTTCTCATAAATTACAACTAAAACCTTAAATAATTATTTAAATTTAGAACCCTTTACCTCTTCAGAAACAATACCAAGGCCCTAATAATTGAGTATCCCAAGAATCCAGCAGATATTTATGATAAATATCCAGCCTTCAATATAACAAATTGTAGTAATGCTCTGACTTATGGGGTTAACTACCAATCAATGCAAAAAACAACAAGAAAAACAAAACAAACACGTAGAAAAGCACACAAACAGACACACAACATCTCGGTGAAAACCAAAATCAAATCCAAAACGCACTTAACTCAATATGGCTAACTTTTGCCCCCTGAATCTGTGGCCCGAACCAAAGCCAAACCGTAGGAAACCAAACCAAACCAAACCATATCTGCACTCCCAATCCATATCCATTCCGTATCACCTCCCTTCTTCCTCCTCCGCATCGACATCATTCAAATAGTCGTAGCTAACAAATTGCACTGTCGAATGCAATATTTTTGCTTTTAGCCATAATACCTTTTACATATGCTACGACAGATGGCAGAGAAGAGCATTTTAAGCTGCCATCCTCCATCCTCCACCCACCAAAGACTCCGGGCTTCGGCTACGAAGGCTACGGCTCGTGCTCTGCATCTGCCTTGTCTACCACCTTTTGAAACACGGAAAATAAATTTAATAAATTTAATTTAATAACTATTATTGAAATTTTAATTAAAGAACCATTCTCTTTCATTGAATTTATGATTTTTTTTAGATCCTAAAACTAAATTCTCATCTAAATTCCGTTCATAATCTGTAGTTTTACAACATTATTGAGATTTTAACAAAAGAACCATTATCTTTCATTGAAATTGTGAATTTTTTTAGATCCTAAAACTAAATTCTTATCTAAATTCAGTTCATAAACTGTAGTCTTACAACATTATTCAGATTTTAACTTAAAAACCATTATCTTTTATTGAAATTGTGCATTTTTTTAGATCCTAAAACTAAATTCCCATCTAAATTCAGTTCATAATCTGTAGTTTTACAACATTATTGAGATTTTAACCAAAGAATTATTATCTTTTATTGAAATTATGAGTTCTTTTAGATCCTAAAACTAAATTCCCATCCAAATTCAGTTCATAATTCAAAGTCTTTCTAATTTTTCGCTGTGCACTCTTTCCACAGGCAAAAGGTAAGTAACTTGCATGCCACAAGAGTCAGTTAGTGGAGATGGCTGGCAAGAGATGCTGGGGTTCAAGGGGAGAACTTGTTAGCATGAGATGTGTCTCGGACCAAAGGAGCAGCAGCAGCAGCAGCATCGGGAGCAGAAGATGCAGGCGGGAATATACGAGGATGAGAGCGATGCTAAAGTGATAAATCCTTGCGGCTTTTTATTTCCACCAAAGCGGCGTCGTCGTCGTCTCCAGTATCTATGTATCTGTGTATCTGTGTGTCTGTGTGGGTGTGACATGCCACGCCCCCCTTTTGCAGCACGCATTGCATTACAGGCATAATAATTCTTACTGACAGCTCTTGGGTTCTTCCTCGGTCTGCCATTCTTTCTGACTTTTTTTCTCCTATTTATTTTTTATTCTTTCTTTCTTCTTTTTTCTACAAACATTCAAAGCATTAAATTTCCACACTTAGCGCCCAATTAAAGGAGAAAGGAATCAAACCCAGGCAACGTCCATAATATACAGCAAGAAAAAGGGATACAACCTTCTTTTTTTTCGTTGGTTGGTCCTCTGATCATATACCAGAGAAATTTACGCCTCGTTAATTTCAATTTAAGTGCAGACAATTTAAAATACAACCGAAAAAAAAAATGTATACAATAAAATCAGCACCAAGAGATGTGAGGGGGGGAAAAAATAAACCAAAACTTGCGCCATTTTTACAAAAGGCAAAGCGCAAATTAACGGCTCTGCTTTTGGGGGAATGGAACCCTCCTCATACACACACACACACATAAGCTTTGGCATAAAAAAGTATTTTATCGTTGGCCAGGAAACAGTTTGGCGGAAGCCGGAAATGTTTCCACTTTTTGTTGTACTTCCCTTCTATTCCCTTGGCTACTCTATTCGAGAATTCCCTCTAAAAAGGGTTTTAAAACAGAAAAAAAGTAGAAGAGAGCAGAGGGAGAGCAGAGAAGTGCATTAAATATTTGACTAATTAAAGTAATGGCTTGCAAGTTATTTGTTTGAAAAAAAATATATATAAACGAGTTTATCATTTTCCATTTTTATGTTGAATTGTGATTTACTTTTATGCTCTCTTTCTCTCTCAACCCTTGTGGATAATTGTGTTTGCCTTTGAACTCTTGTGGTCTTTATTGTTCTCATAATTAGGTCGACAACTTGTCCCCTTAAATAAATTAAAAGCAAAAGCAAGCAATTAGGGAAAGGAAAAATATAAAGTATACAAATTATGACAATAATCTCATATTTATTAATCATAAATATGCCTTTAAGCTGCGTTTAAATCCTAAAAATATGTATTACTAATTCACAACAATTATAATATTTTTAATAAAATAATTGTCATCACTTATAAGGTGTATTTATACAAATTCCAAGTGACATGTTTACAATTTATTTAACAGCTAAAACAAGCGTGTACAAATATGCCATAAATTAGCAACCCTTTATACATTTTTTGCCCTACTTTGGAGCCATTCGAATTCCAAGACAATTACAAATGAAATCATCAGCCGAAAGTTTAGTCAACTTTGTAATGGCAAAATAATAATAACAATAAAATAAAACACTTCTCTTCACACACACACACACAAAAAACCAGTTGCCAAAGTTTATTGCCACAAAAAAAAGAGAGAGAAAAAAAGTAAAGAAAAAAGAAATGTGTGTTTCAAGTGTTGACAATTGACTTACTGACTTGTAGCTCTTGGCCATCTCGAAAAAAAACACAGCAACACCAACAACAACGAGGCAAACACCAGAAAAGAGATCCCAAGAAATCAAGTCATAATATTTTTTCCGACATGAACTTCTAGCCACTTCTAGCCATAACGTCATTATTTGGCTGAGACCAGGGACCGGGGGGGTGGCATTCAAATAACATGGGCCAAAGAACTTTAAGCCGGCAGCTGACTTCGGACACGTTTATGAGCTTGGCCAGGCCAACAAACACACACACACACGCACAGAGAGACACACAGAGAATAAACTACTTTAAGACGGGTCGTTGACTCTGAGGCAGCCACAGAAAAGTGAGCAAATATATATAAAAAAAATGCTACAGAAATTATGAAAAGAAATTTTATTCCAGATTTGATGAAATATTTGAATAAAACCCAAATGGCAAACATGTGTGAAAAGATTCAATAATTGCTTGCGGTAAACCAATATGAGAATATTATTATTCAAATGAAATGGAAAATAAACTCGGTAAATATTTTGGTTGTGACTCTTGGGGAAACTAAATAAATATATATTAGTGTGGCAAAAGGTAAGCAAACACTAGGCGTAGTATTAATGAAGAAAATTGTTCTTATTTTTTATTTTATTCATAAAATTGTGCTAGTTTTCTGGTCACTTAATTGATTTATTTGAAATATTCTTTCTCTGCCTTGTGTGTAAACAAACAAAATCTTTTGATATTTGCGCCAGGAAATTCTTTGCTTCATTGGGAAATTGAAAATAAATTATTTGTAATAATTCTATAAATCAATGAAGACTTATTTTTGGAATAAAAAAAAATGGCAAAGAGAATTTGTTTGTAATTTAATAATACAAAATAACACTTTTTACTTTTCTCCTATTTTATATTTAAATATTTATTAAGTTCTAATTATTATCAAAATTTAATTCCTAGACAAAATAATTCTAAAATAAATTAAAATTTTTAGCAGAAACCCTTTGCATAATTTAACAAACTTTAAATATTAAGAACCCAACCACAATGTAGCCCCAAAAGGGTTGAATAAAAATAAGGCGGGGAAGGAAAATGGGAGTTTGTAGCCTGGCTACGAAATTTTCCGCACATTTGAGCGGAAAATTATCGATTTATATATGCAGCGGCAGCATCAGAAGAGCACAGAAACCGAAATGCAACAGCGGCTGGCAAATAGACCCACAGACAGAATTGGTTTGGGCGTTGGTAGAAGGGGGAAAAAATCGGGAAAAAGGGTGGGTGGGGGAGAAAATGATGCGCCCAACATTTGATGAAAGAGGGAAATTCACACACACACACACACACATCCGAACATATGTAACAAGCTCGCACATTTGTACAACGGAGCATGGCAGATGGATGACACTCTCAACACGAGTAGGGAAAACTCTTTTGGGGAAAACTTTCGGGGCGAATTGGTGGGGTGGAAATTGGCGGAGGAGGAAAACGCCGGCTACTTTTGCTTACTTTTCATTCAAACATTTTTTTTTTTTTGCATGACAGAAAGGAATTTTTTCCTTTTTTTACGTATTTTCAGCAGTGCTGCTACCTCCTTCCCATCATTGATATTTCGAGTGTGTGCGGTTCAATAAACTGGCGCGTGAATTTTTCTACTTCAATCGCACTCTTTTCTTTTATTATCTACGTTTTGTTATTTTGCTAAAACATGTTGAACATGTTTTAAAATACTGAAAAATATAAACAATTTAGCTACAAGGAACAAATGTAATAATAATAGAAAAACAGACAGACGAAAAACTATTGTAGAAAAACAAATATAAATTGCAGATTTCATATTATTATATTATCATTATTTTTTGCTACTGCTTCTATTTATTTGTTTCTTTCTGTGTACCTTATCTAATACAAAAAGAGTTCCTTGTATGATGTTTTATGTGTCAAATATTCAATTGAAGAGGCAACAAGGAAAAAAGTGCAAGAGAAATTGAAATTTTTGAAGGGAATATTGTTTGTCATCGACTGCCTGAGGAATTTATATTTAGTAGCAGAGAAAACGACCCCAAAAAGGTGTTAAGTAAAGTGATTGCTAAAAGGGAAATATTGTTTAGATTTATATTTATGTTTAAAAAATTTTAATTTAATTAATTAATTAATTTAATTAATTAATTTAATTTTAATTTAATTTTTAATGACAACATATTATCAAAGATTCAGGTAAATTGTTAAAGAAATATTAAAGAAATAATACCCTTTAACCTTCAATATGTTAATTAATCCCATCTGCTTCCACTTCGAAACACATTAATTCTCTTTCCCAGAAGCTCTTAACAAGGTTCAATTTCCTTGAATAAATTCTATTTTTATCTGCTTTCCCCTGAGCTAACCCAATTATTTCAGTCATCGAGCCTTGAAGTTATCTATCCACATCCCCAAATATACAATGTCTGTGAATTTTTCGCACTTTTTTCCAATTTCAGAAACGAGAGAGAGGAAAAGCAGAATAAACTTTTCATCTCTTCATCTCGGTGTTCCTTTTTTTTCCTGAGCAGTTTTCCAGTTTGGGTGCGACCTTTTTTTATGCCTTTGCTAATTTGCTGTCATTTTGCTTTCCATGCCTAGAGCTCTCCTCCCATCCTTTGGGTCTGGTCTATGCATTATATATCGATCAAAATTCAATTTGTGACGCTTTTTTGTCAGCGTTTAAAGCGTGGCTGGGAATACAAGAAAAAAAAGTGGCATCAAAAGATGAGCGACGGGAAAAATGAGAATTAAGTTTAATTGAAAAAGTTTGTCGCATCTTTTTTAGCAGCGCTCTTTCTTTCTTGTCTTGGTTTTCTGGTTTTCTCTTATTTTTTCTCTCCTGGTCTTCATTTTTGTATTTTTTATTTTTTTGGCTATGACTTACGTATGACCTCGAGCAGTTTTTAATTAACCCAATTTGCAGTCTGCGCTAAAGAAGAACTTTTCACTCAAGATTGCTTCTCTTTTCGGTTTGGGTTTCCCTTTATCTCTCATCTGTATTTTCCCCAGAACTACCCCTCGGTTTTCTCCCAATGTCACTTTGGATTCAAATTCTGTTGGAAAATTGAAGCTGAGCCAAGGCTGACTTGCCAAAACACGGAAAACACAACTTCAGGCTCAAGTTCGGTTCAGGTTTTGGTGTCATGACATATCAATGTGAGAATATCAGGAGAAACAAAGTTGGGAATATATAGAGCTGGTATACCCCTGCCTTGTTTTGATGATAACTTTCGTGCACTTGGGAAAAACAAAGTTCATTTGATTTTAAACTCTTCATAAACCTATATATATTTATTATAAATATTTAATTTATTCCTCCGAAGTAGTATTAATTCTATACTAAATTCTTATAAAATACACTCTCTATATCCCTATTCTAACTCTCAAAAATCTTCTTTGTGCATGTGTCACGACTTTCGTATTTTTCCGACCCAACAAGCCACCTTCTGGGTAACCAAAAATGATTTTTCTGCTCTCTCACTTGGCTTTTCACTTCCGTTTGCTCTTCCCAGATCTAATCAAGTCACTGGGCTCCCTCGTTTCCCTTTATTCTGGCTTAAAGGCACTACTACAACTCCCAACTTTAAGTCATAAGCTCAAGATGTTGTCCGAGTTGTCCAAGGAAAATGGGAAAAATTGGGCGTGGGGAAAATACTGAAAATATGATGGTATAAATTTGTCGACGACAGACAACACATGTTGTTAATAACTTTATTGTTTGCTCCTCCTTCACAAAAATTGCAACACGTAATTCCCTCTCTCTCTCTTTCTCTCTGAACCTTGGTAACAATTAAATTTAAGACAGATTTTTGATACCTTTTTTACTCGTTGTCCTTGCTGTGTTCCTTAGAGATTTTCTTCAGCTTGGCAACTATTATTTTTCTGCGAACGTTGACAGAAAATTAATTGAAAAATTCTCTCTGTTCGGCAAAAACTATATAATGACTGGCCATCGATTGCAGAGTGTGTGTATGTGTGTGCATTGCTGGATATTGCGATTGAGTTAAGTTCATTACAAAACTCTTAGGGACAGGTGGAGAGGAGAGCAGCTGGAAAATGGTAAAAGTCTTGGTCGCAGGTGGAAACAAGGTCCGAATGATGCAGTTGATGGCTGCATTCGATTGGATTAGTTCACAAAGTCTCAAAAGTCTGGACTCCACCAGACTCGTAAAAATGACAATGTTGTTGTGCCAGCAGCTGGCTTAGGAGAGAAGCCAAAGTTTAATGAAATTATTGCTTTTTAAGGCGGAGAAGAAACTACTTTTTAGATACATTTTTCTTTTAAGTGCGAGGGGAGTTTAAGATGAAGGAAATAAAATTGAACCTTTGAATGCTTTAATCTTACTTCTTCTATGTAGTTTTTTGTGTAATTATTATGTAAACAATGAAGCAGTAATCCTATTACAATATTTAATAATTCATTGAACATAATAAAATTACAATTTCATTCTTTTCCATATCTTCAATCAACAATTTCTTCGTTGCAATTGAAATCTCTTTTTTCTCTGGCATCCGCCAGAGTTTCCCCTTTTTAAACTTGCTCCAGTTTTCACCTGCAAAACCAAAAGAAAAACCCAACCAAACCAAATCTGAACTAAGCCACGTACAAAAAAAAAGCAAGTTGGAAAAATACTTAAATAAACTGAATCAAAACCAAACTTAGCCACAATCTTTTCTCTCTCTTGTGTTCGCATCTCATCGAGTTTTCCTCGACTTGTCCATGGCTTCACATGGAGTCGTTAATGCTGCAATTTTCCTTCCACACATCGCAAACATCTAGGGAAAACAGGGAGAAAGAGAGAGAGGGAAAAGCGGGTAGGAAAATGCAGGTCGGTCTCATCTTCCATCCGCCATCCGCCTCAGATTTTCACTTTGCCTCTGAATGCGAATCCGTGGCACCTAATTTGCTGCAATTTTCACCGCTGCCAACGGAAAATTCTGCTTCTCGTTATTAAAAATGCATAAAATCTGCAGCAACAAAAAGCAGAAGGTGAAATAAATACAGTTTCCTTCTCATTTCCCTCAACCGATGTTTACATACTATTACGGTCAGGAAAATAGGTTTTCTTATGGTTTTGTGTAGCATTTTAGAGACAATGTTTAAACTACTTATTTTAGTAGATTTTTAGACTTAAAAATTTGTATTCTAATAGTTTTTTAGGTATTAAAATGAATTATTTTAAATACTTTATTTTTAATGCTATTTCCTCAACCTCGTTTGTACCCAAATACAAGTATATATTCTTCCCTCTGCCGTAATTGTACACGCAGCGTATGAGAAACATGAAAATAAATATTAAAAATAAATTAGAGCTACCTGCGGGTTTTTATTAACTTTTAATTTATGAAGAGTGTAAAATAATGAGAGAGTGAGACTTGCGAAAGAAGGGCAGAAAACTTGCAGCTGCAACCGAACACGAATGAAAATAAGACACGGAAAATAGCAATATAAGCACAAAAAAAAAAGAAATAAATAAAAGGAAAATAACAACAAACCATTCACACATTCAGCCAGGTGTGTGTAGCTTTACAGAATAGGTGTGCAAAGTACACAAGGCACAGATATAGATACTCGAGTGAGTGAATACTGGCACATAATTGAAATAATGTTTGGAAATTGCAATTTGCAAGGCAAGCAGAGAAATACGAGAGGAATTTTCAATTAAAATTATCCATGCAACGAATATTAAGTGCCCTCTCTCTAGGTAAGGTCAAGAAAATAAAAACAAAACACGAGGGGAAAGGGATGTTTTTCCAGATGGTATAGATATTACAATAGAGATTTAAGGGCAAGAGCAACAAATAAATAACTCAATAAGTCAGATTTTAGTAGCATTTTTATTGTAAAGTTCCAAGAAGGCATTATTCTTTTGAGTTCTATTTAATTTCTAACCTTCAAGACCTTCAAGAATATATCAACATACCCCATTTTAGCATCACCCCTAGAAGAGTATAAAATTCTCGAGAAAAATGCAAAACCACTGATGGAGTCCAAAGCGCAGAAGAAGAAGGTTAATACTTCAGACTCCCGATTAAAGTGGAAACCCAGAGAAGGTAAGTGTGCAGCCGATGGAAAACCACAAAGAAAACTGAGTAATCAGTGTTGTAGTCGTGATCGTGTTTTGATTTACGCTCTAAGCCCGGCTAATTTCATAGAAAGTTGCGTGATTTAATTGATGACGGACCGTCTAACATGAAGATTCGCTGCTTAAACTTTAGCTTAAGCTTCGTCGCTTCCTTACAAGCAACTCCCCCTATTTAATTTTTTCTTTTTTTTAGCATAACCCAAATGCACTTGAGCAGAACCAGAGATGGAGATAGAGAGAGGAGCGGCGGGGCCAACAACAAATTGCAGTCAACAAAGTTACAGAGCTGAGAAAAAAAAAAACAACAAAAAATGTAAAGGGAAAACCCTCCAGCAGTTGAAGGAGCAACAGGGATGGCAACTGATATAATGACATTTAGAAAAGCCCAACAACAACAACAACCACGGCTTAGATAAGTTTTTCCTTTTTGTGTAAAGAAAAGCCTCTACACTCTACTTGGCATTCGCCTCGAGCACTTTTCAGTGTTTAACTTGTGTGAAGTTTTCGAGTTGCAGCTTGGACAAGACAAGGCAACGGCAACGGCAAAGGCAAGACAAGACGGATGGATGCGAGGCATCTTTGGCATCATGGCCACTTGTGGAGGTTAACCCACTGGAGTTAGGCTGGTTGTGGGTTAAGAATCCAGAGGGTGTGAGGTGGCGGCGGCTCACTGAAAACCCACGACAGCTGCTGCCTGCCTGCCTGCCTGCGGTGCTGCGGTTCTGTGGGCCTTTTAAGCAGGTCAACTCGAGACATGAACACCAGAGATTGCAGATTGCAGTTGCCGAGAAGTTTTTGGCTGGAAGTTAATCTATTTGAAAAGTTGCCGGGAGTCAGCTGGAAATTAGGGAGCGAGAGAAAAGAGAGAAAGAGATATGTATGTTATGGCCACAGTTGGGATGTTGGGGAAACTACTACGACCATTTGCAATGGGGTAAACATGCTTGGGAATTGTAGTTTAATTTAATTTAAATTCATCCATTGTGGGTATTTTAGAGATAGTTATTTATATCTTGATTTAAATTGAGATATCAGATGAGAGATATTATATTTCTAAGCTTTAAAACACAGAAACTCGTGTAAATATAGGGGTTCTGTTGATAATTCCATGAATATTTACACTTTTCTGATTAAAACCTGAGAATTTAATGACATATTTTTTTCTTACTATGATATTTGATGCTTGTCTTACTTCCACCTTAAATCAAAACACCAAAATCCATAAAATCCATATACATTTGCATAACGCACTCACAAAACCCACCACATTCTGTCCATCAAGTTGTGTACTTTGGCTAAAATTCCCATCTAATTACCGTCAGAGTGTCACAGGCATTTGACAATGACATCTCCTCTCATTTGTGCCCCTTGAAAACAATGAGCTCAAACAGCAACAGAGGGGGGAAACAGTAATAGAACAGTTGCATATACTGCCAAGAACCCCATTTTGCCATATTTGGAACTGGGTACTACTTGGTTATGCACTTTGATATGCGTCAGTCAGTCAGTCAAGTAAGTAAGTTGGGTCGTTGGTTTTGTTGCCTAGATGCGAGATCCGAGATGCTAGGAGAAATGGAAATGAAACCTGAGTGCGCAACACACGTCGAATACGTAATCTGCGGGTGGTTTTAGGAACTGGAAAATGGGAGGTTAGCTACCAGATTGCTCCCCAGCATGCCTAACAAATTATAAACATCTATTATTTAGCTCATTTTGGGCTAAATTTTGGGCTTGGACAGACTTCTTCCTAGCGAATATGCCCTGTGTGTGTATGTCTATGATTATGCATTGATAATCCATCTCCCTGTGCGAGTGTGCACTGTGTTTTAACCACTTTACAGGGATTTTCAAAGCGCATAAATCACTCAATTGGAAAATGCACTCTCTTCCATCTTCCTTGCTCGGCCGAATGCGTGCCTCTGACTGCCCTGCCTGCCTGGCTGGATGACTGCCTGGCCGATTCCTGTGCCCCAGAGCATAATTCATATGCTATTTAAGCCTTGGCCATAAATTCACCGACCAACACAGGCACCCCCATTAATTAGAGCTAAAAGTGAACTCTTCTCCGCTTACCTTTCGGTCTGTGGTCGGTTATCTAATAAAAAACATAGAGAACCCATAAAGCCAAGCACACACACACGTACACTCTCTCTCTAGGAAAACGACTAATGCAGAACCTCATTAGTCTTGGCCGAAAGATTAAGCCAGTTTCTTCTGAGCGGCGGCGGAATCAGATTCTTCTAGTCTGGTCTGAACCCTGTAATCCCCGCTTTGGAGAAATAAGTAAAGTATGCAAAAAGCAGCAGCACACCATTCGCTGGCTTATATAAAAGGGATTTGGCTCTGTACTAAAATAATCAATCAATGTGCCAATCAATCAATCAATCAATCTGACATCGGAAAAACGAAATCGCCAAATAGAAATTCAACCGAGTCTAGTGAAAAACTGTGAGGAAAATAAATGTTGCAAACAAATAGCAAAGGAAACAATGAGAGGAAATAATTACAAGATACTACAGATTAACGAATTGCGAGGGAGTTAATTTTAATCTGTTGGGTGTTATTTAATTTTAAATAAATTCAGAAAGGCTCGTGAATTATTCAAATAACATTATTTTCCTTCATTTTAAATAGGAAAGCCTTTAAAAACATTTATTTAAATTCATGTTTCTTTTCTTTTTGTGTTTTATAAAATCTACGGTTTAAAAAGCGTCTTCTTTGGTTTATTTTTGCTTATTTGTAAATGTTAATTTCTTTTATTTAAGATGACGAATTAAAGCTTTCTTTTAAGATTAAGCCAAGAACAGTTGCGCAGAATGTTTTGTTATCGTTTGCATTTTATATTCTGAATATTTTATGTTGGTGAATCACTTTCAAGCCAGTCATATTCGTAGTAAGATAAGTCTTAGCAAGTCTTTATTGTTTAATTTAATTAATTTAAAGCATATGCTTGAACTACTGATTGCGTTTATGAGTATCTCAAGAAGTTCTTTTTAATCTTAATAATATTTATTTAGAAAGAACTTCATAAAATGGATTTTTCGTTGAAGAATATTTCGATACAATAAATAGAGATAACTTCCTAGTACTCAAATATATTCTAGTCAGATTTTTAAGCAGCAAATTTTCACAACTAAAGGAAATCTCAATTAAACTCCCAACCTCTGATATTTTCATATCATAAAATCAGAGTCAATGTAACCCTTTCAGAGGTGCAACTTACAATATGCTCCTTTAGCTCCTTGGTCCGAATTGGTCCCAGCCACTGATGTAATCCAATGTAGCGTTTCTGGACCATTTTCAAGGCGGGTGCGCCTTGGGCATATGGTCCGCCCAAAAGGGCACTGGCAGTTTCTAAAACCACCATTCTGCTATCACCCGGATCTGTGATAGTTGTTATTTTGCCTAGTTGCTGCTAGTTGTTATTTTTGCAACACTTTCCGGCTGATGATGCCGGAACACAATACTTTACACTCTTTTAACGAATAACTCACTGTACTTTTCTTTGTTTCTTTAATTTTTGGAAATGATTTTCCTTTTCTTTTTTCTTGCTTTTGTTTTTTTTTATTTGGAATTTCTTTTGGGTTTCAATTAAAATTTAAGCCGAATCTCGTTTTTTTTCAGACGTGACACGGCGGCCACAAAAGCGATTCCGATTCAGATTCAGTTGGGGAGCTCTCGGGCTCCTTCTGCGTGTTATAATCTGCAGCACTTTTAATCCCCGAAACGGAAAACGAGACAGTTTCAATTTACTTTTGCCATTTGGCAATCCTTGAAATCAATTAAACGACACGCACAATCCATCTAGGGATAATATCTGTGGGACTTTCTACTTCTTTCTTTATATTTTTAAATATATATTTATTTTTGATGGGTATATATATTTGGTAATTCTGTTTGAGGCACTGATCAAATTTGGGTAACTTGTTTTTTTTCTTTTGTTTAACAATTCTTGGGCTTGTTGTAACAGCCCAAATAAACCGTAAATAAAGCACGAAAACTGCGACTACGGCGAAATTGAAGTGTAAAACGGAAACGAGATGCACGGAGACAACCGTTGTGTTCAGAATTTCATCGCGAACTGATTGGAAACTTGGAACTTGGTAAGGAACTCTGCTAATCAGCCGCCCGAGCCGCCCGAGCCGCAACGAGCAGACACGAGCCGGCTCGGGCAGAGCCGAAGCGAAAAACCGGAAGCCGAGGCGAAGCGAGTGAGAGCCGAAGAGCCACCACTAAACGAATGCAAGTGCCGTATACGCAGTGTTGCCCAGTTTAGCTTATATCAGTCGAGATTCAAAGAAAGATACAAGGTGTAAATTCTTTTTAAAATTAAGGGTTTTCAATCAACAATATCTAAATATTAAATATATAAATACTATTAATTTTTAGTAGGAATAATGCTGGTTTTATGTATTTATTTTTTCCCATTTCAAGCCCATTTGTACATCAAAATCTAGCGGGCAGTCCATCCCCTGACAACACTGCTGCCGTATAAGAGGGGGAGACCGAGAGAACCTTTTGAGAGCAAATTGTGGCAGCTGAGCGAAAAACACTTGTTGTTGACGTTTTTCCACACCCCAGAAACTATAGAGAGCCAAAACACAGGGAGTGAGCAACAAAAACAGAGAGATACGGCAATAGAGAGCAAACGAACTGTTGCTTTTTGCTTGTGGAGACTTTTGTTTATTACTCTTATACGAGAACAGAGTCTTATATTAGCAGAAAGTGGCATTGCCAGCTGGAGAGTAGAAAAGCGCAGTTATCTTTTGTAGAAAATCACCAGGCGAAGGTTAAAGGGAGTGTGCAGAGAAGGTGGGGCAAGTGGGATGCATAGATAAATGTATTGCATGGTTTTTATTCTCTTCCGTAGAAATGGAAAAATAAGAATAGCCGCCAAAACTTGGAGAATTACAAAATGTTAAGAGGATGCTTTCCAATTTATTAAAAAATTGCTTTTAAAAACCAAAGTATTAAAAGTACCTAGAAACCAACCATTTTAAAAATTTGAAATACTATTGGTAATATTTTAATATTAAATATTTTCCATTCACATTTATTGAATTACCTCACTTACTTTTATTATAAATGAACTCATAATAAAATTG
The DNA here is from genome assembly GCA_008042515.1 of Drosophila truncata. Classification (NCBI taxonomy): domain Eukaryota; kingdom Metazoa; phylum Arthropoda; class Insecta; order Diptera; family Drosophilidae; genus Drosophila; species Drosophila truncata. The sequence goes on from VNJQ01004602.1 coordinate 59,186, forward strand.
CCAATAGTTAGATCATCGAATCTAAATAACAAAAAAATTGTCTGATTAAGTATTATCATGGAATCATAAATAACCAGGCCTTTGCTCCTGATATAAAAATTAACAAAAAAGTCTGCAAAAGATATGCAAATGTTTCCCTCATATTAGATAACACTTTGCCCTCTCAGAAGCCAACAGGTAACAACGAGCCAACGAGCCTCTCAGCCCAAAAAGAACTCTGAAAAAGTTCAGCTCCCGTTAACTTAATTTCACCAGCTAAGCATAAAAAGAAATGAAAGGGGCGAAGAAGTGATTCTAACCGAAATGAGCTTCATTAATTATACACAACTGGATGACAAGTTTCAGGCGCCTTGTAAGCATTTTAATGATCATAAACCAGGCAACGAAAAAAGGGTTTCGTTGACTGCGTCGAGTATTTTATATATATTAAGCAAACCCATGCGGAGTTTGTTGACTTCTTCAACAAAGTGTGACTAAACAAATTAAGCCGAGAACCAAGCGTTGGGGAAAGGCTCCAGAGGTGAGGCGGAGAAACAGATCAGAAAAAAACCAAAAAACCCGGAGCGCACTAAATTACAAATTAAGTAAGGTTCGTACATCGCAACATCAAAGCGGGGACCGGAGCTTTTTTGAGTGTGAAAAGAAAAAAAAAACAAAAACAAACGCAACAAAATACACGTAATACTTGGTAACAAGTAAAGCCGATTTCACGCACGAGAAGAGCGAGGAAAAAAAGGGAGACAGAGCCTTCCTCTGCTGCCATTTATGAAAACTGGAAAATTGTTGGCAATAAATGGAATATCCATCACCATCAGCGTCATTATCCTCTTGGCCATTATCAACTACATTCACCCAAATGGGGCACAAGACAACATTCTTTCTTCCTTTTCCTGCCGACGAACTGAGCCAGAAGAATCTAACGGTTAATCGTTGAAGAAGGAGAAGTGCACAGAGAGATAATTAAGTAATTAAAATATTTAAATTTAAATTAATTAAATTTAAGCAACTTTAATAGCAAAGTTGTTATTTTCTTGTTTTATTTAGTAACAAAACTAACTATTTCTATTTATTTTGATTTATTCTTTTAATATCCTGACACTACACACATATTTCTATATTTATTTTGCAGCTTAAACATTTTATTTAAATTTTTTAATATTTGTTTTCAACATTTTAGAAGCTCCTTTAATTTTTTTTCTACTGCAAGAACTGCACTGCTGAGCACAAATCCAAGCAGACAGCTGGAACAACGACTTGTTGCCATAAACATGTTGATGCAACATGGCTTGGTAATTAAGCGGTAGTTTCTGGTTGCCCCGGCTCTCACGTGATTGTTTTTGTTATTTAATTTTTTTTTTTTTTAGCTCACAAGTTCAATGCACGGAGCACATGAGAAATTAGCACAGAGAAAGAAGCAGAAGAAGCTGTGCGTCTCGAGAAAATTATGCAAACTGTGAGAGATTGAGAGACTCAGAGAGGGAATCTCACCATCACCTTGCTTGCTACTCTCAAAGCCTCGGCAATGACATTCAAAAAAGCTGCCAGTCGGGCTCACGATCTCTCACCAGCACTCTTTTTTTTAGTATTCCAGTCAAGCAACTTTGATTCCGAGAGTTCGTTAACCGCACGAAATACACTCGTTCCCTCGGATAGCAACAACACCAACCAACGAACCATATGAGATCATTATGACCGAGCATCGTTGTCGTCATTAACGTGATCGGGTTCTTGGCCTAAAAATATTTTCAAAAGCTACCACGACCTGCCTAACTGCATTTTGGCCAGCTTAGTCCCTGTCTCTCTCTCTTACAGCTCTTTTGGTCTTGTGATCTTATGGATGATGGTGAAGTAGTTCCTTGGGGTCTTTTTATCTCAGCTTTAAGCAATTAGCAACAAAGTCTAAGATTGTATGTTCGAGCTGACAGAAATTAATTGAAATTACTGCATAAATTTAAGGAGATTATTTAACACTTTATTGAAGTTTCTCTCTCTGAGCAAAGGAGCTCTGCTTATAGCGAACTTTTTGCTTTAAAGTGTACCCAAAGGGCTTTATAATATTTACGATGGTGTCCCAAATTTCTTTTTCAACCTGTCATATTTTATTTTATTTATAGTTACGTACATCACACCCTATAAATTTCCCTGCGAATTCTAGGACACTAACAAAAGTTTTGTTTAGACAAAAATAAATTCGTTTAGCCAGTCGAGAGCCTATCGATAACGATAAGTCAACACCTGCATGGGTGTTCGTGTGCAGTTGCACACACCTCACACCTCGACAATGCATTTCATTTGCAATTCACACTTTGGGAAAGTGAAGTACTACCGAGGCAGATATAAACGCCAAAGGGGGGCGTTGTATCAAAGGGTTAAAGGGGCGTGGCAAAAGGGTGGTGTTGCATTCAAGTTTCAAGTGTGTCAGTCGATGTGGAGTCGAGTGGTTTGGTGCCTTTGCTGGCAGCAAGGATGTCAGGTAATTGAATAACGTGGTCCTCAAATAAATACGAAAAATCGCAATGATTTATTTTTTCAGTTGCAACAATTTTTTATAGTAAAGAAAAAGGGGGAAAAAATAGAAACATAAAAATTATTTAGAGTTGGCTTTTGGCAACAATTTTTAGATGGGGATTACTTTCTTTTGGTTTGTGCGATTATAAAAATCACAGCTTAAATTAATAAAAACTATTTGAACGTTTCAAAAATTAAGAATATTTTGTTTACTATATGTTCTAGATTTATATTCCTTGTGATACTGATAAACCTACTATAGTTATTTTTATTTTTTTACACACAACCTTTAAACCTGCTCTCCGTTAATTATTTTTCATGTTCAATGCAAAAAAAATCCTTTATGTTCAATACACAACATCCCATCTGCAAATGGTAGTTTCCTCATTTTTATTTCGCTATTCATCAGCTGCCAGGCAGCCAGCCCGTTAGCCCGGCATTCATTTGTCTCCCAGCCGGCAGTCATCGAATGGCATATCTAAATTGAATTTATAATAGTTGACAAGACAAGGAGGACGACCTCACTGCCGCCGGTATTGAACCCACCCACCTCGGGACGGTTGGTCATCAACCAATTCAGAGCAATTCTCATTCATTTACTTCAATCACTTCTCACACATTTTTTGCACCCAACAGACAGACAGACAGGCAGAAAGAGAGAAAAAATGTGGCGAAAATTAATTAAAAATCAATTTGATTTTGATTGTTGAAAGGGGAAAGGGGAAAGGGGGTCCCCTCTCAGCCACTGTTAACCCATCTATTTGTTCTTTCGCCTCTCCTCGTCGTTGTCGAATGTTTAATTGACATTTGGTACAATGTTTGACATTTTTGCTCCACGAATTGAAATACAGTTGTTGTATTTGCTTTTTTTTATCGTCACTCCCCCTCAGCGTTTTTTATGATTTTTCAATTATGCCATTTTTTCCCCCATTTCCCCAAAGGGTATGAGTTGGGGTTGTTGTGTTTTCATGCTCGATCAAAAACAAATCAAATTAAAATAAAAGAACACTATTAATTGAATTATTTCGCAAGAAACATTAAATCCCTTTCCATTTACATACATATTTATTTATCTATAATTAAATTCAATTCGAAATGCTCAAAAAAAAAAAAAGGAAAAACGTGTGAAATGGCAAATTAAAATGAAATTAGTCGAAATGAATTAATATTAAAATTCGCTTGTTTTTTCTGACTGCATAGTAATTCTAACAGGCCGTCCGTATGTTTCAATGCCAACAAATGCAATTTTGATGGCACGAAACACGTAGGACATACAAAAACCAGGGCCCAAAAAAATATAAAGCAACAAAAAGTGCAACATTTCATGGATATTTGGCCAAAACTGGATGGCAGCCAACGACGAATGTCAGACAATGCAAATGAAATGAATGTCAAAGCGTAGAGCAAATAATAAAAATAAAAGTGAAAACGAAATAAAGGTAACATAAAGAATACCCTGAAGTTGTTGAAAAATATATATAATTTTGATTTTTTCTGAAAATTAATGCTTAAAATGAATATTCTCCTTTAATATATTTATAATATTTATAAACATTTTATGAAATCTAAAAAATTAAAAACCCTATCTCATTGCTTTCCTATATATTTTTAAGTAAGAGTATTTAGGAATTATAATATTATAATGAAAAACCTTTTTTGCTTTAATTCAATTTAAAATTGGCACAGACACAAAACAATATAAAAACAGAAAAAAGAAGTAAACAATAACACTTCCAAAAAGGTGTCAAGAAAAGTATTTAAAATGTATTTAAATTGCAGCAATTGTGGAGTGAATACCAACAATAATAAATCTGAGAATGAAAAGTAATAAACAAAAGCTACGCTCAAATAAACCATATAATAAAGGGTAATGATGTCGCACCTTGAAAATGCATTTAGCTTTTGGGTTTCTTTTGAAGTCATTTTAGGGAATTGAGGAAATTTTTTGAGTACTTTTTATATTAATTTATTACTTATTAGTTCAGGTACAGTCATCATTATCTTCATTCATTAAAATAAACTAGTTTTTGTTCAACGCTTTCACTCCATAAGTGTCATGATGTATTGTTTACTGAGTGATAAATGGTGTCATTTATCGAAAAAGCTGTTTTCTCTCTTATTTAAAGAAAAATATTTATTTTTGCTGACTGGGTTTTTTGAAAAATAAAACTTTACAAAGCTTCACTTGTATTCTTTTCCCCTCCTCAATGTTTTTTTTTATAATTTTCAATTAAATGTCAATCAATTTTCAACTTTTATAACTTACATTATGATTTTCATCATTTGAATATTAAAGAGATTGATTTTTTAAGTAGGCTCACCTGTAAAGATAAGATAAAATACATAAAATATTAGTTGCTTGTTTGCTTTACTAAAAATCTAACAAAGTTAGCTTAAAATTTACAACATTCTCCCCACTAATTTCATTTAATGAGCTTTCGCTTTTTATCCTCACACTTGAGTTGATTAAAAATTATAACGCACTTAAAAAAATTATTTTTTTGCTCGTGTTCACTTATGCCTCATTTAACCAAATTAAAAGTAAACACGAAACAGAGGGCTGTGGATAAAAAAAAGAACGAGGAAAATTAAAAGGAAATTCTCCAAGCTTGTGTGTGTCTGTGCCTGTGTGTGTTTGTGCAGATTTAATCAGCACCAAACTCACCCAACCGCAAAAAGTATGCAAAGGAAAATTATGAAAAGCCAAGGCACGAAAAGCGAACCACCAAAAAAAAAAATAAAAAAGGTAAACAAAGCGAGTAAAGTGAAAGTGACACGCCAATGACGGGAAAAATGAGCCTCATCAACAAATATTGAAGAGGCATACTTAGTGGCTGGAAAAATCCAACCCAACCTCCCGCCATCACCAAGAGATGAGCCAACTCATTTGGAATTTGTTTGGCAAGTTCACCTCTCATTTTCTCTTATTTTTTCCCCGGGTATAATTCAATGGAAAAGGCCGACAAATATGCACCAGCATTTCATTCTCAGTTTCTGCCTTTCCTGTGGTCCCTGCTGATGTCATCGGCGAAGGCGTCTTTGCCTCAAATAGACCGCAACCTGGGAGTGGACATCACCCAACCTCTAGTCTCTGGCATACCATCACATAACATGGATAGGCTTGGAGACACCCCAGAAGATGGACTAACTAAATCTGTCCTTTTAGTGCTGACTGAGCCTTGTCGGTAGTTCCCTCTTTTTTACCATTTTTTAGGGGTCTCTTTAAACATCCAAGTACAGTTTTTAATACTCTTTCTTAGATCACAAAATTAATATTGTATTCTAAAAAAAGTGCTCTGAATTTGTTATATATTTATTTTACCCTTTGATTAATTAATTAACTCTATTTCTCCCCTAAAAATTCATCCAATTTCTCTATCAAAATTCTAACTAATAAATATTCCACTTTTCCACAGAAAAAGGGCATCTATCAAAAGGCTATACTTCCCGACTCCTGTCCAAACATTGACATTTCACAGGAGGCTGGGGCCAAAGTCCTCGTTTGCCTTCGACTTTAATAACTTTAAGCAGCCACGGTCAATTTAATTTTCATGGCAGGCGGGAGACAGCCGACTCGGTTCGTCCTGCAAAAAGGACCTTACGGATGGAGGGCTACACGACAGGACGATATGTATATCCTAGCATCCTTGCACAAGGCAGGCGACAATTTGAACGAACATATGGAGAAGAAACAAAGAATAAGGAGAAAAAAAAAACCAGAACACTGAAAAAGAGAGGAAGAAAAACTTGAAAGGAAAACTTGATTATAAAGCGATGACTTCACACTTTGCTGGACGGCGGATAAAATAGGAAGAGAAGGAGGTGGGGAGAACGGAGAGCTGGGTGGTTTTAGGACATATAATTTTCCGTTTGGCCTGGACAAGGACATTGTGCAAACAGAGGCGTGTACCGAAATGGAGCAAAAAAAAAGAGGGGACACAGGACTTTGCTGCTGCTGCTGCTGCTGTAATTTAATACTTTTCTAATATGTAGTTGTCTCTCTCTCTCTCTTCCCCTATTTTCCCCCATTTTTGGGTAAAGAATTTTAATAGAATTGGTAAGCTGAGATGGGTATACCCGTTGTCTCCTCCTCCTCCTTTATCCCCCTTTCTCTGTGCGTGATTAGATGTCCAAAAAGTAGGCAATGAAATTTGGAAAATATGCTATGTGTGCTATCCCTTGCTCCATCTCGTTTTCTCTATTTATCTCTTCTTAGTAGGTCACACTAAAATAAAGGGGAAGATAGAGGGGCTAACAAAAAGCCGCCGAAACAGCAGAAACTAAAGTCAACAAGTCGATTCGACAGACTTTTTACGATGCCAAAGGATTGGCTGCCAGTGTATAGATAGGGCTCAGGGATAAGTGATTGGTTAGCTTGGGATGTGTTTTTAAGAGCTGTGAAAAGCATATTTTGTGGTTAGGTATATAAAAAACACGACTGTAAACATACTTTCTTATGAAAAAATATATTATATAAAGTTTCTGATGAATCAGTATTTATTTTCATATATGCATTTCTCATCATTAAAATACGTGCCAATAATTATCTTTTGATCACAAAAACATTATACAACTGAGCTCTCATTTCGCCAGACATTAAATAACATTATCTACTCTTTTTGCACAACAATTATTATATTTTTTGGACCACTTTAACCATTATATTCAACTTATCTAAAAACGCAATCAAATAAATGTGAAAATATCCAACAAAAGTGTTTCTTGAAAGTGGTTTTCTTCGGCTATCTTTCATTTTATCCAGCCATCTTTCTCAAAGTCTAGTTAATGTCGTGTCTCGGGCTACGTGTCACTTACTACAACAAAACCCCACTATATACAATATACAATAGCGACAATTTGCAAAAATAAGAAAATAAGAAGCACCAGCCACGAGAGAAAGAGGGAAAAGGAAAATGTCGAAGCCAAAAATAAAGTCATGTTTAATGGCGCACAAAACACACCGTAAAGGCAAAAGGAGACTACTGAAGAGGGACCCAAGAAAAAAAAGAGTGTTGAAGAAGCACAAAAAAAAATAAAAGAGTGTTGAGCAGCACAAAAAAAGTGAATGCAAAGTTATTTGATTAAGTCACTTAAGGCAAAAAAAAAGGAAGCAGAGGATAAAAGAAAGAACGAGAATATCCTTTAGTAAGGCTAGTTCCAGGCAGGACAAAAAACACTGTGAGAAATATTTATCTCTATTTATACATTACATATATTTCTCTTAATTTAATTTCCCTCCAGAAACATGAAAGAATTTTTGGAGAAATATGACTGATATCACTTTAAACTTCTCTTACAATTTTTACTTAAATTGAAAGATGATCCGCAAATCTTCTCATGGAAAATGTGGTTCTAAAATAAACATTTTCATACCAATGCCACGATTTTTCCCACAGTGCCTTGGTAATACCACTCAGACGGTAGCAGCAGGCAAAGGATCACACAGGAGGTTGAGGGCAGACGTGGGATTCTCCACTCTGCATGTAATATTGACATATTGAACAAACGTGCGGCAAGCCCAAAAAGTAAAATTGGCGCAGAGAAAAGAAAAACCCATCGAAAACGCAAGTGCAACAAAGCCATAGGAGAAGGACAAGGGGGGCAGTGGTTTTCTCCCCCTTTTCTGCGTTGGACGAACGAACAGACAGTCGGGGACTTAAAGGACTAAATTCATATTAAAAGTACGCGCTCAGCAGACATGACAGCAGAAAGGAGATAGATGGCGAATATTTCTCTGGTAAAAGGAGTTTGAAGAATTGAGGGCGTGACTTACAGAAGGGACGAATAAAGCTATAAATAAGATTTTGAGCTCTTGAGGTATAAAGTATATTAGTAAATGCTTTTATAATTATTATAAAAAAAATTAAATACAACATACCATATTCAAAATTATACATTTCTGAATTTTCTTATTTAAAATTTAAGAAATTTTTAAAAATACTAATTATAGTAAGTAACTTAAATATTATAATATTAATTTTTGATATTTTTTGGAGGCTATAATTTATAAAATTATAGTTAACACTTTTTTGGAAGCTCCTACGTCACCTTCACAGCTTGAAACCGCAAATAGTTGGAAAGAGAAAAAACGGGGGGAAAAATTCTAAAATATATTGCCAAGGACTCGACAGCATAGACGCACGTACACTCCTTTTTCCGCCTCACCCTTTGGCTGCGTCCACCGGAAACTGTGGGTAAGAGAAAGGAAGCACGAGCAGAAGTAACCAGCATCGAGACACATTTTCTAATAATGTTCCAGCGTCACGTATTAATGCGTTTGTTTGTATCTTCATTTTACCCGCTGGCATTTTAATGTATTTATTTTTTTCTCTCTCTCTCGCCCCAAGCCCGAGAGGAGCAAAAAGCTAGGGGGAAATGGCTGAGAAAACGGGGTGAGAAGTTTTCTCTGGTGGTCTTTTTTCGGGCATGTTTGTGTATGCGACACACTCGTCTGGATAATAATGAAGTACGTTTACGTGTAAACTCTATCTAATATGTATGCTAAAAGCTTCAGCCACACCAAACCCAAAGGGGGAACAAAAAATCAGAGAGTTCGAGGCAAGGAGCCGAGAAAGAGACCCGAGATACGCGATGAATTTTTCTACATTAGGTCGGGGATAAAAGCGGTGACAAAGGGGTAAATATCAGGAGTAGAAATTAATTACAGCTCGTAGCTGGCGAATTGAGTGCTGATGCTGCTGCTGCTGCTGCTTTGTCTCTGGAAGAATCCAGGGCATTCGGATTATTGGTGAATAGAAAGGAGAAAAAAAAATGCTCAGAGCAGCGTGTAAGTGAGTGCATGAATAATGAGTGAATACTGGTGGCAAAATGGAAGTGAATAATGAATTAGATCAAAAGGAGCATCCAGGTTGATGGATGGTGTGGGAAATTATTTATTAATCGGAATGGTCTCGGGGTTTAGGTAAATTAATTATGAGCAATGTATAATAACTCAATATTAAATCATATGATTGAAGGCAGACTTTGTTCTTAGCCAAATAAATCGCATAAAATACATGTAAATTTTCAAATTTTAGCAAATTTGTGAAAGATTTCATTTCCTACAATATTACTCTATTTAATAATTATTATTAAAATTTAAAAAGCACATTTCGAGTTACTTTATAGACTGGAGCAGTAATTTATACTTAATACCCTTCTACTATAATTTATCCACTTCAATTAAGTGCACTTCTCTCCACCTATTTGACTGCACTTTCGATCGGCTTTTCCACGCTTAAATTCTCTTCGACTGCAGTTGCTATTTTCGTGATGTTGATGCGGGGGAAAGTCTCGTCCTGGGCCTTATATACACATTAATTCACTTTAGCATGAAAGCCACTTTACACTATTACCCGCACAACAACTCGGGGGGTGTCAGTTGGTGGAAACTAAGGGCTCTGTGGTTGTGTGTGTGTGTGCGTGTGTCTGTGCCCTGCAAACAATATTGGCGATTCTACAATCGCCGGTCGCCAGGAAGAGTCTTCTGGGAGTCGCGGAGGCGATTGTTGGGAGACTTATATACGAGGATCGCCAAGAAGAGTCTTCTGGGAGTCGCGGAGGCGATCGTTGGGAGACCTTATACGGGGATCGCCAAGAAGAGTCTTCTGGGGGTCGCGGAGGCGATTGTTGGAAGATCAATCTTCCAAGCGATCATTTGGCGATCAAATGGCGATTTTTAAAATATTTTCAAAGTGAAGGAAAAGAAGGAATATAAGTTGAAGCCCCGGTTAGATACAAACTATTTTCGAGAATCTTCCGGAAGTCGCGGAGGCGATTGTTGGAAGATCAATCCTCCAAGCGATCATTTGGCGATCAATTCGCGATAGCGATGTTCTTCTTAGAGTTCTCGGTGTTAGAGTTAGCGATGCCTCAGTAGCCGAGGTGGTAAGCGGGCGGTCTGTGAATTCTTGGGACCCGGGTTCGAGTCTCAGTCGGGACGATAAATGTAAGTAGGCTTTTATTTCCGATTTCTTTCCTAGTTTATATGATTTAATAATAATATATATCTCTATAATTACAGAATTAAAAATTATTTCAGATCGAAATTTAGTCTAGTTGGGAATTAATAAGGTTTAGTTTAAAGAGCTAAGGGAATAATTAATTTTTTAATTTTATTTCAAGCCTAATCGATATTGAATCAAGAATCTTTTAAACAGGCTAAGGCTAAAATTTAATTCATAAATAAAAAAGAAAAGAAAAAAAAACTTATACTCTTCTAAATCTCTTTTTGGCGACTCTTCCGCGACTCTTCTGGAAGACTCTTCCGCGACTCTTCCAGAAGAGCCCCAGGCGACTCTCGGCTTCTCCCAACGGAAGATCAGAAAGCGATCAGAATGCGATATCGCGGGCGATCAAATTAATCGCCAGGAAGAGTCGCCGGCGACTCTTCCGCGATAGAAAATGTTTGCTGGGTGGTTATTGCAAAACTGCGCAACGTGGAAAAATTCATCAAGCGCAAAATAACATTGCATACTTTATGGCGCATTATGAAAACACACGCGCTAGACTTGAGTGTGCGGACGGAAGGCGGGACAAGGTATGATGGATGGGAGTGGAGGAGCCACGGATTGGATGGACTGGCAGAGGTGGTTGTGCGAAATTTGCGCTACTTTTACACAAAAACGTTTTAGAAAATGTGCACAACACGACAACCCTGTCTCTTAAATCGCTCTATCTCTGTTTTTCATTCTGAATTACAGTGGAGAATATAAAAAGTGAACTAGGAGTATATGCACAGTAAACATTAATAAGCTGTAGAAATAATAAACCTTTTTTAAATATTGCAAAAGAAATTTTAAGGCTTTTGAAGAATCCTAAAAGAAAATTTGTCAAAAAGTATGCTATGATATTTTACATTGTAAGAAAACCACTTGGTACTTTTAGACACCACTTTTATCGTTTTCAAACTCCTAAGAATTTTATTCTAATATTTCCTTCTATTCATATTCCACTGTTTCAAAAAAACGTGAAAAACGCAAGCTGGCAGTTAAACCCGAAAGCCTGCACAAGCTGCCCTCTTAACCCTCGACAGACCCCAACGAGTTATGCAGATAGTACTGCTGATAATGATGATGATGACGAGAGACCCAGACAGAGAAAAGTTGAGAGGGGGAAATGTGGGGAGTGTAAACAGAGCAACAATCATGGCGACGAGGACGATGATGATTGTGATGATGGGAATCCTGAATATGATGATGATGATGAGAAACCTGATGATCATAACGGTGGTGGTGGTGACGGCGTCGTCTCTCTAGCTGACGTCAGCCAGTGTCCCTGCTCCTTCTCTTCCTATGAAATCCTTGTGTTCCAACATTCGCGGGATATTTTCGCCATATGGCAGAGTAATGATAATAAACTCCTAAAAACACAGCACGACAAGGCAGAGAGAGAGAGAGAGAGAGAGAGAGAGAAGAGCGGTGAGGAAAAGCAACAGGAGTCGGGAAAAACTGTCGTCATCGCCTTCAAGGATGTCACTCGGCTCTTATCTGTGGCAGGAGGTGCAGCAACCAAGCGGCAAACTCGGCAGCTCTGCAACTTGGACTAACGCTCCAGATAGCGTCAGTTATTTTCATTCAATTTCAGGGTATACCCAACCCCAGCTCCATTCGCATCCTACTGGCTCACATTCCACAATGTGCCACAGATACAAACCGCAGGAAATTGCGCATTTTGTTTGATTTCCATCCGTCAGAGACCGGGTTGGAAAATTTAAGCAACAATAAATCTCATGTGCGAATGGAAAATAGTGCGAGGGGGTTAGAGACCAGAATAAACGGGTTAAATGGGAATTTATTTTGGGAAACTGGGATTCATTTTGCTATTGTTGTGTTCCTATGAAAATTCCTATGAATTTGAAATGAAAATGGAAAATATAATGAGAAGAAATCTGGATTCTAAATTCACATAGCTCGAGTCTTAATAAATATGATTTTGTTGCAAAAGAAAGGTCTTAAATATTAACATTATGGTTAATTATTTTGCATTTTCCTGAATCTTCAAATAGGGTAAATATAGTAGCAGTTTCCATTTCCTGGCCACAAATCGCATTAATATTTTTACTTAACAACTAACTAACAACTGACAAATGCAATTAAAAATGTGCAGAAGCAACTCAGTCCCCCAATGTCAGTAACAAGCTGCAAATTAAGCGAATACAGAGAAAGAAAATCTGGGAAACTAGCTATTTCAATTAATAAAAATCGAAATATATAAATAAAAAAAAAAAAAAAATTAATAACCTAATTAATTAATAAATAAATAAATAAATAACTAAATGAATAACTAACTAAATTAATTTAACACCTAAAATAATTTCCTTTTAACTTGATTTATATGTTTTTAAACATTTTACAGAGTCTTCTTCGTACTCAAAAATTTAAAGTAATTTCCTATGTTTAATAACCAATATTTCAGACAATTTGTTTCTGTGCAGAGCATCATCAGGCGGACAAGGACATGGCCATCAGCGCTTGGCTAACGTTGTTTCATCAACTCATCGCCGGCATCCTTCGCCTGCTCCTTGGTTCCCCTCTCTGCCCTTCTATCTGGGTTTTGCTCCTGCTGCTTTCTCTGATGCCAACGCTGCTGCTGCTGCTGCTGCTGCTATTGCGCTATCGCCGCTGTGGCCCCGCAGGCGTTATATGTAATTGCATTTTTTAGTTTTAATGGAGCGTACACAACCAGGAATAGGAACTGAACTGAACTCGGCTCAGAACTGAAATGAGAAGCGGCAGCATCAGCAGCAGCAGCAGTTTCCCTTTGGCTAGAAGCTCTTTCTCTCTCTCTATCTTGCTGCGAATGTAATTAATTTGTAACGTTTGATGACAAGCTTAATGGCCAACCGTCCAGCTGGGTGGAATGGATGATCGTGGCCAGGGGGGAGGTGGATTGGTTTGGAAAATATAGAGGAAAAGCAATGCCGCCTGGTGCGTGTGACTGACTGGATGCGAGTGTGCGAGCGAGCGAGTATCGAGGGTGGTTCCCTAATAGTTTTATAATTGATTCTGATATGATTTGGCAAAATGAGAAAAAATCCAAAAACAAGGGAAAACAAAATTGCAAAACATTAAATATTCGATTTACAGACCATTTGAGAGGGTGGCAGAAAACTCAATTGAAAATTTAATTTGGCGAGGGTTGCAATTTAACAAAATATTTTCAAGGGATATTAGTCCTTTGACAGAAATCGATTAGAAACACAAATAGGATTTAAAAAACGTTTTGAATAAATTTAAATCATTTTTAAACTGAATTAAATTCTTAAATTGTCTTATAAATTTATTAAAGAAGCTAAAAATACATAAATTTTTTATATTAAACCTTAATCCTTTATAATCTCAAAGTAAAACCACAAAAACACCCCTTAACTTTACTCATCATTCACTAACATTAAGCCCCCCTAACTATACCTATGCTATCCTGACATTAAAGGCCATTTCCTTAAGTTATTTAAATAATTTCCTTTGATTGCTTTAATTTAACACCAAATTCCAGTAGCGAAAATCACCGCGTTACCCTAATAGGCAGTGACATGATTAAAGCCAAGACAAACATTCGCAATGGGGCGCAGACACGTGCAAAATGAGTTAACAATTTGCATGTAAATCTGCGACGACAAGTCGCCTAATGTTAACCCATTAAGGCCGTGAAAAGCTGTCGTCGTTGTCGCTGCCCTGAAATCAAATTGTCGCCGTCGCCGCCGCCGCAGTCGTCGTCATCGTCATCGTCGACGTCGTTGCCATTGCCGCCTCGTCATTGCAGATTTTCCAGTTCGTTTCGCGCCAACGTGCGGGAAAAAGTCACATTAGATGACTTCCCAGCGATATCATAATGAGCGAAACTCTGAGCATTTTTCTCGCCTCCTAATGATGCTTGAAATCAGCTTGGATAGAAGTAGAGAAAATGTGATCTCTCATAGAAAAAAAGGGGAATATTATGTTTAAAACCTGTTGAAGATCATGGAGAACAAAGCCTAGGAATCTCTAAGCATTTATTTATTTTATGCAGAATATCTACTTTTACTTTATAAATCTATAACTAAATATATTCCCAAAACTTTAACTCATTTAATTATTAATATTATCTGATGATCGCCTAATAGCTTCAAACATTTATAATTATTTTGGGCATCAATCAAGGTGGCGGCGTGAAAATGCTGTGGACATTAATTGGAATCGCCTTCAGGCGGCGGCATGGCAAACAAACCAGAGTTGTCAACTCTATCTTCGTCTATCTGAAGTTCCCCTATCTAAAAACCCTCTTTCAGATCCCTCCACCCCTTTTCACACATCACTGCTATCATCGGGTCTTCTTCTTTTTTTTTAGCCATCTCAAGCTTCAGTCTCGGCTTGTTCCTCTTCTACTTCTGCATGTCGGCAAAGTTTTTTGATATCATGAGTGTGGTTAGGTGCTGGGCTGTGGCAAAAACAACAAATAAAACAGAAGAAACATAAAAAAAAAATCAGAGTAGGGGGCACTGAGGTCTGAGTGAGTCTACAAAAGTGTCACAGCATAAAAGCACAATCTATCCCCACCACCGCCCCCCTTTTTGCCTTTATCGGTTGGTGTGTCCACTCTGAAAAGTGTGAGAATAATGTGGACACGGCGGAAAAGGCAGAGGAACACCCAAAGACAGACACAAAAAGAATCATCAACACACAGCTCCACACTCTCTCACATAAGCATTCAACCATTGCTGTGTCATTCACACCGAAAAGAACTTCTTTTCTTAAATTTTTGTATTATATTTTCTATACTCTTCCTCTAAAACTTATGCTATTTTTTATTAGCCTATTATATTATTTCAACTTTCAACTGTTTTTTGTTTGCATATTTTCAATATAATTTGTATTTTTTAGATCATCTAAAAACAAGATGGACATACAGTCGGGTGTCCCGACAGTAGAATACCCTGTACCCTGGACCGCTCCCCGTGAATTGAATTCGAGACAACTTACAATTACTTTAACGAACGTTCTAGAAATAGCTGTGACTTTGTTTCGCTGTATGTATACAGGCAAAGAATGTGACCATTGCAAGTGTATTGGTGCATGTGTTATTTGGAGCCCTTTGCCTTGGCTGCCTCTTGTATACATAATAGGTATAAAGTAAAAAGACTATATCTCCGATATTTATTGTACGATCGTAATGAAATTTAGACAATCTGTGTATTTTGATAAAATACATCAAGGTTGTGAATATAGTTTACCTAACTTTATAAATTTAGGAGATATACGTTTTTTTCAAATAGCTCCCCAAAAAAGGGGAGCAGCTAAAATTTAAAACAAACTTGATCTGCGTGCAGATATAAGAAGTCTAAGTCCCAAGTTTGGTGTCTCTAGCTCTTATAGTCTCCGAGATCTAGGCGTTCATACGGACAGACGGACAGACGGACAGACGGACAGACGGACAGACGGACGGACGGACGGACAGACGGACATGGCTATATCGACTCCTTAAGTGGTCCTGACCAATATTTAGGTAACTTTTGGGGGTCTGCCACGCCTCCTTCTGCCTGTTACAGAATATCGCACAAAATTATAATACCTTTGTACCTTTGGTACATGGTATAAAAAGGTAACTAGTAATATGTTTATACTAGAAATTATTCTTATTCCTGAATTAAATTTATAAGCTTTCCTTTTTTGCTTATTAATTTTTCAGTGAATACGGCTTCTCAAGTCTAAATTCGGTTACTTGTTAGTATAATTATTATAATATAGCCTTCAGTCTTTGGACCAACTCTTTGTGTGTAATCTATCATAAAAGTCATGTTCCTATATATAAAGAAAACACCCATTCCTCAAATTTAAAAATTCTTATAAATATACATTAAATAAACATACTTCCCCCAAATTAACCTATTATTTACATAAGATTTGCGAGATTAATATAATATCTATAATATTCATTTTAATTCAATAATTTTTAAGAAAGGGTATTTAACATGTCTACAATAACATTACCCCCATCACCTGCTTCTAGTATTCTTTTTTAGGGACATAGAGGACAACTTTTTCGTTGCCGAGTTTTTAGCAAACTCATTTATATAGTTTTCGCTTCATGTTTACTTAAAGTTCAACTCGAGTGTTGTTTTTACAAATTGTTATCCACTGTGTGTGTGTGCCTGTTGGTTTGGTTGTGCCAAACAGTGTTTGTCTGTGTGTGTGTGATGTGGGTGGGCGGTAATAGAAGCAGACAGTTTTGGAGTCATTGCCGCAGTTTCAGTTCAGGAGTCAGTCGAAATTCAGTTTCGGTTTTTGGCTTTGTTGCTTTGACCTTAGTTTTTCCATCTAGTTTTCCCTTTTTCCGGCTACATAGCCGGAGTGGAGTTTGGTCCATGATAGTTTCAGTTTAGATTAGTAAACATTTCTAATTAATGTTGAAAAGGCGTGCAATTTGCTCGTCTTGTGGGTGAGGTTTTAATACTCGAAATCTAGAGAAGGAATCTTCTTCTTTAATAATTATTATTATAAATTTTAATGAAATAAAATCGTCCAAAAGTAATTACTTATTGTAGAAATATTTAAATGTTAAGATCAATGCAACTAGTAACTGATTTTGACCCTTTATAATTTCCAAATCTTTATAAAGATGGTAATCTATAAAAATCAATCCATTAACTTTCTAATCTTTTGGTAAATTCCCTTTAACACTTCATCTCAACAGCTTAAGGGAAATAATTACCATTTATCAGATGGATTTTTCCACAAAACTAATTACAAAACCCAAATCATAATGCACAAAACCAGTCTAAGCTTTTAATTTCCAGTCTTTGATATTTTATTGATGACTTTTCTTGCCACATTTTCCACCCCAACTATTACTTAAGTTAGCGCTGCTGACGTAATCCAGTCAAGAAACCCATCAAAGAAATATTAACGCCAGTCTGATGGCCACAATAAAAGAACACAGACATATTGTCCGGACCGTGTCAACAGTTTAGCACACAAATAGTAGATGAGTAGACGTATCGCGTATAGCAAGTGGACCCCTAAGGAGGACCCTCATCAACTTTATTTATAGATTTATTTATGCGTTGTTTTCCCCCAGTTTATTGATTCCCATCACAAGATTCTCGCAGATCGGGCAGTTGATTAATTTAATTAATCAAATAGACATTAGCGGCACGAACCACGAATCCCGGATCGAATCAAAGCAATCATTATTGAAAAGAACACAAAGAAGACGGCGAGAGGAAGCCAATTCGTTCAATGAACTTGCACTAGAAACGAACACAACGAACAGCATAAAAAAAACACAAATCAAATCGAATCGAATCTAACTAATTATTATGCTAATTATCGTTCCACTTAATTGCCAGCTTGTTGCACATTCTGAACGCTTTTTAGACCAAGGAAAGTTGGCTTAGAAAGTCGCCAATAAAAACCACTGGCCATTGACCCAAAAACAAGTCGATAGCACCCAAGGGAAGCCCCAAAGAAAATCCGTTCTGCCAGAGGAAAAACCAGATTTTCTTTTGCAACTTCTTACTGACATTTACAGCTTTGCAGCAGCAGCAGCATCTAGTCTCTGTGTGGAGAAAAAGCTGCAGACAGCAGACACATGGAGATAATGTCTTTGCATGTTTGGTGCCATTGCAAATCTCGGCGGACCCAATAAAAAAAAAAGAAAATGAAAAAGAAAGATGAGGAGCATGGAAACCCAAACCAGGAAGCCAAAGCAAAAAGGCCCAGATGTTCGGTCAGACAGAGGTGCATAAAGCGAGGCTAACCAGTTGAAAGGGGGCCTGGGGTCTCTCTATCATTCTAACCATTCGAGTGTGTGTTTGAATCGTTCTTCTAGGCCAGTTTACATTGCTAAACTTTTGAGAAATTGATGCTGCACGAAGAATAATAATGGGTATGGTAAAATCTGGAGAGGTTCAGCTTACGAAAGAAAGATTTCATGGGATTTTAACTTAAAAAACATACCATACAAATTATTTTAACGAATATATTATAATATATTATATTATATTATATTATATTATATTATATTATATTATATTATATTATATTATATTATATTATATTATATTATATTATATTATATTATATTATTATAGTTATTATAGTTTTTCTCCTCTAAAAAAATACGAAGGCTAATGAAAGAAATTTGTAATTCGTCCGGAAAATAATAAGCAACTTCTCTTGACTATAACTTTAAGAAATATTTGAATATATAATTCCCTAACCCTAAATGAGTTATTCTAGTAAAACCGACTCCTCTCAAAGACCATTCTCATTTTCCCAAAGAAATCCCAGCGAATCGCTTCAATTTATTGCCATCGATTGTAATTATTCAAATGGCTGTGTGGCCCAAGTTTTTGTTCTATTTCTCTTTTCCCCTTTACCATTGCCATGTTCCAACTTCTTGTTGGATTTTTCCAACCTTTTTTCTTCCTTTCTTTCTTTTTTTTTGCTCTTATTACCGCATCAAGTTTTTCCAGTTCGCTTGGAACACACACTATGCAAATTGTTTTTGGAACTTTGCAGCTAAATGAGATGGATGGCAAATTGCTTGGGTGTAATAGCCACAGTTTCGGATGCAATGCCAAAGGGTGTTGAATTAATTGGGCGACTGTAACCGAGTTATATTCTATGTTCCGCCCATTCATAATTGGCCCATGACGAATAGGGAATATTTCAGAATATAATAATAAGGGAATGAATGGAACTGGCTAAGCAAACAAAGCCCGCCGGATATGGTACAACAGGTACATAGACACACAAAAAAGAAAAAGAGGGAAAAGCAGGGAGGGCTTAACACCCAAAACGTGACATCATCACTTTACGACTCTATGATTCCCAAGAATGGTCAACAAGCAAAATCGACACTGGTTCCGACAAATTGCAATTAAATGTGAGTGGAAAGGCACAGGCGGAAAAGGGAAAAAGTGGCTAGAAAGAGGAAATAAAAAAAAAATACATATAAATAATATAAAGACGGCCGATCAAAAAGATGGACAATGACCCTAGAGTGGAAAACTGAGACAACCAACTAAGCACTGATGATGGCGGCATTTAAAATAATAGTAAAGCAAAATGCGGCATAAACAATAATTAAGCTTAAGCGCAATGTGCGTAACAGCAGGCAAAAGAGACGGTCGTCGGTTGTTGGTCGAGTGAAAGAGGAAGCTACAACAATGGTCAAAAGCGAGACATTGACCCAGGCCTAAAGCCGAGACTCCAACCACTCACATAAGCAACATATCTCATTACCATACTGTAAAACTTGTTGCTTACGAGTACAACTCAACATGTTGACAAGCTCTATAGGGGGGGACTCAAAGTTAAGGCCAAGGTCAAGCTGGCAACATGTTGCCAAGCTCAATTTGTAGGCAATTATAAAAGGGCACGAAAATAAGAGTCAGGAAAAATAAGCTAAAACTGTATGACCTTTAAATCAGGTCTTGGAAATACTAAAAACTTGATATAATATATTGTAGAAAGAATAAAATATAACTATATATAACTTTTCCGAAAGTTAAGATCATTATAATTGATTTTTATAATAACTAAACTAAATTACCAAAAGCTTAGCCTTAATAAATCAATACCACACAGGCATAATAACATCTTCCTATAAATATAATACAAGGAAGCCTTAGCAATGAAAAACCAGTTGGCCTGATCTACATCTTTTTCTTCTCCTCCCCCTTTGGCAACATGTTGCCAAGGTGTGCTCGTAAGGAATAAAAATGTGGCTTCCTCGGCGAAAAAAAGATACGCGCAGGTCAGGAGTTGCACATCGTAAGGCTGTGCTGGGTAGCCATAACACCAACAGGAACACATACTTGTTAATAGCTTCGGTGGGGGGAAAAAGCAGCCGACAGACAACACCAACAAATGCCGGAAAACTTTGGCCAAGACCGAAAACCACTTAAAAAAGGTCAGCCAAAAGTCGCAACACACTCACTTCTTAGCAGCTAGAAGCTGATAATCATTTCCCCAACCCAAAACAATTTAACATGCCTGGTTTTTGCGAGGAATAAAGAAAGGAACTTCACCTTCCACTTCTTCCTCAGATTATATTCCCATCTCCCGATTTTCTATAATTTTCTCCACCAACACAACACACGAACACCCAATAAAAACTAATAATCATGACTTGTTAATCTTTACGCTGCTCTTCTCACTTGCTAAAATCTGTTGCCTTTTTTATTGAGTTTATATACACTACCTCTATGGAAGGGTATATACCATTTTTAATGAATGCAGATATTTTATTTTGGGTTTTATGTTTTGGTAAAGTTTGTATTTTTGTTTCATTATAATTTCTAAAGAATTCTGGAGTTGCAAAAACGAAAAACTTGTATAGAACTGCATAAGTCAGACATAAAAAATTATTACAAAAACCTTTTTAAAGGAAATAATTTTAAAAACTACTTTTCTATTATTTTAAGGTGTATCCAAATTTTAATCATACATCCTTAAGTTACTTACATACTTTATTTAAAGTGCATTTAGATTCGTTTTGTATTGAAATTTCATTAAATATTGCTTTCAAAATATTTATTTAATAATATATTTGCTTTAAACAGCAATATTTCTTAAAAACAATTCGAACATAATTCGTTGAAAAAAATTTTAATTTAAAATCATATTTATGTATATAAATCCTTTTCTTTATGAGCATTCAACTTTCTCTATAAAAAAAAAATGCATGAACACCCTTCATTACTTCCTTTTTTCACGTCATGATTTTGGACAAGTTCTAAGCTGCTTGGATTTAACGGTGGATGATGGTTGCTATTTTTGTTGTCGGCTGTTGTTGTTGGGTTCCTACTATTACTACCTCTTACTACCGACCAAGTTGTAGTTATTTTGTTATACCCGCTGCTGCTGCTGCTGGTGCTGCCTTTTTCACGCATTATCGTCATTATCATCAGCATTGCGAGAGATGATTACCCGAATGCCGCCAACTATTATAGATGATGTAAGTGCAAAAAGCCATTGAACGCTTATTATTTTTCTACCTCTCCATCCGTCTCTTTCGACTGGGTGAATTTTTTCATTTATTTTTTTTGTTTTTTTCTTCCTAGCTTCCAGCTTTACTTAACCAATAAACGCGGACGGAGCAATAAACTTTGAGCAGACTTTGTGGCTAGACAAGCTGTGAGAGGAGAACCTTTCACTTTGGACCGGCCAAGTTGCCCTTTTTCCGATCTTTAATGTTAAATTCAGCTAAGCAGCTTAAGACCATTTCGGAAGGGAAACTTTGTGGTTATCCTTGAACGAAAACACTTTCATTGACTCCCAGGCGCGTTGGCGGTTGCCGGTTGC
Organism: Drosophila truncata; assembly: GCA_008042515.1. Lineage (NCBI taxonomy): Eukaryota > Metazoa > Arthropoda > Insecta > Diptera > Drosophilidae > Drosophila > Drosophila truncata. The sequence continues at coordinate 80,983 of VNJQ01004602.1, forward strand.
CAAAATGCTTTCGTGGGCGTTGGGAAAGCAAGCAAAACAGAAGAAAAGGACACATCATTTTCCCTTACCCTCCTCCTCCCTCCACCCTGCCACTTATCATCTGCAGTTAGTGGCTTGGAAGTTACTTGGCTGCATTTTCTGTTTAGCTGCGTTTAGCTTACCCCGTATTTTTGGCACTTAACCAAGGTTAAGTAAGACTTTCCCCCAAGCTTGCCGAGAACAAAACCCAGAACGAATCCGCCAAAGGAAGTGATAAAGAGTGAGTAAAAAAAGGACATAAAAGGGGATGAGGAGGAGCAGAGCCAGAACCAGCGCGGGTTGCTTAAGATTCAATTCAAGGACTTCTAGCCAAAGTCGTTAAAGTCGCGGAAAACTATAACTGCAGATGGTAAAAAAGTAAACCTTTAAAAATTACAGCAAGCTAAAAAAAGTAGAAATAATTACACGTAAAATAAATGAACCAAATTGAAACATTTTCATTAAAGAAGAAAAAGAATTATTAAATATAAAGGTTTTAATTAATTAATAAAAAACTTTGCAGCTTTGTAGGTCTTTAGGTTATTTATTATAACATATTTTCTTAAAAAATGTTAATAAATAATTCTATTAGGTTTTTCGGGTCTCTTCGTAGTTCACCAAAGCATTTTTCAGGCTTCAGACATCTCATTCAATAAAAAATAAATCTACTTGCTATGAAAGAGAGCGACTGAGTCTGACTAAAAGAGACAGGAAATTATTGAACCCCACAAAAACCAAGAGTCGTCTCTTTTCTTCAAAATAAACTCAGTGAGCAAAGTGCGTAAGCAAAAACAAACAAAGATGCAAATTGAAATTGAAAACGTTACGCATGCGCTGCTTTTCCGAACCGAACCGAACTTGACTTGACTTTCCATGGAAATCTGCATGTGTTTTTTTGGTTTTATTGCTGCTTCTGTCGCTCGACTTTCAAACCTATCGAATATCAAAGCGAGAGAGTGAGAGAGAGCAGCAAATGGAAAATGCAATTGGAAACGTGAGGTTGAGGCTGCATCCAGCATCCAGCATCCACATCCACATCCACCCCAACCCATTCACGCATCTTTTCCGTTCAGTGAGCATCGCATCCCATGATGAAATTGAATCTGCTCCGGCTGTAAAGGCAATAAAAGTGGGCGACTGACCAGAGAGATGCGTCACAAGTCGGTCGACAGTTGGAGCTGCCATAAGTTATGGAGCCATGGATTTGGATATCCTGAATCAGCACACGTTTAAAATCCTGTGGATCATCTGCCTGCTGACATGGAACCTTGACAGTTGTCAGGGGAAACCAGGTTCAAGCAGTGGGGAGAGGTAAGGCTTCAAGGAAAAGGAGAATCAAGGAGATAAGAATTTATATTAAAATTTATCTCCAGGGTCCACATCCGCCTCCACATGCCGGAGGTGGTGCGTCAGCACACGCATTACCACAACGTCTACAAGTATCCCCGAAAAATCCAACCCGTTCCCGTACCTGTTCCTGCTGCACCCACAGCGATCGCTTCTTTGCCGCCAAAGTACCTGGGAAAACCCCATGTCCAGCTTTTGGGTTACACCACCTCTGTGGGTAGTTCGGGACCCATGGCACCCAATCTGATGCAGCTAATGGCCACTGCTGCCACGCCCAGCATGATGCCATCGCCCACAAGTCTAATGCCAAATTATGGACCCGCTTTATTCGATAATTACAATCAGGATGCAACGGCTCTGAGTGCAACCACAACGACAACTACAATGAGGCCACAGGCCTTGAAAGCTGCAACCAAACAGCAACAAATGTTGCAACAATTGTTCTCAGCCCCTCAGCAAACCGAAGAAGATGAGGATAACTCTTCCTTGGAGGATAATCAAGTGGAAAACAACTCCTTGCTGAATAACAGTTTCCTGGAGGCTCTGCAAAAGGAATATCTTTCGAAATTCGGGGGACGTCGTAAACGCAAGAAATCCAGTTCAAGGCTAAAGAACTCCTCAATCAAGGAATATGCAAATAATTACAGGAGTAAACCCTACTATTATCAAGATGAGGATTTGTCAGAGAACTTTGAGGATTATCAGGACGAACCACAAGACCATGAGGATTACGAGGAGGTGATGATGATGAGTACCCCTCATAAATATGGCGGCTACTATCCTACAGGATCTGAGGAAGCAGAGGATCAAGCCCATGGTTATGACACTGCTGTGGCTTTTAGTGGTCAGGACAATAGCATTTCATCTTCGATACCCACTACAATGGAGGATTTTCTTGATAGTGTGAATAATCCAGGAACCAGTTCCAATTACGATCCCTATGACAACTGGCGGCCTTATTCAACCAGTCCAACAATGACCAATAATTGGTCAAGACCCACCACGAACTCTTATACGAACTCTCATAATAATTCCTCAAAGAATCCAAAGTCGAGACCCATAAGATCCCGAGGCAGAAAGAAAGTTCGATATGTCAAATTAATCACACGAAAGAAGCGAAAAAATCACATTCGAACAAAGAGATATCGTAATTAAATTGAAGTACATTTACAAACATGTTATCTATTTATAAATAAATTCAAAATTATTTGAAAATGTATAATTTTATGAGAAGAAATGAAATAATTCCAGTCTTACCCTGTTATGAATATTATGAAATATCTTCAATTAGCTTTTAAGTTCTTACCTGAAATTAAAGAAAAAGAAAGTGGCATTTAATAAAGTATTCATTAATATTTTGTAAACTAAATGTATATTAAATATATTATTATTTTCTTCCCTCTTTTTAGGTTATAAATATCTTGGCGACATTTATTTCCATTCACAAAAGTCACTTTCTTTGGCTTTTCTTGGCCAAAGCAAACACTCATTAAATGCACAAACAAACCATAGTAGAAACGAACTAAGGCTGAGGGAAAAACTACCCCAGATAGACAGAAACCAGAAACTGATCCACCATTCGCCCACGAATTCCTTCCACGAAGCCAGCAAATAAAGCGTACAATTAAATGAGGAAAGAGGGCTTCGAGCTGAGCAAATAATAAGTACAAATGCTAATAAAATTCAATTAAAGGCCACAAAATTACAATAAAAGTGGCCCCCACAAAAGGAAACTAACTTAGGTCTATGCCCGGTCCTAAAATAATAAGGGAAGAGGGCGGCTGCTGGGTGAAAAAGGACAGACGAGTGTCAAGGGGAGTCGTTGTCGTCCATGAAAAGTCAAAATTAACGACTCATTTGGGCATATTGAAGCCATAAACTACAAAGGCGTATGAAAATGGGAAAAGAGTCGGGTTTTGTCGTGTGTTTCGTCATCCAAGGAAAAATATAGGAAAATGTCTGGAGAATATTAATAAATGAATAAAAAGTAACAAATTAATTTTTGCTAATTCTAGAAGATTGAGATCTTGATCATTTTTTTATTAATTTGATGCTATAAATATTATTTAACACATACACCTATTTCTTCTGAAAATACAGGGTATAAATAAATACATAATAGATGTCTCCTTTGCCATATTATTCATTTTATATAGAACAGATCACAAAACCGGGGATGATCCTTGGGGATGAAGTGTGGGCCTTCCTAAGGACCCCAAAAACGCCTTTGTTTATATATCTCTGGTTCCTATTCTATTTCACATTCTTAATTTTCTGCTGGTCATATTTTTATTTCATTTCTGGGACCATAAAATTGCGAGAAAGTGTGATGTAAAAACATTCTCGGAATACTTAAGGGGGGGACAGCGAAATTAAAAGCGTGTAAAGATTTTCATTTGCTTGTCCCAAAAGCCAGAAAATCGTTAGGGGTTGAGCGGAAAAGGCGAATGTAAGGCAAGGATATTATTTGCCAGGACATTTTTGGGAGGGCCAAGCGAAGCACATAAAGTGTTGATGTGTCAACCATATGACATTTATTGTTTAGCCGACGACAGCGAATGTCTTGCAATGTTTTTCGGGGGATAGAATCCTTGGAGTGGGGTTTGGAGGGAAAAAGAGGCGCCATGTTTATTACCCCCAACAGATGGCATCGAAAATGGGGTCGGGTATGGGATTGAGTCAAGGCAACAAGTGAGATGAGAGTGGAATGAGCCTGGCAGGATTTCCCCGACTTGGCCAGAAGATTTATAGGGCGTGGGCTCTGGGTCTGATGTCATAATATATAAATGTATTTGCGATTAAAGTCGTTCGAGTTGAGCCTGCGCAATGATCAATGGCTTTGTTATATGGCCATGAATAAATCGTTGACAAAGGTCATGACAGAACTGAGGGAGAAAAAGGATGATGAAAGGGGATTTAAAGGATACTACATTGATCGATGGATAAGCAGACTCGAGAAATTAGAAAACGTTTTTCTCTTTAAGTTACACAATTCTAATTCTAATCAGTTAAAGTTTAGTTAAAAACCCTCTTTCTGTTATTTTCGAAAATCTTCAACTTTTACCTTAGTTTTCATATTAATATATAATCTCTCAATGAAATAGCAATATTTAAAAATTTTCCAAACGCAACTGTACATTTTTATGCATCTTTTAACAAGTTGGCAGCTCCTTAGCAAAAATCCCCACAAGCTGGCAGTCCTGGCACCATAAATTTCCCTCACAAATTGCCTTCACTTTAATCGCAGACACTAAAAGCTATATCCCAATGATTTTTTTCTGCGCAAACATGTATACATTTTTATTTGCCATTGGCGTAATTGATTTTCTCGAAATAATGGACAACAGCGACGCAGCAGCATCACAATGACCAATATTCTACAATATTCAATCCGCCTGCTCGAAATGACAAGTTTATCTCCCCGCAACCACACACCAATACACACAGAATGAGGAAAAATGTTCCATTTCCTCTTTTGGTTTAATGAAAGTGACATAAAAATGGCACCACAACGAAAAGTGTGGAGGAAAATGCTGATATCAGACCGAGGAAAATCCTGCCCCATTCTCTCGCCTCCCTGCCTTTCATCTCAATTTAACACTGAAATTGCCATCAAGTTTATAAGCCTAATAAAAGTTTTATATTGCGTTTCGCATATGCCAGCAGCCAATAATTTTATTGAAGCGAAAATTAATTTTCCAATTCAGCTGGGAAAACAACAGTTCAGACAAATCATTTGCAGTAAACAGCAAAGGAAAATCATGTGTCATCAGCATCAGGAGTAGGGGAAAACTAAACAATATGAGGAGAAGTAAAGAAAACTCTTCTGGCTTGGCTAATTTTTAGATAAATGACTAGAAATCTTCTCTGCAAACAATTCATTAATTTAATTAATTTGTGGCAATTAAATATGGTTGCACAGGCGACAGCCGCAGGGCGAATTTCTGACCAGTCATCATCCACTCAATGGGACAGTCATTTGTTAGATATAAGCAAACACAAGCACATAAGTACACACACTATATATCTACATATAAACATATATATATATTCCACTCGCATGTTCATCAATTCCCGGGAGAATCTATGGGGCGAGCGCTTTAGCACTTTCCTCCATTTGCTGGGTGTGGTTTCAGGTCCAAGTCCAGGGACCAGAGAACCCACAGGACCCGGGCTTAAATGGGTTAAGTGCTGGCGATAAACACATTCGCATTTGCCAGGAAAAAGGTGGGCAGTCAACACCCACTAAACCGAACCAAGAATGAAAAAAAAAGTGTACTGTCATGCCACGCCTCAAGCTCTCAAAACTTTGCCGCCCCAAGCTCAAGGATGAAATGGCAGGAAAATAATATATAATGAAGGATATAAATTGGCTAAGCATTAACCTGAACCAAGAAGAAAGTATTGAAAATTATTTAAATACCAAATAAATAAATATTTAACTTTATATAAAAATAAATAAGTTACAATCCTCCTGGGATTTTATTTCACTAAGAATTACTTTTATTTTTTCCCTTAACTGCACTCCAGTGACATCATCTGGGACTCTTCTGGTTTGTGTGCGTGCTGGGATATATATCCGCTTCATTTGCATTAAAGTCAAACCCATCGCCCCCAACTTTTCCACCAGCAGATGCAATCGTATATAATCATCCGACCCGACCGCTGGACAATCAAGCAATTTAATTAAAATGAAAAGTAGGGGGCTCCAACAACAACGACGAGAACGATAACATTGAGAAGAGACTAGAGGAGAGGCGAGCAAATGAAATACTCGAGGGCATTACGACAAATGTATTACAAAATGCTAATTAAATGCCAGCAAAATTGGGCCAAGCCTCTCCTCGTAATGGAAACTAAGCTAATCGCACCCCAAGGAGGAGAAGAGAATAGTGCGGGCGGAGGATTGGATGTAGTAATTCCATTGAGGATTGCGCGTTGTTAAAATAAAAATTACAAAATTCCTTTCGCTTATTTGTGACAATTAAGTGCAAATTACACATTCTGTGTCACACTTGTAAGCTCAGGCACACAGCGCATAAATTCCCAGTGTCTGTTTACATTGGTTAGCAAAATAATAGGTTTTTTGTATAATTAAAACTATAAAATATAGTGTTTAGAAATCATTATTTATAATTCTGGGCTCTAGGAATTTATTACATTTTTTTACAAGGTTTGAGCCAAACAAAAAAAAAATATTTTTGTGAGAGCAGAATAAAAATTGTTGAGATTCTATTTCATTTGTTAGATTTTACTAAGAAAAAGTTTTAAAAAAAATGTAGAAAATACAGCTAAACTATTAGTAACTCAACCTAAGATAAACAAGAATTTATTACAATTTGATTATCAAAGAATTACATTCAAATATTTGTGATTTCTACCTTAAAAAGAAATTTTTTTATGCTTTATATGTAAAGAAAAAAAACATTGAACATAAAACATATAATCTTTTAAGTTTAAATTTGTTTTATAATGTTTGTATATTATTAAAACAAACAAAGTAAAATCTACGAAAGCCTTAATTAAATTAGCATCTGTTTCTGTCTTATGGTTCTTTTTGTTCCACTAATAATAAATGTGCCACAAGTTAAGTTTGTCTGGTTATATCTGCACTATTTAGAGGCAACATTAAAGTGACATTTTTGATGATAACAATTAAAACGAATGAGTGCCGCCGCTGTGGTTTCATCAGCAGAAACCTCAAAACAGATGGAGAACTGCAGCAACGGCGGCACCAGATGACTATTATGACTCTGATGACGAGGACGATGATGCTGGAAGCGTCTGCTTGGCCGGAAAAATATAAATAAAATGTGTGTGTGTGTGCGATGCAGTGACAGTTGCAACAACAGTTTGCTGATTATGATTATCGTACGCAGAGTACACCCATATCACTCCCATATCACTCCCATATCACTCCCATATCCCTCTGTGTGTGTGTGTTCCTCTGGTTTCTGTATCCCCATTAAGAGTCATAGATCCCTCATGGTCCATCATCATATATCTGGGCATGGTTTTCACTCGGTTCGGACAGCTGTGATTACAACTTTTCTCTTTTCTGTTTATGTTTTGCAATTGTGTCACTCCATATATGCACTATAGTATAGTATATGCGGGGAATGAGTTTCTGTCGGTTTTTGACAGTTATGATGGAGAATAGTGTGTGGGTACTTGTGTGTGTGGCTTGCCAAAGGGCAAGGCACTTTAAATGTGACGCACACAAAAACAGTAGCAATCTCTAAAATGGAAATGCACTCAGGCGAAAGCCACACAAAGGAAAACTAAGCTACTATTATATTTTGAGTTATTGTAAAATATACGAAAATATACAATGATTTTCTTATTAAATTTGATAAAATTCTATCTACGATAAGATAAATGTAATCGTATCCACTCATATCCTGTTTATACCCACATATTTCATTCTTTCGATACATTGTTCTTCCATTGTCAATGCATTTCGCGCACATATCATAAACTTTGACAACTCTTGACCCCTGACATTTCCAATAACATGCCGGAGAACCCAACTCAAACCAAAACCCAACCCATTCCAAGAACCTTGAAGTATTGTTTACGCAAAACTGACAAAGAATGGCTGGCGGTGAGGTTAAAGTTTACTCGAACAAGAAAAATAGTGTAAGAATCAACTGAAAAAAAAAAAACAACAACTGGCTGGAAAATAAAACAGAGAATATATATTGTATTTTATATATTGCCTTTGTACTCACTGACCTCTGAGAACCCCTTCTCCTTTCTCCTCCAAAGGTATATACACGTAGAACTGCCAACGCCCCAAACAATGCAAAAGAAAAAACACAGAGAGAGAAAGGCCTGCGTTCAAGTGCCCTATCCATATATCATTCAGTCGAAGGAAAAATGTATTTTTTATTTCATATATGTATATATATATATATATATTCCAACTCCTGCCTTGTCCTTGAAGCCAATGGACAGCAGCGTGAAAAAGAGGAAAACTTTTGTCATACACGAGCGGGTGGCAAAAGCGGAAAATTGAAAAATATGCACGGGCTGGAAAAAACTTTTCCATCATCGCCCACTCATATCTGTGGCTTGTGTGTGTGTGTGTGTGTGCATGTGCATTGTGGAATTCGTTTGGCGGCTAAGCCAACACAGAGCCCTAGAAAACAGTTTCACAGGAACTGTGTCAAGTGCAGTCCGAGCTGCAAAAATTCAATATTTAAAGAGTGTTATTTTTTTGGTAAGAAATGTTATATAAAAAAGTCGTTTTAACTTTAGGAAATTCTGGGAGAGAGTAGTTCTTTGTACTAAATAAATAAAAGTATTGATTTCTGGTGAGAAATATAACTAGTTAACAATAATTCAGCCTTTAAAGCACAAATAAAATAGAGATACAAGAACATCATAAGAAATGATACATTATTGTCTCTTAAACAGCGGGAATTCCACGAGAGCTAAAAGGATATCAAGTATAACAATTATTTGTACTAAACATTAAAAAACCTATTTGAAAACACCTTCACAACCTCAACAATGTTGAACTTTAGTTAGCATAAATTTGGCAATGATCCTTAGGCAATTATTTTCATATTTCTAAAAGTTCTCTCTTACATCCTTAGGCATTTTGTTTGCCTGAAAATGCGCAAAGACTGCAACCAAGAGCAAATGAAGTTCACTTCTTTTTTTTTGGTTGATGAAGAAGGGAAAGAGGGGAAAATAGGGGGTTTTTTGGGGGGCTGGAGCGGTAGTTGGGTTTATCAACACTTCCGCACGACGGTGCGCATACAAAAGCTGCAGAATTTACGCTGAATAACTGCCATAAACACACAGACACAGGCACACTTGCAGGCATGCATATCCTGCTACTTTGCAGGACATTGTTTGCGCTTTGATAACACACACACACAGACACTCAGGGTTTCTCTTAGATACACCAATACATATGCACCATCATTACTACTATGAAAATTGCACATGCCATGGTTTTGTGTTTGACTAGAAAGAGACAGAGGAGTTGGAGCAGGAGAGGAATAGCTGACGCTGCAGACAGCAACAGCCGCTTTTCCTCCTCTGGAAAACCCCCCGCCATTGCCCATGTGAAAAACAGCCAGCAGTCAAAACTATTTTTCGCTTGGCATTTCAAGCATCTTATGGTTTTATTTCGACAAAAATTCGCCCCTTAAATGCGCTCGGAATAGTCCTTGCATGCCACGACACAAACGTTAATGCAGTGAGAGAAATTAGGCTATTATATGGCCAATGAACTAAAATTTAGAGTACTAATCAGACACCAAATATGGAAAATAAATTATAGAAGAGAAATAATCATTTAAATAATTAATTTGAATTAAAGTTAATTTTTAATACAAGGATTTTGATTCTCAATTAGAATCTGGTTTGAATTTCAGGAAAAAATATTTTAAAATATTTTTTGTAAATATTTTAAATACCTAAAACGTACTAATTTATTTTCTTGAACTGTAAAAAACCCACACACTCACACGTTCCCCCCACATTGAAAGCTAGCGGAGACAGACATAGTCCAGAGTTTTAGCCACCAACTGGTCATGGTAAAGCCATGATGATGATAGCTTCCGTTTCGTTCTGCTTGTGTGCTGCACACTTCCGTTTCCATCTCCATCTCCATGCCATTCCGTTTCGATTCATTCGCCATTTGCCTTCGCCATCTGTTGGGTGTTAATTCATTGTCATGTCCTTTTCATTACGCACACACAGACACACACGCGCGCGGGCTTTAAATGCTGTATGCGAAATTCATTGAAATATTTGCACAAATTCTCACAAAATTAAAAGAGCAAGGGAAGAATAAAGCTTAGCTGAACTAGGCCATGCATAATACATTCCTAAATTGTAGGATTTAATGAATTTATTGTTTTTAAATCAAGAAAAATAAACAAAGTATATGAAAAATTGGGTGCATAGCATGGTCACATTGTAACAGAAAGTAGTATGGCAACTCTAATCCTGTTTCAGGAATCCTTAAGATACCTTTTAAATAATAATAAAAACCTTTGCACAAGCAAATGACATAAAACTTAATTTGTTTACACAAAACAGTGTTCAACTGGTGCTTATCTTATATTTAGCACCCACCGAAAGCCTATTTAAACAGAGTTTCCCCCCATAAAGCATCCGCCAAGCAAATAGAAACCCTTGTTTTTGGAACCCTTTACTACGAGCCACGCAAATAGAACGTGAAATGAAATTAAAAGAGCAAATTACGCTTTTCAAAACTTGTACAAATAAATATAAATATCACAGGGGACAAGACAGGACAACATAAAGTAAATGGGGAGAAGGGAATATCCGCAGCTTCCGCTGGGGGAATGGGAATGAGAATGGGGTAGAAGATAAGCTGCTAGTGGGCTGCTGGGCAGGCTGCTCCTAAGCTCGGCTCTAGTCCTTAGTCGCCCACTTGAAGCTCTCATCCGGCTCTCCTTTCATTAATATTTCACAGCAAAAACGGCAATGCGAGGAATTCTAAGCCCATAGAAAGAACAAGGATTTAGCAGCTAAAGCTCTTTGGTCTCCGTTCTCCTTTTCTGCTCAACGACGCCACCCCAATTAAAATCAGATTAAAGTTGCGCTAATTTATGCGACCGCACGGCGACAAAACAAAGCGAAATTCCCACAGCCAACAACAACGACAACACAACAGGAAGTGTGGATTGTGGAGCGAGGGATGATGGAAATCCAGGAGGTGGATAAGGCCCGACATCAGTGGCATCAAAAATGGAAATACCCGGGACTTGACTGCTCTGCTCTACTGTAATTGCATGGTAAGAAAGTTTTACTCCTTTGCTCCTTTCGCCTTTATTTCACTCTTTCCGTCTCCATTGCCAAAGTCAATGTTTCTGCTCCTTTGTTTTGTGGTTTCCGAGGCTTTTGAATAGCTTCGAGATATTTAATTGTCTAAAAGGAGAACCCCAAAGTCTTCTACTTGCTTATAATATATAAGCATATGATTTTTTTGTAGGGTTTTTAAGTTTATTTTAATGTTTGAAACGTATTTCTTACCTCGTTAAATATATTTTTAATCGTAATAAATCATTTGAATATATTCAAAAGGCAATAAACATGGAAAACTATAAGGAAAACTTTAAGTCAAGTGTGAAGTGTTAAGTGTTGAGGGGCTTAAGGGACTTAAGGAACCAGACACCCTTCATAAACTAACGAAGATTGTTTATGAAGGTTAATTTCCTTGATCTTTTAGGGCAATGAATATGTAAATGAGCTCGGTAAAACACCAGAAAGCAAATTTTGGACTTAAAAATCAAAATAAAATCCTCAAACCTCAATGGATTACAAGATTTTAACTCCTAATTAGAACTAACACCTTACAAAAAAATGAAATATATAAATGAAATGGTACAGAATTCCTCCTTCAGGCATAGACAAAACCTAACAGCACTTGGAGCTACATTAAAAGCAAACCATTAACTACATATAATTCCCTTAGTCAGCAAAATTTTAACTCTTTAAAATCATAATCTAAAATTGGTTCCTGTACTCGAAAATAACTTCATATTTTGCCGTGGAAATTCAGGAAAATTGTTGCTTTGGCTAGAGGATTTGCCAAACCCACAAGCAAAGAATAAACCAATCCTCCTGTTGCTCCAACAAACTTCTGCTTCTCTCGATGTTGCCTTTGTCCGGAGAGCGTCTGGCCTGGCAAAAACACATGGCAAACAATTCAATTTAATTAAGAGTTGTCCCTCCCCGCTTAAGCCAAAACCCCAAATAGTCTGAGGCTGAGTCGGAGTCGGAGTGAGACCGAAACTGGAGTAGACAGATTTTTCGGGTGGCGCCCAGAAAATAAATATAAAGAAAAATTGTCATAGGGCGGCTTTTGTTGTTGCTGCATCCATCAGGGCCAAAAAGTTTGTTTGCCAAGTCTGGCTGGAATCTTTTTCCATTTTTTTGTTCTTTATATTTAATTGAGCGCATTGTAGTCTGGTTACTACAGAGAGAGAGAGAGGGAGAGACTTGTTTTTGAATATGTGATTCATGCATCCGTTCGGCATTGGCAGTAACTTTGGAATTAATGTGACATTTCTGCTGATTCTTGGTTTAGTTTTTATCCTTTTTTTTTCAGTTTACAATATCCTTGCCCTTTGACAGTTTCTACTAATTCATGGCAATCAGCAATGCAAAGCCACAAAATCCAAAGGAAAGAAAATTGAAAGCAATTTATTGAATTCCCATTCACATTTTACAATCCACATAAAATGTAAATAAATTCAGCTGGCTGGCAACAAAACCAAATCCCTGGCAATTATTTACTGTAAATGTGTATTGTTTATTAAAAGTAAGACGACGACGACGAGGATGCATCTGGGACTCAGTCTCAGCAGAAAGGACACGCTCAAGTGGCGCTTAAGCAGCAGAGCAAACATAACACTTTCCCACTTTCGGGATACAAAACTTGCATTCAGGGATTTTGCTACGCACACACAAAATATTTACTTGCTAAGGAAGAGGGAGTGTGTCTATATATATGGTATCCTTATACTCCAACTATGTAGCTTAAATGATTTTCAAATGCCACTTGAATTTGGTCGAGTCTGGAGGCTGCAGCCAAACCGGATTTCATAATAATTAATTGGCTCTATATTTGCACATCTGTAATACAATACAAGACCAAGCTACAAGCATTTTGTAGCCATTTCAGATAGTTACTTGTATACGTTTATTAAGTGCCAATGGGCAAAACTGCAAGAGTTTATGGTAGCTCCTGCGACTTAAGCACACACAGACAAAGACTCCTACTGACCGCAGGACAAATCCAATGGAAACCAATGATAAAAACGAGTAAATTTAGGAAAATATAAAGGATATATTCTGCAAAACTTCCTCCCCTCCTTGTTTGTTTATGATTGAGGGCAAATCTCAAGCAAAATGCCAGGCAGGATTAAATGTGAGGCACGTAGGATCGGGCCAGACACTTTATGATGCCGATAAATCAGCTGCAGGTAATATCGGTTGCAAGTTGGCAAAGTGTGGAATATAAACAGCCACAGATATTAATGAAATTATTGGTTTAAAATAAATATTAGAGTGGGAAATAATTATGGTTAATATTTGAAGAACATTAAATAATAGTTTAGATATTTAGAGAGGATATAATAAAGATATAAGCGCATTGTCGTCTTTTCAGCCCTGTTGCCTTTAACCAATTTTGTTTGGTTTTCGGTTCACAGTCTGTGAATATATTTCAACCACTTGTTAAAGCATTTATATGCTCGAAAATATTTGTGAGTACTTCAAATCTGATGCCTCTACGGTGCAACTGAGCGAACTAACTGAACTTCAATGGTTGAGAACCATTCTCTTCCTCTCTCATCTCTCTCTGCCTTAATTTATATCATAATTTAATTTGACTAATAGCTTTTTGAGCAGATTTTTGTGTGCAGAGTCATGCGTAAATTTTATTGCAAAATTTAATTGGCTGGCTGGTTTTGGTTTGGACCTGGCTAATAGACTTGAACCCCAGCACACACACTAGCACTCACTCACTTGTCGTAGGCATTTTAATTGAGTTTTTGAGCTGCAGCAGCTTCTGTTTTCCTCGATTTTCCTCGATTTTCCTCTGCTAGCAGCTCAGCTCCTCTTCACCAAAGAAAACCCCTAGTTTTGACCTTTATCCACAGACAGGTGGTGAATAGGAGGGGCAGAAGGCTGGACTGGCTGTATGAGCAGCTCAATTCTTGGCCTCGTTGATTGTTAGCACACAGGCATATCACGCATACGCAGCGTGTGCTCGGTGAGCTGTGGCACAGGTAGGTGGCAAATTGTGAAAATCCAATGGAAATTCGAATGGAATGCTTTCAAATTTCAGTCTCCTGGCTGCTCGGAGGGCAATTATTAGTGAATAATTGAGGAAAATTCAACTGCTAGGGGTTTATGGTACCCTGTTTAATCTCAAAAAGCATTCTCTTGGCATTCTAATTAAGTGCCTTGATTGTTTTCATACTTTTGTGTTTTGAAACATTTTATTTTCTAGTTAAAAACTATTAAAAATATTTTAAAATGAACTTAGATACAGGAAAATCATATTCCTTTCTTCAATCTCACAGATTAAAACTCTCCCATTGACATTCAATGTTAAAGGTGTCAAACTTAAACTGTCTAAACCCCATTGAAACCCATTTTGACATCTCGCACAGCGCGCTCTGCTCGGGGCAATCGATAAAAATTGTTTTGAATGGCAAATAAAGCGACAATTCTGAATGGCTCAGCAGACAAGGACAAACAAAAGCACAGCGAGTATCCAGTGTATAAAGAAACTGGAATATCTACCTAAAAATGCAGTTACAGGGAAACTGATCCTGCGAGTTTGGGGACCCAGCATGGGGACACAGGACACAGACACGGGAAAATAAAAAAAATAGAAGCTAGCGCCTGCCAGACTGACTGACTGACAGTTAAAGCTAGTCCAACAAAACGTTACTGCACTCCCAGTGCAATGTCACCCACCTACACACACACCATCTCCATTATTTATGCATCAATGGCTGCTATGACGACATGCGCTAAATTGAAACAGTACACAGAGGGGGGAGAGCGGGTATCAGGGTATCAGGGGCGAGGTAGTACTTCTGCTGGCAGGATGATGGCGCAAGGACACAATGGCGCCGAACGACAACGACACACATGCAATACACAGGGAGACATAGACACAGGAGGGGAAAGGAACACAACCCAGGTAGGGAAATAAAAACTGTAGAAATATTGGCAAAATTGAAAAAAGTTAAACACAAAAAGAAAAAAAAGAAGATGCAGGGAATAAAGCTGTCGGAGCAAAGGGAAATGGAAATGTGTAGTAGGCGGCGACGGTGACGCCGTCAGCGGACATAAAAATTGCAGCCCCATGGGCTTTTTTGATACCCTGTATTTAAAGGGAGTTGAAGGGTATATCGGTATAATAAAACCTAGATTTTTGATCATTTTGAACATTTAATCTTTTTTTTTATATTAAAAACAAAGATTTTAAATTATTTCATATAATAGTAGTTGGGAATTCAAGTGAATTATCGATAATTATCGATGCTGCACATCGATGCTGCACATCGATAATTATCGATGCTGCACTCTTTAAATATTAATTTGTAAAAATATCTTCAAGAGGCATTTCTTTAATTTAAAAATTAAATATAAAACTTTTGCTATCATTATTTATAGGTAATAATTAATAACAAATACCAGAGGTATTTTTCAGTCCCATTTTTTTTCAACAAGCTCAAGCTAACTGCACAAAATCTCGCCTTTATTGTTGTCGCCATGTTCTATGAAACAAGCCACATAACTAAATAGAATTTACCTCTCTTCTAAGCCCCCTACCATCCACCATACATTTTCCTTTGTCTGCCCACGCCGTGGCTGCCTCATAAAACCTGCAAACAAAACAGAAACAGCAATGGCGGCGAATAAAAAAAAAAAGTAATAGTATAAAAAGGAACAACTCCAAAGTCGCGTCGAGTCATTGAGCCAATTGAGTAAATTGTTTTATTGAAAGATTTTTCGTTGTTGTCCTTGTTGTTGTGGCCACTGATGCTGCTCCTGGCACTCGTGCTTGGCTCTTGTTGCTTCTACTGGCCATGTATCGTGTCTCTATAGCCAGTCCTTTGGCTGGGCACTACGATATAGTATTTTAGCCATTTTTTTGTTCATGTTCTACGCTCTTCCTTTGTTAATGGCAAACGCTGACATTTATGCATTTTTGATGGTTTGAATAATAAAAGAAAAAGGAAATCAAATAGATAGTGGCATTGTTCGAGTATTTTAAGTTGTCTGGCATTTAAATCTTTTTTAAGTGGTCAATTTTAAGGAAAATATTGAAATCTTTAGGTTTAAAATTTAGGATATTTTAGTAGGAAATATTATTTGAGGTTAAAAGAGTTTTTAAATATATAAAATAGTTTTAATTATTTGTTGCTATAATATTTTGTATGAATAATGGAATAGAACTGTTTATGTTTCTATTTTTCTCTTTTTTATTTACAGAAAAATCCCTATAGATTTGTATTTTTTTATCTTTGCTTTTTCTTTCCTATTTTTCTGTTCCTCACTGTCCCCAGACATTAACCATAACTCAGATTTGTCTGGAACATTTCCAAAAAGGTGGCGCAGATGTGTCTAACAGATTTTCAGACAGACAGAAAAGAAAGAAAACCAAACAAATAGAGGGGAAAAATCCCCCCAAAAATGCAACTTGCTAAACGCTTAAACATCAATGTTTGTTTTTTCCTAAAAAAAAAAAAACTATTATTTCGATGGCAAAAATAGAAATAGAAAAGGTGAAAAGGGTTGAAATTATTTTGGGGCTTAACAAATTTTGTTAGAATAAAATTTTGAATGGAATTCGACAGGCACTTTGGGCCTCATTACGGGGGCATTCCACAGTCACTTGCATTGCATTCTATATTTCCAAATATAACTCTCTCTGGGCCAGGAAATATGATGTATTTAAACAGTCGAGGGCATGAAAATAGAAGTCTTAGTAGCCAAAATCCAAGGAGACTTTTAATAAACAAACTAAATTTATCATTTAAAGTTGTTTTAAGGAAATAAATTAGTATTTATGGCTATAATTTCCTTTGTGAGTTCTTCAAAATATTTTCTCTTAATTTTTAGACTCTTCCTTAGTAAGAAATAAATTATTATTCATAACTGCACCTATTTCTTTGCCTGCAATTGTACATATAACATGTATGCAGAGTGCACCACTTCACAAATCAATAAAAACGTCAAAATCAAACGTTCCGTCATTAGTTTTTGTGTGTGTGCCTGCCCCTCCTATCCACCCATAAAACTGGGCCTCATAAATTGAATACAAAAAGCTAGAACGGGAGCAGGAACAGGAGAGCTGCGTCGTCGTCGACGACGACGATTTGTGCGAAAAATATTTTTGCATTTAGCTATTGTTGGTTGGTATTTCACCCTCCCCGATTCCGTCATCTATCTCCTACCTCCCCCGCCCTACTTTTTTTGGCTCTGTACAAAAGCCAATTTCAGCAAGTCGACGCCTATGACAATGCAAGGGGGGGCAGAAAGAAAGAGAGAGAGAGTGTGTAGAGTAGGAGTATTGGCGGGGCGGAGAAATTGAAGGGGCGACTGTCAACGGCAGAGAATTTGTGGGGCTTCAGCGGCAGGATGTCACATGTCCTGGCCGCCTGCTTCTGTCAACACACACACACACATATCCCCACGCACTACAATTCAAGCACAATGGGATCAATTATTTTCCTAGAGAGAGAGTAAGTGTGTGTGTGTGTGTGTGGGGGTGTTGTGCAATCATGATTGCGTGTATATGGTTGGGTGTGTGTGTGTGTGTGTTTCAGCAGGAAGAGCTTTGCGCCATAAGCAAAATGCCAAAATGCCTAAAACTGTCAAGGGGCCTCTTTTGAGTGGTCAATCAAATGTTGTTTTGAAGGTTTCTGTGGTCTTGCAGTCTCGACAACGCCTGATGGAAGGCGAGTAAGCCTCTGTGCATCATCATTGGGGCAAGCTGTCAGCTTGTTTTGGGGATACGGAACCTGAGTCTGAACCTGATCCTGTTTCTGATCCTGTCACAGCCAATTTCATTTAAAAAAGGAATGTAAACCTAAAAATATTTTCAAATTTTTCTACCGAGTTTATACAAAGGTATGCAAAGCGTATTGCCAAGAAAGGAGGCTTTTCTGATGGCATAAAATCAATTAATATTGCTTTTAGGTTAATTAATATGTGAAAATTAATAATCTAAAAATTTGAATAAAATCTGCTAATAAGCAAGGGAGTTATTAGACATTAAAGTTTGTTGTAAATATTGTTGAACTTCTGCAACATCAACAACACTAATTAATGTTGCACAACATGTTCCTAGCAACATTGGTCTTTATCTTGGTGTTGCGCAACACGTTTCTAGCAATTGTCAACATTTTATCCTGCCTTTCGTCCTGTTAGATTTAAATTTTTATATAAACTTTTAACTAATTATAAATGCTTCTTTTTAATATAATATAAAATAATTGTTTCAATTTATGTAAACTTATTCATATAATATTATATTTATATAATATAATATATAATTAATTATTTTATTTATTATTAATTTCTTAACCTTTATTCTATTGAAAATATCTGCCTGTCAATACACCTGCTCTAAAAACACTCTGACAACAAACAAATCCAATTAAAGCTATTTATGTTTTCTAATTTGTCTTGTTTTCTTTTTTGTTTATTTGCCCAAATTCAAATTCAATGACATTGCGCCTGTCTAATTAGTCAAAGTCCACAGAGACTCAAAAATTGGTCAGTGCAGCTTATTATGTACCTTCGAAAAAAAAAGCTAAAAGTCATCATTGCTAGAAAATGCTTCTAATAAATTAAATATTTATATTTTTGAGGTGAACGGAAATATTTTGCTTTTTGACAACATGTTAATAAATGTTGTCAGTTGAAGGTCGTCTGGGATAAAAGAGAAAGGAAAAGAAATAACGAAAAACTGACAGAAAAGTGTCTGTGCGTATTGATGGAATGAGAAATAGGCAATGAAAAGTATATTATAATTATCCTCCTACAAAAATTATTATTTTAGGTCAGAGAAATAAAAAGACACCAAGGACATTTGAATTCTGCTTTATGAGAAATTAAGTTTCCTATTTTAATCATTGTAAAATTCATGCTTCAACCACTTTAATCCTCAAAATCATTAAAGCAAAATAATTCTTCAATTGCCCGAAGGATATATATTAAGGCAATGATCATTAATACCAAAATTACTTGAAATATCTGTCGTCATACGCCTCAGTTTTCTCGGGCAATTAAAAACGAAATGAATTGTATTCTATGAATAATTTACTATATCAATTTCAGTGGCGCAGAGACACGCCAGATAAACACACAAATATATTAATACTTTGTATATGTATTGCACACAGCAGACCAAAGCAGAAGCCCAGCCAAATTATATTATGGGGGAAATTTCATTAAAATAATTTTAATAAAATAATGACAGTGAAACCAGACCATTGCAGACCAAAACCAGACCACCATCCCTGCTGCCTGCTGCTCAGCAGCAAAAAGCTGCTGAAGCGTGCAAAATGTTATGCATAATTGATAGCAAACAGAAATCAATCAATCATAAAATGTCAACTTCTCCCACTTCCGCCGCCCAAAACCCTAGACAGGGATGGGGGCCAGAGGACAGGAAGAGAAAGAGAGAGAATGCGGCACATAAATAGACAAGACAAAGGACATTTTGAATGTCTAATCATTTAAGAAGGAATTTAATTGAAATTCTTGTGACAAAAGCTGTCGCAGACTACAATTTCTCCCTAGAGAAGGAACAAGGAACAAGAAGCCTTTAAAATGTCATTAAATTGATATAGTAAAATATAATTCGAAGGAGAAATGTAACAGAAATTAAAATTAAATAAAATCTTTTGTTGTAAGACATTTGCCAGAAATCTATTTAAAATCTGTGTAGTTAATAAATATTCAATAATTATTTAGCAGCCCTGAATAAATATTAAATGTATCAAAGAGGCATATAAGTAATTAAGTTTCAGGAAAAATAAGTGAAAATACAATAAAAAGTGAGTAAACATACACACTCTCGAAAAAAAAATGAACAAACGAGTTCCTCGAAATGTAATTAAATCGATTGGCAAAGGAATTCAAAGTACACAGAAGCCTTGGCTTCCTTTGAATCATTTCCTTTTAATGATATTTAATATTTCAGTTATTTGTTTTACAAATAAAAGAGAAAAGAGGATTTAAAATTGAAAACTAAAGACCAGTTTCTTGTATTTTTGCTGAAATATTGCAATAAAATATAGATTTTTGCTTTGAGAATTGAACCTTAGTGGATTTATCAATAGACCGTAACCCCAAAAGTTTAAAATGTAATTAACCAATCAGTTTTTCACACGAATAACTCATTTAATATCCAGTGTATGTGGCAAAGCTTTTATTTTCCATACAATTTTGTGGCAATTTTTTACCCATTGTACAATTTATCATAAAAATATTTCAATGTTAATTAAATCGAATACCCAAATGAGCCACATTAATTCACGTAAGCACACGCACACAATGGCTACGACTTCGACCAGCGAGCGGACTCTGCTCTGAGCCATACATAAATTATTAATTATATTACAATTTTTTTTTTAATAAACCGGCTGCAGTTTATTAAACAAACAGCCTTCATTCACATCATCAACGACAGCTGGGGGACAGGGCAAAAGTCTCTGTGAGCTGCAAATTGCCTGTCAATGAATTTCAACACACCCACAGAGAGAGAGAGGTTCGTGAAGTATTCATCGTGGTAATTAAAGCATTAAATTGAAAACAAAAGCAAGCAAAGATCCAAAAACTTTGGCCGAAAAACTTGGGCGGGAAAACTAAAAGTTTTGTGAGCAAGGCGAAGAAATATCCAACAGGCAACACAGACAGGCGTTATAATAATGAGTTGTAAGCGCAAGTTCACACAAAGGATTAACAACAATAGCTTCACGTATCCTCCGGCTCACTCTCTCCCCCAGTCAGTCAGTCAGTCATTGGGTCCTTAATTCATTCATTCATTCAGTCACTCATTCACTGATATATGCCGCATTCGTTATCCAAAGGATGCCCCATGAATGGTTAACCGTTCTGTTCATACAATGGGATTAAGATATTATCGACCAAGCGAGTCGAGAAAAGGAAATGCTGCTCTGGGATTATTTTCTAAGAGGAAATTGTGAGAGAAGGATATTTAAATTTATTTATTGATTTTATTTATTCGATAAATTCAAGATCTTATGTACATTCTGAGCAATCAGCAATTTTGTTTATTTATTTATATATTTCTAGCACGTTTATTTAAGATATTTCCCATCAATAATTAATTTTTCATCATATTTTCACCATAATCCCCTTATTAAATCTCTGCCCTGTGTAATCCCTTAAACATTTCAGTAATTTCAAGTGCTACCAGCTTTTACCAAGTCTTGGCATTAAGACCCACTCCAGGCCAAAGCCCCCAGCCTAATCAAGCAACTAAAATCTATTACACCAAAGGGTTAAGGCCTCTGTGTCGACATGCCTTATTAGACGAACACAAAACGGACGGGGAACGGATAGGATAGGCGTCTAAGAGGCGAAGGTATTGAAATGGGGTGATGAGGTGAGTGGGAGGGCATAAACTTTTACCAAACAACTTCATTAAACTAGAAACCCAACAGACAGACAGACAGAGACACACATACACATACTCAAACTAGAGAGAAAATTGGAGGGGGGAAAATCTCTACGAAAATCCATCATGAAGTGGAGGAAACCGCAACACAAAAGGACTTAAATGGTTTCAGGCCCGGCTTTTATATGTGCAATCACCAGAAAAGGGTTCAACCAAAGAGAAACTAGAGAAATCCTTCCTTCAAATCAACTCATTTTCACATCATCATCCTTTTGTGTTGTTCCGCCTGTCAGGACAAATGTCAAAGGTTTTCGGGTGTTTGACAAAGGGTCCCCCACAAAACTTTCATTCATAACCAAAAAGTATGAGAGAAACAAAGAATTGTTTGGATTTGACTGTCTGCGGTTTGAATTTGTATTATTTTTTAAATGCATTTTGGAATTACTATAGGACTCCATCTTCACCTGTGGCCCTGTGAATGCCAAAGCTTATTATTAAACTTTTCCCCAAGAAGACGAACATCGACAAATCCAATTTAGCAATCGAAGGAAGCTCTGCTCTTCCTTTAGATATATGTATCTCTTCCTTGGGTTGTTTATTATTTTATTTTTTACAGTAGCAAAGTTTTTAATAGTGGAACACACAGCGAATCACTTTGGCTTTGCTTGGCCACAAGAAACTTTTTTTTTTGCCCATGGAAACATCTTTCTGAGCCACTTAAGTGCAGAGCAAACAAACTTATACACACGAACACACACCGCCACACTAAGCCACACCCACACTGGCTGGGAAGAGGAAAAGAAAGATATTGCTGTGAAAGTTGCCCAGGGTTTTCGTTTTCAGTTTCAGTTTCCGCGCACATCGGGTGTAGTAAAAGTTTTTAATAATAACCGCAATACAAGAATATAAACATTTATATTACTGCTTCATAATGCGGTCGGTTCTTGGAGGAGGCAAAGGAGGGAGTCAGGAGGAAGGCAAAGTCAAGGGAGACGGTGGAAAAATCTGGTGGAAAAAAGGATCCTGTTGCCAACACCGGATCCTCGTGGCGCGTATGAGCAATGCGCTTCCTTGTAAGTATTATTTTACTTTGAGCTTTGCTCTACTCAGCTTGGCTCTCCCTTGCTTTGCTTGGCTTTGCTCCTGGCTGGCGTGTCAAAAGATTGAAGGTTAACATGCATGCGCTGAGGGAAAATTGTGGAACGGGAAAAATATGGTTGAAGCCAAGGGAGAGGAAAAGGAGGAAAGGAGCCCAGCCAACAGCAGGTGCAGATGCCATAAATGTAAAGTTTCCTTTGGTTTTTCGGTGGGTTAAGTAAAAGAGGAGAGAACAGGACCACGACGATGGAGGTGAGTTAAGCTCTACCTCAAGGCAGCTTAAGCTACTTTGAAGTTGGTAAGTTGATAGCGAATTTATATACACATTTGTTCCGAGATTATTCCAAAACTTTTCTCATAAGCCCCGACTAACCAGAGAGCTGGTCCGTGTAAGCTAATTGTTGTAAAGCGGTTTAAAAATTTATAAAAATAATACAAGGGTTTACAGAATGTGAGTAGTTTTTAAGAAGCAGTTAAAGGAAACTTATATTCTATTTGTTGGGGAATAATATTTACTTATGTGTTCATAATAAACAAATATGATATAACTGTAAGATAATGAGATTACCCTCCAAATTTCCAATATTTTAACTCTTTCAGGTGATATTTGTAGCAGGCCAGTTAGTATAAGTATGATCTGGTCACACTAATTGAGAGTACGCTTGGTTATGGGAGAGAAAATAAGGATGGTTTTGCAAGTTGACATGAAGAGAGGAGATCACTTTTAGAAGAACACACATTAGAGAAAGACGTACGTACTTAGAGAAGAAAAACAGTGAATATTTGTAGCAGGCCAGTTAGTATAAGTATGATCTGGTCACACTAATTGAGAGTACGCTTGGTTATGAGAGAGAAAATAAGGACGGTTTTGCAAGTTGACATGAAGAGAGGAGATCACTTTTAGAAGAACACACATGAGAGAAAGACGTACGAACTTAGAGAAGAAAAACAGTGAAGAACAGTTAAGAAACAGAAAGAATAATTGTAAAAAGTAATAAATTAAGCTATAAACAAAAGAAAAAGAAAAATAAATTAAATAAAGTTAATTAAACTAACATTCGGCTACATATTTAAAGCCAACTGCTGTTTTTTAGACCCTCAAAATTAAAGCCAGACAACAACCCCAGTCAGTATCTCCGACTTAAATCCTTGCACACTCTCATCTAGCTCTCGTAAAATCCAATTGCATTTAAGTAAGCCAATGCTTCAAGTGAATAAGTAGGAAGAATAAAGTGCAGTATTGCAGCTGTGGGTTCTAAATTGGTTGAAAAGAAGCCAAAATGGCATTTAAAACGAAAAGTTTTGCAGTCTGAGCTGGGTTGGGCTGGGGGATTCTCAAAAGGCATTCCCTCAACTTCATTGGCACCTGTGCTCCCTGTAGCAACATAATGGCAACTCAATTAAGCAAACCGAGGAGTTGTTTCCTCTGCTCCGACTTTTAGAATTTCCATTCGATGGAGAGATGAAGGGAAAAGTGGAGGAAAAGCTAGCTGCTCAATGGCTTGGCATTTCCTGTTTCCTACACGCCACACTACTAAGCGCCACTTCCTCTTAATGCCTTCTCCAACAAAGAGGCGATGAAGCAATGGAGAAATAAAAAATAAAACGGAAAATACCATTCAAGTAAAATTAAAACTGCACAAAATGTCCGGAATGGAGTTGACAAACAGAGGACGAAGACGAGACGTCGACGACGACGACGAAGACTACTCCAGACGGGACACAAAGGGCGGAAATGATAGAGAATGATTTAATGTTGCCAGAGAACAAAAAAAAAAGTAAAGAAAAAAAGTATGGGCCAATAAGTCCGACTGATCATCCTCTTCTGGCAAAGACAATTTGATTGATTGTTCGGGCCAAGTCAGCAACAGGCCATAAAGGCAAGTTGGCAAGCCGCCTGCCTGCCAGCTTGGCTAAAATGCAAATAAAATGGTGGGTCATATAAATTTCCTTGGTAAATGGCATAAGGGAAGTTGACATCAATGGAGAGGGAGTTCTGATTGATGGTCCTTCAAAAAGCTAAACTTAAGGCTTGAGGAACTTACTTTTACTTCTTTCATCTTCTTTACTTCTTTTTATTATATATAAAAAATAAGAAATAAATCTTGGAATAGTTCTTACAATTAATATCATATTTTAAGCTTTAAATATATCTAAGATAAATATCTTAAATTCAAGAATTACTTTCCTTTTCCTTATTCCTTATTCCTACATTTTAAATGTTATTAAAAAATAACAACTTAATAATTGATTGCCTTCTCTGGAACTGCTTACATTCCTTATATTTTCTTTTCTTTTTTTTTTTTTCAATTTTACCCTTGTCTAACATACATATTTCATGTCTTTAACAATCTTCAACACAAAAATTCAACCATTTCTCATCTATTTGCTTTTCATGATTGCTCCTTCTGGTTCTCCTCTCTATCCTCTGTCCTCATTTGTTGCGCTCCCTGTTTTATTTTTTCTCTCTCCTATTTATTTCATGCTCATCCATCCAAAAACTCAATTTCTCGCTATTAAATAAAAATCAAATATGAAATCAATACGTTTAGACCACACTTCATTTAATGGCAATATGCCACGCCTACCCATTCCCATCAATCCGACAGACCGAGCAACCGACGAGCCATTCAACCAATAGAAATCATAATGAAAACAATGGCTGGTTGAATGGGAAGTAAGGTCGTTATGGCGGAAAGGTCACCGGAGTTGAGTTTGCCAGCCGAAAAAAAAAACAAAAGAAAACGATGAGAGAAATAAAGGAAAATGGAGAGAAACTCAACTGAAGGCAACGTTTCGATTACAATTTGTTATTTGTTCTCGATCAGATTTTTGTGTCAAATTTTTAAAAGTTTCAATTTTTGTATAAATTTAATATAAATATATTTTATTATTTTATATTTCCCTTAAATAAATATCTATTTATTTTTTTCCCTCTACAACTTTTTCATTGATAGACAATTGCTTTTTTTAATCGTTTCTGCGTTTAACTTGTATTTCCTGTAGCCCATTGTCCTTGCTTCCTTCACTTCACTTCCCCCCCTGTCACTGTTCCTTTTTGTTCTTATCGGTTACCGGACAGAAGTTCCTTTTCCTTCGACTTTCCACTTTCTCCGGCTTTTCCTTCTCCATTTCCCTCTTGATTCCGGCACTTGACTGTCATTGTTTACATTTACAAATTGTTCGCTTGTCCGCAAATTGCGAAGCGTTTTGTTGGTCCTTTCGCAGGTCCTGTATTTTCTCTCCTCTTTTTTTTTCGGGGGGCATATCTTTCAAAAATCTCTCTGCTCCAGTTTTCAGGGGGGGGGGGGGGGGGGGGGCAGCGCCCCGTGTCCTGCCTTTACTTCTAACTCACTCAGCTTTCTTGTTTGTTTTCGCTTGAGGGAATCTTTTTTTTTTCGACCAAATGTTGTAGTAACAAAAGCAAATGTCGCTTTTCCTGTTTGCCATTCGCCTCCTGCTTTGCTTTTCTTTTTCTTGATTTTTTTTTTTTTTTCAATCATTTAGCTGCTTGCGGTTTCGGCTTTGTTTGTATTTGTTCATCTTCAGAGTTCTCTGTTGATTTATCATGATTTTTATTTGGCTACTGAGTAGAGTCGAGCCTCCAGCATTTTCCTATCGTTCTAAAATTGTTTGTTCATTTCTACTCTTTGTGGCGAGTGGAGATTTCCAAGCTAATATTGTAGAAATGACTGAGTTTTTAAAAGAAATCGAAGGTTTTTAAAGGGGCCAGAAAAACACCTTAAGAAGGTATTTATTTTAATTGAGGTTTAATTAAAGTTTTGTTTAATAAGTTGCCTTGAAAATATGTTAATATATCCATGAAATATTTTTTTATTTTATTTTATTGGTTAATAAATTAAAATAAATATTTATTTTCATTTTATAAAAGGATAATCTGTTCATTTTCAATATTTATACGTGATCCAATTCATTCGGAAAATTTTTATAAATTAAAACTGTCAACTATAAACATTGTCACCCACTTTTCCCTTTACAAAATCTACTCTTTTATTAGAGAAAGTTGGAAATTTCACACTTACTGAGTGAGTGACTGAGTGACTGACTGACTGCTTGATTGAGTGACAGCCGAGGCTAGGAATAATGCCACATATTTTTATGACAAAAGCTGAAAACTATGGCTATTCCTACAAAAGGGATTTAGTGAAATGCTTCTCTTACAAAATAAAAACACAACTAAAGAGAAAAGTCTACTTTTGTAGAGTTTAACTGTTGAATCAGGCGGCGGCAGTGTTATGAAAAATATGCAAGGATTTGTGAAAAACTAAGTGTGTGTAGAATTATATAATAAATACAATTATTATATATTATTTCATGAAACTTTTTACTTTCTAGACAGCTTTTAATTATTACTTTTACAAGAAAACCCTATTACGTCATTTTAAACCGGCATTCTCTCTTATAAAATCTCAATATTCTCCTCGTAATTTCTTACGCATGCGTCGAAAAGAAGGGGAAAAGTCTACACAACTCAAGGACAATGTAGAGATTTCTTTTCAGAAATTTTCTTGCATTTGCAACAAGTTGCTTTGTACACTCTCTCTCTCTCCATGAAAATACAAAACAAACAAGAAAATGAGACAGAGAAAATTCCAAGTATCCAAAAGGCAATAGCACTTAATTGCACAAATGTGAAATCAAATGGAAAATATACCAAACATCAAGTTAATCTGCAGTACAAGTCAAAACCAACAAAGGAGAACTCAACTACAGATATATATAACTTCATATCTCTATATATAAGTCCAAGTGTTAGATTGCAAAGCAAACAAACAGTGGCAGGGGGGGACTAAATAGAAAATTTAATTCAATTAATTATGTTTTCACTTAGCAGCTGGGCAACAAAAAGGGAGAAAAGGGGAACTCCTCTTCTTGCATCCAGAGTTCTTGGCACATTGTGCAATGGAAATTAAATTAAGGCGCACAGACAGACTAAGGAGGGTTCTGGGGGGGAAAAGGGGTTTATATTGCCAACACCAACTGCAAGTGCAACTAGTATATGGCGTGTATTGCCATCGGGGAGTGAGGTACTCCCTGATAATCACATTTGATGTGCTGTAAATCATATTACGCATACGCCTCGTGGGCTACAAGCCAGCATCAAAATGCAGAGCTCACCCCACACTCCAGTCAGCCCAAACAATATGCCTGCCTTGATTGTTGTTTAACTTAATTAGCTTCTCCTTCTTCTATATACTAAAGACTTAATAAAAATCTGGAGGGTTAAGAGGAAAATTAGCAAAAGAAATTGCTTTGGCAAAAAGTATAGCATAGTTTCTGGCAGCTATTGGTCAGGGAAAAGCATTTTCTTTTTGATTATATAATATTAAAATATTTAAACTATAAAGTATAAGAAAGCTAAATATCATGTATAATAAATTGAACTAAAATCTTGCCTACTTTGCATTTGTTTCATACTTAAAAATAAATAAATTCGGTCCACGTGGCGTATACATAATTTTTTACAAATCTTCCAAATTTGAATCTATATTTCCTTCCATTTTTTAACATTTTCTCTTAAAATTTCTTCTACTTTTTGTACATACCCCAATCATAAATCATTTTTAAGTCCATTCTTTCAACTCACCTGCAAATAAAAAGAAGAAAACATTAGAAATTAGTATAAAATAGGCTTAAACAGCTGCATAATGATAAAGTCAAGGAACTTCCATTGCCCCAGAGCTCTACTTAGTTAAATCACATGGCTAAGAAATACAATTGGCCAAAAGGATAGGGACAGTAGGATGTGGGAGTCCAAGCAGGACATGGAAAAAAGCAGAGCAACGAGCCGGAAAGCAAACGAAAATAAAAATGTATAATAAAATGCAACAGTGGAAACAAGCTGCAACTGCAGCGGCAACAGCTTAAAATGTGGCCAGAGGACAAGGGCCAAAAATAAAACAGAAAAAAAGCACAAAATGAGGACCGACCAAATAGGAGGAAAAGCGAAAAAGCGACGGAAAAGAGCAACAGACAAACGGGACATGCAACACAAATTTTCATGTTCGACATGAATTGGGAGGAGCGCAAAAAACAAGCCAGGAGATGGTCAGGATGGTGCAAAAATGGTTGGAGGTGGTGGTGGTGGAGAGGCGCAGGGTCAGTGGTGCTAACAACAAGTAAAGCCCAGCAACGAGGTGCAACCGAGAGAAACACAGCCTGTAAAATGGACGAGAACCAGGACTTGGGAGTGGGAGTAGCGCAGAGGCAAAGGCAAGTGAAGGTTGGTTACTGCAAGAGATATGGTCACGGCTTTGTACTGTTATTTTCCAAATGACTGAGAATTATTAAAGGGGCATTATTGCAGCTTCATGAAGCAAACACACATATACATACACAGGAAAATGGGAAATGGGAAAGTGGAGGCGGCAAGAGCGGAGGTGAAAGCATAACAAAGTAACCGTTAGTCATTGTCCAAGACAAGTGCATTAAATCCAACATAGTAACTCACTAAACAAAGTGCAGACACTAAAAGAGTGGCATATTCCAGAAAAAACTAGTAGAGGTAAGGAAAACCCCGAGTAAATACAGCAATTAACACAAATTGTTCTTCGAAAAAGTAGCTTTTCAAGACATTTTTATGGCATTAGCTATTAGTATCGATACCTTTACCTGTTAAGCTTTTTTCAGATTATTTGAAAATATTTTTCTTTAAAATAGCATTCCAGTTTTCCTGCTGTTTTTACTTGTTTGTAAAATTACCCATAATAAACTAATTTCTTATTTATCCTTTGGCATCTGTTTAGCTTTATATTTCCCAGAATCCAGAAGTATCTTAGAGTAAGGAAACCTTTTGCCCGTATAATTTGTATTTGTCAAGCAGCTGCCTCAGATACTACTTGCATAATTAGAATAATTTTCTTACTCCCAGCTGCTCCTGCTACTACATACATACTACTTCTGCCAGTTCCTTGTTCGAAAAGGAAATGGGGAAAATAGGAGGGAAAACTCATGACAAACTTTTTTGCAAGGCATCCCATAAAAAATGCAACACAAAAACGGATAAGGAAACTAAAGACTAAGAAATACTCTTTGCTCTACGAGGAATAAAAAAAGTACAAGTAAAAACTATGTCTTTGGAATAAAAATCAAATTTAAACAAGAAATTATATGGCTTTTATTTTTAATTAATTTACTCTTAGATTTTGCTTGTTTAATAAATAAATATATTGATCTAGGAGTATAGTGTAATGATTAAACTTTGTAGTGAAAAGACTTCGCCATCTTCTGCATAAAATTGCAACTTTTGCATTTCATAAATGAAACATGTGCATAATATTAAATAATATGAACGTGTAAGTAAACAACACGCATACGCAGCCAGAGAGGAATATCAGAAAAGGAAAGAAAATTGCTAGCCATTGAAATTCATGGAAATGCTTTAGCTTTCTTTGGTAATCATATATTTATTCTTTATTAAGCCTTAATTTTATAGCAGCTGACATTGCAGCACAAACTTATTTAAGCATTCAAATTCAAAATAAATACAAAAATTCTAAGAAAACAGCATAAATAATATGTTTAAATAATAAATAATGAAGAAAATTTAATAGAGAAACTGGGAAAAAATGAATTTCTTTTATTATAGAAAGACTTTATTTATATAGAAAGAGTTTGGGGAAAATAAAAGTTTGTTGTAAATATGCAATTGAGTAATAAGTACACGGTAGTTTTATATTTTAATTGTTTTATATTTTAATTCACAACAACACCAGCACCACACTTTAGCTCAAGATCAAGAAGAAGAAGAAGGAAGAATCTGAGTGACCAAAGGCTACGTTTTCATATAACGCCTAAAGTAGATAAAATACTAAATGGTATTTCTGCATAGGAATAGGGGTATTCCAAAAATGCTTTATAAATGTTTCCTAATGGGTAAATTATATTAAATAAATAAACCAACATTTTTTTTAATGTTTTTTAATTTTTTTTCTATTTATTTTCATGTATTAATTACTTCTATAAAAGACCTTTGATTAACTCGAATATCAACTCCTGATAAATATCATTTCAATGCCTCGCAAAAATCCAAACACAATCCACCAAAACTTGAACAAACTTTTTCCCAATAAAGTTGAACAAGAAGAACAAAAAAAAGAATAAATAAATAAATAAAAAATATATAGAAAACATCAGAAAGACTGACAGAAAAAGCTGACATTGGCAGAGTGCGTTCAGGAATGCAGGGAGTCAAACTTTGACGCAGGAGCAACTACTCTCTCTCTATAGTCTACACCAAATGATATGACACTGAACAGGGAACAGGGAACAGAGAACAGAGCAGCAAGTCGAGTGGGAGAACAAAGAATATCCAAAGTTAAATTAAATTGTAGTTTGTAAGGCAAACTTTGTCCTTTTGAGAATGTAGGGGCTGCTGCTCTCCTCACCTGTAACTGAGGGAGGAGTTACACTCTACTACAACTATTCACATTTATTCAATTGGTTCACTTGCATTAACATTTAATTAAAAATCACAAATTAAGCCACAAAATTCATGAATTTCTATGAGAAAATGACTACTCATCCTCCTCCTAATTGTATGAACTGCAAGCTCATTAAAAATGTAAATCAAATATGTAAACAGCACAGAAAAACACCACCGCTAGATCGTTCGCGACACAATGAACACCCAAACACACAGGGCACAAAGTTTTCCATCTCGAAAAGTTGAAAATCGCACAGAAAGTTCTCAGCATCAAGGTGAATTTTAATGAAAAACATAATTATAATTCATGCAGATTCAACTCAGCCAACCAGAAGAGACCTCATGAGTGCAAACTTTTGGATAAACTTCAAATTTCATTCTTGTTTTCGTTGTTGTTTCTGCTGTTTTTGGTTAGTTTCACCAGTTTCACCTCTCGTATTATTTGCTCTACGTAGTCTATGGAATTAAAATGTAATTATGTTCTAAAGCAGCTGAGCATGGCATTGCATACATTTTTGGGTCGCCAGACGTTGCACAGAGACCACCAAAAGAAGAAGAAGAAGAAAGGTGTCGTCGGTGTCGGCACAAATTGAGTTTTAGGAGTTTAATAAACTTCCCAAGGTTCATAACGACAATTTGTGGAAGGCATTGTCATGGATATTTAAATAAATAAATATTTTCACAACGAGACACAGACCACCAGAGGTGGTTTTCAAGCTTAAAGGTCTTAGTTTGGGGTTTTCGAAGGATTGCTTGGAGGTTTAAGGGAATAAACAAGCTTAGCTGTAGATTTCTTAAAAGAATTTAAATAATTTTAAGGTTTATTTAATAAAAAATAACTTAAAATACTTCTTTAACTATTTGCCTTTTATTCTCTCCCCAAAAAACCTTACAAAAAAAGCATTCAATCCTTTCTTCCTCGTCCTTGGCACTCCCCACACACACCAAAATGCCAATTAAGGCCTGATGCATTAGGAGACCAAGCTAAAGTGACAAAAAACCAAAAGGCAAACAATGGTCTCAATGGAGAAAACGTTCTAACCGGAGAAAGGGGAAAGCCGCCACATAATTTTGATTGACAAACGTCTATCAAAAGAGTGAAAAGACTAAGCGAATGCGGGTATGAAAAAGAAAAAAATGAGAGCCGACTCTGATGAAGATGTCGCACAATGACAGCTGAAATGACAGCTGCCGCTGTCGCTGCACTCAATCCGGCTCCTTTGAGCCAAGTTAAGAGAGACCCGACCGACACGGAGTGCCATTTTGAAGACGCACTCTCATTATGGCCAAAGAAATGGCAACAAAAGGTCCTGCGCCAATAGAAATGTGATGCGAATGACATTTTATTGAAAACAAAAGACCGCAAAACTGTTTTGGGTTGCAGACTAAGCATAAAAACAAAAAAATATATATTTGCTGCACTTGGAAAAGACTAAATAAATATTATAAACTAAATAAAATATTATAAAAGTATCAGGTTGACACTAAACAAAATCTTAAGTTGTAAAATAATTAATTCAATTTAATTCTTGCTTATTTAATTGTAAAAAACACTTATAACCAACTGTATCAAGGCACTAAACGAAGCATCAATAAAATACAAATTAAATTCGTTTTTTTCTTCCATATTTATTCTTTAATATAAACTAAAAATTTTCTTTTTAGAGTTGAAATTTATTTATGATTTTATATATAGAAAATATATACATATTTTTTAAATAGTTTCCCCTTTGAATTAAAATATTTTTCGCAAGTGCTGTAATGAGCTCATTGTGTCAGTCTGCCAAAAAGGATGCAATCTCACTCACTCTCACATACCTACACCCACACACACACACACACACACACACTCTAGCAAGACCGCGACATCCTGCTCTTTATACTTAATGAGATGCACAGAGAGACCCCCGTGGACTCAACCTTCTCACTTCATCTCGGTGATTATGTTGGGGATTACAAGTTGAATGTGTGTAAATTAGCTGGCACTTTGAAAAGCTTAGCTTAAGCGTCGCAAAACATCAGGATAATGATCAGGCTACTAATGATGATGATGATGATGATGAAGATTATAATGTTGGTTTGCCAAATACAAAAGATTTCCAGCTCTATACTCTTCCATTCATATTTTTTCTAGCACTAATTAAAAATTTCTAAGCTTAGAAAACCTTGAAAATGTCCAAAACTTGGAGGCCTTTCAAAGCGCACTTTTAATTATGACTTTTCAAAAAACAGAAGAAAAAAAACAAAAAAGCAAGCAAAAAATACGTAATAAAGAAGAGCAACAAAAAAAATAGTGCATTAAATTGTCTCAAGTAGCCTCTAAATGATTATGTAATTCAAGCTGAACAATTGCAACAAGATTTACGCCCCAATGGAGCGCATCGCTGCAACTACAAAATGCAAATAAACAGAAAATGAATCAATAGGGGAAGTGAAACCCATTGTACAAATATATAAGCTTAAAGAGAGGCTAGAAATCAAGTTCAGTGATTCACAATATCGAAAAACGTAACTCCTTCGCCAACTTTCGCCATGAAACAATTTCCCAACAACACACCTGACGAAATTATTTACCTGTCTTCATAAAAAGTTTGCGTGCCAAATAATAACCATTCTCATTGGTTATAGATTGCCATCGTTAATAGCTTAACGCTGTAAAAGCATCAAACTTTGACTTTTTTCACACGACAACAGAAATAGAGAAGGGAAATATAATACCAATAAAGGAACCATTAAATATCACTTTTTATGAACATAAAAATCAATTTGATTCTTTTTTGTTTCGGGTTTTGTTTCGGCAAATTTAGTTGACAAAAGCTGAATAAAAGCAAGAGAACAAACTGAAACTAAGGGTTTAATAGAGCATAGCTAATACCCTTTTTTTGAATGAAAATATTTTGACTTTTTTAGTAGTTTAATGAAGCTTTAAAATAAATATAAAACTTCCATTAAATTTAGTTTGTTCTATGACTTTTTGCTGAAATAAATCCACTTTTTTTTTTGTATTAATCAGCGAGTGATTTGAATGTTTGATAAAAAAAAACTAACAACGCCACAGACAAAAGGGAAAACTCTTCCATCAGCAAAACGCAGGAAAAACCGACAGACAGACGTGGGCGACTTCCGACTAAATGTAGCGTAAATATAGAGCACGGAGTTATAGACAAAAAAAAAATAGGATAAAAAAAAAACAGGAGATATCGTTTGCGTGTCACATGCACGGGGAAGGCAAAAGTACGGGGCGCTGGTTGGTTGGCCCGCAGAAATATAATATCAAGGAAGTATATATATTTAAATTGCACAGTGAACCCTTTTCTATTTTTTTTCCCCTCCTGAACCATTAAAGTGCACTGAATTGGAATATATATACATATATACATACTATATAGATTGTGGATTTGAGGTGCCTGCCCTGCTAAATGTTGCAGAACCTCAGGACCCAGAAAACAGGTTGATTGAACGACCTACCGTCCGCCTCGCCCGCCTGCTCCTCCTCTCTGGGAAATCTATAACTTTGCCAGCTCGTGAAAAACATTTTCCATCTACTACGGCACATGGGCCGTTGAGCACCAAAATGAAGTCACTTGACAACTCTAACTGATGTTGATTGCACGGCGCCGTGGCATTAATTATTTAGAATATGTCGGCAGAGAGTAGGAAAAACCCACAACTCGAAAGTATGCAATTAGTTTTTGGCGTGATTGTTGCAAGCCTGTGACACAATTATATAGTACGATTGTTCAGATTTGATTGCGTTGTGGATAAATTGAAAATTGGGTTAATGGTTGTTTGTATTTTAAACGAATATTAGGAGCATCGCGATGGCCAGGAAAAACATTTAAACATTCTAAACAAACTGGTAACTGGTGAAATATTTAGGTAAATAAAAAAAACTTCTAGAATTTGTATTTTACAAATCGTTTTTGTGTTTGTGATAAATAGATTTATTATAAAACTTTGCCAGGAAAGACATTTATGGGCTCTAAGTTAATTTTATTTATATATCCTTTGTTGTCAAAACCCAAGATCGAACCTCAACACCTAAGCTCTTTATAAAATCTTTTAAAATCCCAAAATAAATCTAAACACTTTCTAAAAATTCAATTGCTCAAACAAAATAATAAATTTAGCTAGCAAAAAAATAAATAAATCAAGGCAACACTTTTAAAATCCTTTTCTCTCGTTTTATTTTTAATAATCGCATAAAAATATGTGCAACTTTAAAATAACTTGAATCGAAAGCCGAATAGCTTGAAGCACCCAAAACACTCTATCAATTACACTCTATCAATTGACCGCCTTGGTCCTGCTGCGTTGTCCTTCTAACCACTCAAAGGCTTCGACAACTAACCCAAAACTGTCAACATTTTATCAACTCAATGTCTTCGCCTGGCTGTGTGTGTGGTTTTCAATGCCCTCTCTCTCCCATGTATAGTATAAAATTCAATGAAAAACTTTTTCACACAGGCAAAAACCCATTTCCCATACCCCTGAAAATGTATAAAGTGTCTGCATGTGGTTTTCTTTCTTCTACATTTTTTTTATTTTCCTTTCTGAGCTAGTGTGTGCTTTACATGCTTTTAGTTTAGTTAAGCTTTTTGACCAACAAAACTCAAATGAGCTAGACAAAATTTGGGAGGGAAAAAGACAGAGCTGAAAGTACTGGAGGAAAATCCCGACAAGAAAGCAGGGCAAATTTGGTTAAGGGACCTTGCTTGCTTGCTTGCTGCTTGCTTTGGGGCATTCGTGGTTAACCCTTTGCTAATGAGCCAATTTAAATTTATGGCTTGCCAACCCATGATGTCCCTTACCAGCCAGGAATTAAGCTTTAAATATTGCTTGAATTTTATGTTCATGCCTTTGGCTTCTTGGATTATTCATCAAGGATGAAGATGTGTTAAGGCGAAAGACGGAAAGAAATGCAGATGAATGCAAGGCGCGACAGCTTGGCAAGTGGTCTGGAAAATGAGCAGCGGGAAAACTACTCTGTCTGCGAATGAAAGGTGAGACGTGAAAAGCGCTTTGAGCGAATTGTCCGGGAAATTTTATGACAGGACAACAAACAAGCAAACAACAAATCATTGACAGACCAGAAAATGGCACCCAACTAAGGCCAAAGCAACTTTATCAGCACATAAATCCGCAAGGAAAAAAATGGTATAAACTTGGCCAAGGAAAGAAAATAGGAGTAACAAAAACGGGGAGAGAGAAAACAGGAAACTGACTTGCCCTGACTTTCCTTCGTCTGGCTGCTTAATTATGAAGCTTGTTAACTATTAATGAAAAAGTTGTTGTAAACCTCCCCAGACGTAACCAACTAAAAGTTGACAAACTACGGCTAAAGGTCGAAAGTTATTCTGTGGGAGGGGGAAGGAAAAAGGTTGGGAAATACACAAAATGTGGGTAAAATGGCCGCAAGTGTCAGTGGTGAAACTTCTTTAGCTTATTTACCAGATGAAGGGAGATTTCTCTATAAATAAATCTCAATCCAATAATTTTATATTTATGTTTAGTAATAAATAATTGTATAATTTTATAAAATTATTCAGTAGCCAAACAAAATGAGAGCTTTGAATTTTTTATGTACATTTTTATACCCTTGCAGGGTATTATAGTTTCAGTCAGAAGTTTGCAACGCAGTGAAGGAGACATCTCCGACCCTATAAAGTATATATATTCTTGATCAGCATCAACAGCCGAGTCGATCTAGCCATGTCCGTCTGTCAGTCTGTCCGTCTGTCCGTCTGTCCGTCTGTCCGTCTGTCCGTCTGTC
>VNJQ01004602.1:117879-235102 GCA_008042515.1 Drosophila truncata
ATCGGTAAAACTTTCGAAAAAAAATATAACTTTGTCAGTTTTCAACAAAACTCCACCAAATTTGATATTTGGCCATCAATTATTAATTTAGAATTTCGATTTTAATTTCATGAAAATCGGACGACTATATCCTATAGCTCTCATAGGAACAATCAGAAAAAAATAAAAAAATTCATAACTTCGCTGTTTTTTAACATATTTTCATCAAATTTGAGATTTTGCCACTTAATATTCTTTCAGAATTTTAGTTTTAATTTCATGAAAATCGGCCGACTATATCCTATAGCTGCCATAGGAACAATCAGGAAAATAATAGCAAATATCCTAACTTCGCTGTTTCTCAACATATTTTCATCAAATTTGAGATTTGGCCACTTAATATTGTTTGAGAATCTTAGTTTTAATTTCATGAAAATTAGACAACTATATCCTACAGCTGCCATAGGAACAATCAGGGTAATAATAAAAAATTCAGAGTTTCGTTATTTCTCAAAATATTTTAATCAAATTTGGGAATTGACCACTTATTATTATTTCAGAATTTCGACTTCAATTTTATAGTTCAATTGCAATCTGCAAGGGTATATAAACTTCGGCGAACCGAAGTTAGCTTCCTTTCTTGTTGGCCATTAAATTTGGCCTCTTTAATGGAAGAGAGAACCACAAAAATAGGCACTTAAAATATGGCCAAAATTAGCATAGGAATTTGTGGCAAAATATGGCAATAAATGGTAATAAATAAATGCATTTATTTTGTGCATTGCGAGATATGGAGGTTTGCATTTAAAATGTTTAATAAAATAAAAGGAATTTAAGTTGTAAACTTAAATATAAATCTAGCAATAAAATGTCCCGACTATGGAATTGTTTTGAAGAAGAAGTATGTTGCATACTTTTAAGCAGTGGGAAAAATGCAAGGCCACCTCAAAACTTAATTTTAATAAAAATATAGTTTAAATATAATTTCAATCTTAAATATTCCTACTGCAAGTAATCCTAAATGATCAACTTTCCTCCAAGGGGAATCCCCTGACTATACAAAGCAATTTCAAGCAAATTGTGTAATCACCAAATTAGCATTTAGCATTTACCATTTTCATTTGCCTTTTTTATTGAGGTCAATGCCTCTTTAGCTGCGCACTTATGAGCTAATCAAGCGATTGTTCAAATGTCTGCAGCGAATTGGCCTGGCCCGTTCAGTCTGGGCCCACGAATAAATAAATAACACAGTCGAGTCGGTTGGGCCAAGTTAATGTGATTAATTGCGTCATGCAGAGAGCAATGTCGTCAAATGATTTCACACCCGTCAGGGGGTTGGGTGGGTTCTCCTATAGTTCGTTCTTTAGGGTTCTCTTCTCCATTTCCACATTTCCATTTTTCCCCATCGCTCTCTGTCAGCGCTGTGCGCCGCCCGTCGCCCCCAGGAGTGTGATAAGTGCGCTTTTGGGTTTTGTATTACACGGAGAGACTTCGTGTAGGGTACGAGGAGAGAAATTTACGACGTAGTTTTTCTAATTTTTCTATTTAATTAGCACACACACACAGGGAAAGCAAGGCCAAGGAAAGGTGGGGCTAGCTGCCAATAGCAATCCCAGGGGGTTAGTTGGGGGTTGACTTGGGGATGATATTTCCTGCGGGCGTGAAGACAAATGATTCGACTATCTCACAAACTGTTGCCATCTGCTTAATGATGTCAGCATGTTAATTAAAGGCAAATTATTTGCTAAATTCCACTGGCAGCAGCCAATATTCAAACTCTTTTTTTGTGCCTGAAAGTTTTCCCCTCCTGGAAAAGTCTCATGTGTGAGAGGTTTGTGTTAAAAGTTAAGAAGTGTTAATGGCAGGGAAATGAAGCTAAAGCTAAAGGGGTTAAAAAGCAAGCTGTTTGATTGATGGTAAGAGTAGCTTCTTAGCCTTGAAAATCAACAGGTAAGCTGAGTTTTTAGGTTCACAACTTTAATTCTTTAATTAAAATACCCAAGAGTTGGAAAAAGGATTTATCGCACGAGAATTTCTCGCAACTAATCCTTGAAAGAGCATTGAATTGCAAGGACACTCGGTTGATAAGCACAAACGCTGTGAAGCATGCATCAGGGCGTCGCTTAATTAATGTCTCGGCTACTGAATTCGCGACGACGCCCCCTTCTCAATCCTCAACCCTCAACCCCCAACCTAGTTTCCACGCCCCCATAGCTACAGCCCGATGTCAACTATATTTGCCACTTACTAATTAGCATTTGCGTGTCCACACAAACTTCAAGGGTATAGAGACAACGACGAGACCAAGAGTAGAGAGAGTATCTGAGGCGGTGGGACAGACCGCTAATTGGGCTTTATTGGCGGTAAATGTCAAGTGACGGCATTGGATGACACTCTCCAACGGATCTCACACTCCTTCAGCTGCTGCTGCTGCTGATGCTTCGACTCCTCATCCTTTGCTTGGTTGCTCTTCATCCTGCTTCTGCTGTCCCCAGCCAAAAACAACAACCACTTGATTATGGCTTTTCGCCTGATAACAACAGGCGGAATCGACAAGTGCCTCAGGAGGAGCCACATTTATCGTTGTCAGTGGCAACTAACGTCTTTTCGAGAACTTAAGCGAAATTTAGTCTTGGAAAGTGGGGTTTAAAGTTTATAAGAGAATTTACTAAGTAAAAGTTGGGGAAATTCAGAAGATTCTAGCATTTTTAGGTAAATAAAATACCTGATGGAATTACCTAAAGCCAATAATGTAAACATCGCATTTTATGCGCCCTAGTGTGGCCGTTTTATTGCGGGCATATATCGATAAGTGCCGAAAGAAGCGAAAGAAGCGTGATCGAAAATTGAAAAATATATAAAAATAAAGGCATCCCGGTGTGTTTTAAACCAATTCATAGCTGCGACACTGTTACAATAAAATAATATATTAACCATAAATGTTTTAAAATAAAATATAGAGGACTAATGAATTTATGCCTAGAAGTCTTAAAAACCTTAAAAATGTGTCAAAAATAATGCCAGAATATTTCATATCTCAAAAAGAAAAAGTTACATGGAATTTTGAACCTTAAAAATATTTTTAAACACATTTATTAAGTGTTTTAGAGTTACTACTAATTTTAGACACAGAATTTTTAAAAACAAAAAGACCTTTGAAATTTTTTAGTTAAGTTTACATTCAAACACCTTTCTAATAATCAAAACCTCATCACAAAAACCATTTTAAATTCAACAAAACAAGGAATTTATCCTGCATTTAAATGAAAACCATGACAATTGAAGGCAGAACGCGGGGAACAATTGGAAATTAATTTACTAAGTGCCATACACACATGCATAATGAGCAGTATGCTTTTTGTGCCAATTAACGCTTAATTAATTGCTGAATTAATATATGCCAGGGACAATAATGAGAGATAGCAGCAGCAGAGGCAGCAGCAGCGGCGTTGCAAGAAGCAGATGTTGCATTTCGCTGCACACTTCCATTGATTTAAATGCATTTTTATGCAAATTTCATGCTCACACTTAACACAATCATAAATTATGCACGATGAATTTGAATGTGAAATGCATTTGGCATTTGTTGGGGAATGAAAATGGCTTAAACCATTCTCATTCCCATTAGTTAATGTTAAATTACCCTCTAAAACTATGCCAGTTTCTACAAAAATACCAA
This sequence comes from Drosophila truncata, assembly GCA_008042515.1. Lineage (NCBI taxonomy): Eukaryota > Metazoa > Arthropoda > Insecta > Diptera > Drosophilidae > Drosophila > Drosophila truncata. The sequence continues at coordinate 121,538 of VNJQ01004602.1, forward strand.
TAATGATAATAATAAAATTTATATCTGTATAAAAAAAAACTATATTATTCAATAGAAATGCATAAATCAAACACTCGAAAGGATATACATATAAAATATATAATATTATGGGAATTTGCATAAGTTGACCATAAATATTTGCATTCGCATAAACAGGTTAGATTTAATTTTATACAATTAGTTTTTCGCACAAAAATAAAACCTTTCCCGCTTTCTTTCAACTTTCACAGTACCTTAAAGTTAAAAGGGAAAAGCAAACCGTAAGCCCAATGCTTTTTGGAAATCAATTAAACATACTTTCAGATCAAAGCTGAATTAGGCAGAGAGAAAAGCGAGCGAAAACAATTATCCGATTAAAGCCCCGTTGAAGACAACAAAAGCCTTACCAACTGACTGACTGATTAACACACAAAGGCAGTCAATGAAGCATGTCTGCCACAGACAGCAGCCAAAAGTGTTGGCCAAAACAAAAAAAAAAATAAGTATTCGTTACAAAAGAAAAACTTTTCCTCAAATATTGAAGCATTTTAGGCTTAAAGAAACGTAATTAGTTTTGTTTTTCAGGGAAATATAAGTAGAAACAGTGTAAAAATGTAGTAATTAGTTGTATAATATCCATGACTTGATTTAATTTCAAGTAAATCAATAAAAAAGTAAGTTAAGTATAACAAGAAAATAGTTTAAAGGCCCTTACCTCGATTTTCAAGCTAATTAACTTTATTTTAATCATATTTTTTATACATTTCTGTAACTTTATCTATATTTCTTTATATTTTTTATATTTTTCTCTTTATTCTTTGTATATTTCTCTATATTCTTTGTATATTTCTCTATATTCTTTATATATTTCTCTATATTTTTTATATATTTCTTTATATTCTCTCTCTCTCTCTATTTTTTATATATTTTTCTAATTGTTTTCCTTTTTTCCTATATATTTCTTTAACTTCTTATATATTTTAGCTTGTACTTCCTCCCTTTAATTGCTTCAAGTCTCTTCAACATTATTCTTAATTTTCTCATGGCTAGTTTTCGCAAATATATGTTATTGGTCACATTGAAATTTATATTGATGGTTTCTTGGCAACAGTTTGCATTAATTTCCAACGATTTGCCAAGCAGTTTTCCCACCCATTTTCCTGTTCTACACACTTTGGTTTGTGGTGAATTTTCCACATACTTCTCTCCCCCTCTCTCTCTCTCTTTCTCTCTGATGGAAGCATATAAATAATGATTTCTTTGCCATTTGAATGGCAATCCATCCATTTGTCTTCCACATGCTGACACTCTTCTAAAAGGGGATTTTACACACACGCCATATGTGCGTAATTCTAGTTTCTTTATGGTTTTAAGTTGCAGTTTTTGTAATAAAAACTTTGCTTAAATAAGCAGAAATTCTTTAGTAAATTATAAGTTTCAATAAATCAAGGAAGCCACATTTTAAACCCTTATATTTCTATGATTATCATAAAAAAATCTCTGAGAGATTTAGTTTGAACTTCCACTGACTTTTTCTCATATCTTTTTCCGACATATCATCACATTTTCCTTTATTTCCTATCAATCTTCTGTGACCTTTTTTGTTACCAACGAACAAAGGCAGCAAGTCGTTCGTCTTCATATTTATTGCATATAAACCATTGTCAAAAATCAGTTGCATTGTATGCGGTGCCATAATGCCGCCCTCTTAATATTCAGAAAAAAAAACCCAAAAAATAAACTCAAAAAATAAAAACCCCAAAAAGAAACCCCTTTCCTTTCTTTGTTACTTTGCATGCAATTCGTCAAGAGTCCTTTTCTTTGCTTCTCCTTTTTTTCGGTGTTAATATCAACGCCAATTTAATAAGAAATATGCACGAAAGGCACTGTGTAAGGGAAAATTTGAGGAAAATCAGGGGGAAAACTCCACGAGTGCCTGGCTTGCATTATCCATTATCGGGCAACATATTGCCGTGGCTTCTCATGAAACCAATAAATGCATATCTGTGTGCATTCTTTGTCCTTCCCTTTGGTTTATTTATGAACCGAAGCCGAGTGTTGAGAGTGGCTTTATCTTTCTCTGTACGAATATGAGTGCATAATAATTATTATTATTACTATTATTGCACATATTTTATGGAATTTAAATGTATACAAAAATATTTTTGAGGCTTTTTTACCATTAAAAGCAAAAGCATTAAGGAGTTATCACATTTGGATAACCTAAAATATATTTCAGCTGTTTTATGGTAATAACTAAAGGGGCATTTTTAGGAAATAATAATTTTTCTTTTATAGAAATATTTATTTCCAAATTTTAAAAGGAAAATAAATAAGAGAACATAATTAAATTATTTTATTTAACAATTTTAAAAGGAAAATAAATTAAATAATGCAATTAACTCAATATATTTTCAACTTTTAAATAGATAATAATTAACAACACCTCTAACTTTAAATTTGAATATTTTAAAATCCAAATTAAAATTAAAATTTCGTTTTGAAGACTTCCCCTATACTAAACCTTCATAAAATATAATAAAATCCCTTACTAAACCCTTCAAATTCCCTATAATAATATCATTACACCTTACACAAAACTCTAACTATATTTAATGCAATTGAAACTTGCTTATGCAAAAAAAAAACTTTCCACAAAATAATACAGGAAGCGCATTAAACTTTCACCTTTCGCCGCAGGCTGCCAGCAGCTTCTACCACTTTTTCCCCAGCCATAATGACATTTCGCGCTACGATCAGCAGCGATACAACCCCAACTATAGTTTATGCATATAGTTTCTCTTGTTGTTGCTGCTGTTTAACAACATTTTCTGGCAGTGGCTTTTTCACTTTGATGCAATTTTGTGCAGCATACTTTCCAGCCAGCCAGCTTGCTCTCTCACTTAAAATACAAACAAAGAGCTACGATAAAGTTTGCCTCCTCCTCCTCTTTGCAACGAAGACAAAAAAGCAACACAAAAATGCCTGCAGGATGTGGATGCGAAGTGTGTCTGTGTCTGTGTGTGGAGCGAACGATAAAAAGCGGAAGTGCAGATTGGCGACTAAAGTGTGGAAATGTCAATTTGCTTTGCGGCCAAACAGTCGAAGGCCACAAGGGAAATCGTCGGGGTGGAGCAGGGGGATATACATATATCCCCCTCCCTATATACAGCATCGGCAGCGGCAACTGCAGCAAACGCATATTGATTTTCAATTTGGCAAGCAAAGGGAAAAAAGGGCTGCGTATGGCTGTTGTTCTTGGCCAAGTTGACAGAAAGAAATGATACTAGCAGCAGGTACAGTGAAATATTTGTTTAAAAATATGTAAAATATTATTTAGTATGTTTTTTATATATTAAAAAATTTTATAAATATTTTTAGGCAGTTTTTGAAGACGAAAAATTGATATTTTATAGCTTTAGCTTATTTAGTATGCTTTTTTAATATATTAAACAAATTTTATACAGATTTTTAGGCATTTTTTGGAGACAAAATATTTATATTTTATAGTTTAAAAAATTCCACAAATATTTAAATGTTTAAAGTTGATTTTTCAACACCTTCCCCCATTTTCCAGGACCCACTGTAACCACAGAAATGCGACTGAAAGCGAGCCTAACCAATGGTTTGGTTTGAAAGCCACTGGTTCAGGCTTAAAAGCAATTTTGTGGCTAATAAATCCGATTTCCGTTTTGTTTCGAAATAAATTGCATGCAACGGAATGGGGAGAAAGGATATATGAAGGAGAGTGCTGCACTGGGAGTCAAAGAGTGCGCCTGGCTGGCCGGAAATGGCTACCAGGGGACACAGCAGCATCAACAGCAGCAGCAGCAGCAGCAGCAATAGCAACAGCAGCATCCGGCGGATGTGCAAAATTAGGCAACTTCTGTTGCGCCAACACACACAGCACACACACAACACATTTGTGGTGCATGCAATCCCACAACACATGACCCAAATTCTCGGCTGCTGCAACCACAATGAGAATGTCACTCTGGGGACAAGGAACCAACCGAACAACTAACCAACCAACCAACAACAAGCAAATTCTTCTCTCACAACTCACCTGAACATCAAAATTTTGCTGCTGCAATAGATTTCCGGGAGATTCCATATGATTTGGTCCAGCTGCCTGGTGATTCAACATCGGAGACTGAAATTAATTAATAATTAAATTAAACATTTCAATTAAATGAATTAAATATGAATTTCTAAATCCCACCTGAGCTGCCATTGGCATACCGCCGCCGCCCACGCCATTCATCATTGGCGGCTGCAACTGACTCATTTGTGCGGCCATTTGTTGGTGTGCCGCATATGCCCCACCTGCCCCACCACCGCCTGCACCACCTCCGCCGGCGCCAACGCCATTGCCGGAGCCCACAACGCCACCCAGGCCGCCGCCCATGCCCTGACCATGGTCCATCAGCATGTGATTGAAGGGCGGCGGCAGGGGGAACAGCAAGTTGGGGGGACGAGGCAGGGTCTCCTCGGCGGGTGAGGGTTGCCGAGAGCCGGGGGTACGACTGGAAAGTAAATAAGAAATTAAATCATTAGAAAATGTTTACATATTTTATTAGTTTTTATATGTAAGTTTCTGTTTACAATTTTTAAAAGTTGTCAAGTAATTTATTTTGTTTAATTTTATTATTTTAATTACATTTTAAAAGTATTTTTTAATATTTTTAATAGAATTTTAAAATAATTTTCCCAGTTTTATAATCATTGCAATCTTAACAGATCCAGTTTCTCAGTTTTATAATCATTGCAATCTTAACAGATCCTTGTGTACAGTTTTAAATCTACTTAAGCACCCAACAGCCTGTAAAATAACATTACAGTTTACAGCAGTTTACAAAGCACTGCAAACAACACTTAGCCAAGACCAAAACCACTAGCTTAACCAAGACACTCTACCACATAAGTGAACTAAAAGCAAAACAAAATATTTAGCACAATTGCTTTGAAACTGCTTCAAAAAAAATAAAAAAATTAATAAAACCCGCAAAAATAACTTATTTACCTAACAAATTATCTAGGCAATAAATCACAGCTATTCAGAGATTTATAGCCACCAATTAGTCAAAAAATTTGCAGGAAAAAATAAGACAGCACAGTTTAGAAGTGACTGAAACAAAAGACTGAAGCAGCAAACTTGTTTGATTTTTGTTTTACGTTCAAACACAATTATGACGTCAGCACAGCAGCTGAACAAAGTTAATAAATAAACAAACAAAAAATTAACGAGTGGCGCTTAAAATGCAAATAAAATCAAACTGGAAATGTTTGTGCTCGCAGTTAGTCACGCTGCGTATACAAATTAATTAATGCATTTATCTCCCGACACAGCAGCTAAGCATCTGCCATTCATTCATTACTATTATAAACTATTAACCCATTGCAGCCCAGCAGCAATGACTTTGCAACTGTGGGGATGGCTCTTTTGTTTATTTTTTCCTTTTTTTTTAGATAACTTTGCCTTTACTTTGTTGCTGCTTTTTTCCTTCTTTCTAGCAGCAATTTTTGCTGCACGGATTGTGAGTGTTGAGTGTGTGTGTATTGTGTGTATGTTTGTGTGTCTAATTGCCAGTTATAATTTCATTGTCGGGTCATTCACATCGCGTTAATAACAATAAAAAGCGCAGCTGCAGTAGCAGAACAAAACGGAGATGATTAATAATGTGAGACAGTGACTGTAAAACTTTGAGGTGAGAAAAGTTGAAAAATAATTGTTTTAAAATTATTTGTAGCAATTTTATTTAGTAAATTAAATATTTCTCACAATTTTTTTAATCATTTACTTACAAAAAACATATGGAATTTGTGTTTAATTGATACATAGTTAATGTATACTTTCATTAATACTCGTTTAAATAGTTAAAAAAACGGAATTAGGACCAAAATTAGAAATATTCGCTGTATACTTTGCTTATTATAAATTATTTAAATTTAATTTCTATTAATCTATTAATCTTTTCCTAATTTCTCAACATTTAAAAATAGAAAATTAATATTTAAACAAATTAAATTCCCTCCATATTAATTTTTCTATCATTTATCTCCCATTTTTGCGAAAGAGTCTTGATTTATAGTTATTTTTGGCAAAAATCATATAAAACAAAGGAAATCCAAAGACTGGCTACCTGTATTAGTCATACATGAGACAAGCTTAGCTGCTTTTTTAGAGTTCTGTCTGTGATTACTAAGCCAACTGGCGGCAAGTGAATAATAATCTTAATCGTGAGCTCAGCCAGGCATAACTGGGAAAACAAGTACAAACTGTTTCATTTTTTTAAACAGAAATCATAGTAAATGGTAACAAATACAAAAAAAGGAATGAAATCAGTGATTAACTTGGTTTAAGTTAGTGAAAATCGATTAAAACGATAACTTCAGTGATTAACTTAATTTAAGTTAATAAAAATCGATTAAAACGATAACTTCCTACTTATAAAATTCACTTTAATTGAAGAAACTTTGAAAGGAGTTCCCTAGAGAAAGGAATTTCATATAACAAAGTTACCCTCACGTAATTCGAAATAAAACGTGATGAAAGAGTTGATATTTTTAATGACACCTAAAGCCTACGTGACTCAGAAGTATAAAGCAATAATTTATTTATTTATTTCCTTTTGGCAAATGTTTAAATTTAAAGAATATCTTTGAAACGACAAATAAATTATATTGTTCTTCATATTATCTTTAAATTTCTTTAAATAATTAAATAAATTATATTGTTTTTCATATTCTCTGTAAATTTCTTTATAATATCTTTATATTTTCTTATATTCTTAGCTTCTCTTTAAATTTATTCCATTTCACTCTCACTTTTCCCCAACATTTCCCACTTGATCTATTTTATTTTTGTCTAAGGTCAGGTTTTCATTGGCAACTTTCCATTCTGAGAGTCATGTCTGGTCTGACCTAGGCCAAAAGCCATAATAAAAAAGATTATATAATCCCACTGGCCACATGCTGCTACCTCCCCGAAAAAATTTTCACTTTCCGTGTAAAAGAAAGAAAAGAAAGTGCGGCGGGTTAAAGAAACGAAGAAATGAGGCAGCCAAAAAGGTCAGCGTGGGCCTTAAATGTGGGTTAAGGGGCGTGGCATTGGTGTTAATGGGTTACTAGCAGTCTGTCTGTGTGTGTGTGTGTCTGTCTGTCTGTCTGTCTGTCTGGGTCACCTGGCGGGCGGACAGGTGGCGAAGTACGCCGATATGTGAGTCAGTCACTCGATTGTCCACTTTTGCCTGCCTCGAATTATTTTTAGCAGCTCGCTTTTCGCTTTTCAATGTTTTCGCAACTTCAATTTCAAACAAAACGTACAGCAAAAAAACAACAACAAAAAATTAAAGCAACGAAAAATAAAACAACAACAAATAAGGCAACAAAAAATAAAACAACAAAAATTAAAGCAACGAAAAATAAAACCGAATAAAAAAAGAAATCTCCAAAAGCACAACTGAAGCCCACGTTGTAATGCAATATCACACGAAAACTAATCGAAAATGTTTACAAAATAAATGATACAAAACGTTTTCGCTTGCGGGATTTTTTTCTCTCTCTCATTGTTGTTGCTTTGATTATCTTTCAGGATTTTTTTCACTTTTCAGGCTTTAATTTGAAATTAAATCAAGTGATCTTAATTTTCTTTGATTCTGTTAGGGTTTTGAAAGGTCTAAAAATATCTTACAATGATTTTTAATAATTTAAATCAAAAACTAAGCCTTGTGTTAATTAAAGAAAATTGTAAATAAGGTCTAAACCATATTTAAAAGGTGCTACCACTAATAAGGTATTAAGTCCCCAAGAACTTATTTAAAGAACAAAGATTATTATTTTTCTATATTTTTTGATATTAATTAAAGTGTTTTTTACAGCTCAAAAGAAAACTAATCAAAAATCAGTTAATTTTTTCATACTTTTAGTCTCTAAAATCATAATTTAATTATTAATTAGATTTCCCCTAAGCAGTTAATCGTTTTTCTAATAACCAAGCCAGCGAAACTAATTATAATTAAATTGAAACCGTAACACAGGCACCATCCGTTGCTTCGTTTTCGATTTCTTATAGCTTAAATTTTGTTGCAGGTGATTTTTTAGTGGCGGCTTCTTCTCTGGCTTTTCTTGTGGTTGTTGTTGTTGTTTGCTGCTGCTGCTGCTGCCACTTACATCATAACAGTTATTACGTTTGGCATTGAAACATGTTTGGGCCAACCGGCAATGAAATTGCAAAACAGCGTCAGCAGAAGCAACAATACCAACAAAGAGCCAAGAGACAGCCGGCTGCCACAAGCCAGAGAATGAGAGAAATACTCAGAGAGAGAGATATAGAGAGACTGGGAGAGAAACCGCAGACTGGTTTCTTTTCTCTGTAGGCCTAAAGCTGGTTACTTCAGTCTGATACATAAAGTTTTTTTTTATATTGTTTAGCGCGACAAAAGGAAGTCGCTCACAAATTGTGTAACAAGAAATCGATAATGCCCTTTGATTTAAACAAAAGACATGTTAATTGACTTTCAAAAAACATGTAAATGATATTTTAAAACACTTTCTGTATACAAAATTGAATTTTTTAATATATTCTGAGATTTGTAGGTTCTAGTTTTTCAAAATATATAAATTCTGGAATGATTTTGATTGGTATAAACAATTTACCTTTTTTGATTATTTATAATTCATTCTATATAATTATACATGTTTCTATATAATTTTGCATGTTTATGACCCTTTATTTCATAAATTTCTTTAAGCAATAATTTCTTTAGGAATAAAAACGTAGAAAACTAATCATAAACTGATATTTATTCTAACACTAAATTAAAAGAAGTCTTTCACTTGATATTCGGCCTACATTTTCGAACTAAATACAAATCTGTGTTTAAAAATCCATCATATTATGTTTATGATATTATAAAAGTAATAATATAAAGAGATATATTTTTTATATATGCTTTGGAAAGTCTACAACTAATTTAAAACCTACTAATAGGGGACAATTAAACCCTCAAATCATATTCTTACTATAAAAAATATTCTCATTTATTTTCCAGCTAAGTTAAACCCTTTATTTCCTACTTACTCGAAATTATTAACCTCAAAACCCTATACCTGCCAACTCCTTTAAAAACCCATAAAAATTGTCATTAAATCAAACATACATTACATTATACATACATCTTTCCACATAACTATCCAAATTCCAATTTAACTCACTCAAAAAAAGTGTCGTAAAAACGCAGGTGGGCCACACAGAAAAAAAGCTTTCCCCATCGCCATAAATAACAATTAAAACATAATAATAAAAAATGTAAATGGAAATACGAAAACAGTGGGACGACACAACAATCACTTGGCGGCTTTATGCCAAACACATGAAGATATGACGATTGCAATTGAAATATAAGAAATATGGGTTAAGACAGAGTGAATAAAAAACTGAAATAATTGTTTGTGGGTCAACATTTAACCAAAAATATATATATTCAAGGTTTGCATTTAAATAAATTATGTCTAGACCCCATAATTGGCTCAACTTTCAAAGCTGGCTCATTTAATAATTAATAAGCAAACCAATTATTTGCTTAAAATTATAAATGGAGTGAATTAATAATGATTTCCTTACAATTTAATAATCTGTATGCTTTCTACCTCTAGTTTCCTATTGAATAACCTTCAGAAATATCAGAAATGATGACTAGACATCTCCCATCATCTTTTTTAAGCCATTTGCCAGCCACGATCACAGCATGAAACTGGAAAAACTCCTCACCTTTCTTTTCTTTTCTTTCGTTTCCTTTCCTAACAACAACGCTCAACATCAAGTGAAAGTTTATGCAAAAAGAAAGAACCAACCTTGAACTGGAAAAATTTCAGTTTCAGTAATCATAACATGAAAATACATTCTGCGGTCAAAAGAGAACCAAAGAAGAAGCGGACAGACAGACAGAGGAGTGAGGAAACCAGTTTACAAAACCAAAACCAGAGTCTAGAGTTCGTTTTCTAGTCTGGGCATTAGTCGGAGTCTGTGGTCTGTGGATGGGATTGAAAGTTGCCGTCTATATACTCACTTGAAGCCCTTGTCATCGTCAATGCCATTGACAACACCATTTGTATTTGTGACCTGATCGTCCTTCTTTAAACCGTTTGTGTCGAACGGGGAGTTGGCCTTTTCCTTGTCATCATGTGACTGCAAAAAAAAAGGTTTTTAAAATTATTTCTTGAGCTCTGTAAATTGTAAGGGTTTTTGTGGCACTTTACCTTATCGTTGTCATCAAATTTGAGATTACGCAGACGCGGCTCCAAGCCGGAAAGAGGGCTCTCCTTGTTGGTGGGCGAACCACCCAAAACATATTCCACCATCTTAGCACATTGGGAATCGCGGGGACTGTAAATATAATATTATTAGTATTTAAATTGACATTTATTTAATAAATTACAGCAATCATTCCTTACTTAAACTCTCATTACTTCATCATTTACAAAAATTTCCTAGTAAAACAACCCAAACTCAACAGAATTACAAATTTCTCTAGTTTAAAATTAGTTATGGACTTTAAATATCATAAAAATGCAACATTCTTACCCTATTTCACTTACTTCTATTTGATTTCTATGAAAAACTATATTTTTATTAAACTTCTGAGTAAAATAAATGACAAAATCTTCTTTTTCTCACAGAATTATGTCATATTTCTCACAAAAGGTCATAATTTATTATATTTATAACTCATAAGTGTTCAAAAATGCCATCCATCAATTAGCTAAACAGGCAAAAAAGTCATTAATGTTTGCTAATATAAATTAAAGTGCTGACTAAAAGCAATATGCTTTACATTTTACGCCACTTTAAATTGTTAATGAAACTGTGCGCACAATTGTTTTGTATATTAATGAGTTTGTTTAAAGGTGTGTTATTTTTAAATAAGCATTGAATTTTTTATTTATTATTAAATTCTCTCTAATAAAATTAAAGAATTATATAAATTACTTTCCCTTATGCAACTACTCATTATATTATTATAATTGCCTTGAAAATACGCTTTACTATAGGTTCTTCCCCGCTCCATTCACAAATACGAATGTGTATATATTCTAATGAAATCGAAATTAATTTTCTTATCTATATTTCACGCTCTATTGATTGCATTTGCTAATAATAATTATTGTGTCAGAATTCTCACCTCAGTATGCCCGCATTTCCGCTATTTGATGTATCGGAGGCACCACCATGGGCGGCATAGGCTCGCGATGGAGGTGGTGCCAGGATATTCTCACCCTGGGTGGACCAGGTGTGATCCTTCCACACCGACGAGGGATCCCCAATGCCGGGAATTTGCAGCGGATTAAGGGGACCACCGGAAGTGCCCGAGGTAACGCCCTTGCCATCGGATTTCTCCCACAGCTTCTTGGCAGTGGATGTTGTGATCTGAAAGGGAATAATATAAATTAAGAAATTATAATTTTGCTTATACACAGAAGTTATCATAAATTGTCTACCTAATCCCCTTGGACAGCATTTCTGGTCTTAAAAAATCCCTTTAAGCTGCTCGGCAAGAAAGCCTTTATGGTTCGCTTTAATCCCAGCTATTTAACGGACATTTTGAGGCATTATTTTAAGCCAAAGTATATTTAAAAGAGATATTTTAAGAAACTCTCTGCGTATGAGTTGAATAAATACTTTAAAAGGACCTTAACTTAAAGGGTTTGTCATAAAATACCATTAGATACGATTGGCTCAACAGAAAGTTACAATAAACCCAGTTAAGGAGCTAAATTTACACACACAAAGCTTATATTTTCCCAGAACAGTATATATAGAACGATTTAAGCTGTAAATGCATTTAAAAAATACTCATTATCCGCTACCAATGCGATTCTCGAATTATTTCCCATTGGCAACTGATGGAGAACCAGGAGCAAATATCAAGGAAATCACATCATCGTCAGCATCATCATCTCATTGACAACAATACCAGCGACATTAAATGTCAACGAAGCGTTGCAAACAAATTGTTAATTAACTTTTCCCGCCTGTCGCTCTCTTTCACGCACATTTCTTCTTCCATTTCTTTTTTTTCTGGGTTTTAACCATTCCCAAAGGCAATTCCTTGCGTCATAATGCGACACAATAATCCCCACCAACTTCCCCTTCGGTCACCCACACATCTGGCAACTTCCCGACATCCTGACATACACAGTTTAAATATTTAAGCGCTTATCAACTGGGATTGCCCAGCGGAGGGAGGAGGGTCTGACTGAAAAGTAGGTGGTGCTGTGGGCTGGGAAAATGAAAAGCTTGCCTTGGCTGCGACTTCTGCATTAATAACAGCGCAAGTCACCAAGGCAAAGGAAAACTTCGCTGAATGGAAAAAGGCCTGAATTTAGCACACATCCAAGTTTATACATTAAATATTAAAAGAAGAAAACGAAAGGAATTCAAAGCTGTTGTTAAATCCAAATTATATTTAAAAAAATCAATTAAAATGGTATTTTTAAGTTGCAAATATTAAAGGAAATATTTTTTAAACTTCTTAGGAAAAAAAATTAATTTTATTCATTGAATTCATTTTGTTCATTATATTCATTTTGTCCATTATATTCATTTGGTTCATTTATATTCATTTGGTTCATTTTATTCATTTTAAGGGAAAGGGCTTAAAACTTGTACATCTTTAAAATATCCTTAGAACAAAGTAAGCCACTGAAAAGCTCTACTTTCCACTCGATCTCTGACCTATGACAACTGATGAATAACCTTTACAGACTCTTAAAATTTTTAATGATCTCCAATGAATGATTACCAAACTATGGCTAACTTTTAACAAACTTTTAGCATAACGAAACTGACAAATTGTAAATAATAGATAATAATAACAAATAAAAATAAAAAATAATATAAAAAAGAGAGCGTAAAGTTACGCTCAGAGACAAAGAAAAACTTGAAAGAGCAGAAGAAAAGAAGCTTGAGGCAGAAAAGTGCGAATTCGGATCTCCAGACAGACACAAAAGATACAAAAAGATTACCCAAGCCTCCACTGGTGTTGTAGCAGTGATAAAAAGCAAGAAAAACAATACAAAAAAGATATATATACAATTTATAAAGGCAACGAACTGCTGACGCAATTTATTATATTTAATATGGGTCACAGTCTCTCTCTTTCTAGGCAAAATGCAAGAAAATGAGCAATTTCATTCATTCGGCGGGTAAAAAAAAAATAAATCAAATAAATTAATTAAACCGCATTTAATAAATAAGCTCAAGAAACAGAATGCAAAAAGGTGCCAAGAAAACCGCGGCGCCAAGCATAGAAAAAAAATTAAACCAAATTCACAAACCGGAAAAGTCAACAACAGAATGTTAATGAACAAAGCGGATTAGGGGAAAATATTTGAATGAAGATTTGGGCTGCTGTATACCATTTAATTTTATTTAATTAAATTAAGTTCTTCAGGAAAAAAATAATTAAAAAATACAACAATAAATACGAAATAAAAGAAAATCTAATAAAATAGAACAAGACATTTTCGGTAGATTATTATAAATTAAATATTTAAATAATTAAAAACAATATATTTTAAAACCAAAACAAAATGCTTCACCCCAAAAATCTTTAGAAAAACAAAGTCATACATTTTTCCTTCACCCAATTTGTCAATGAGAAGGAAAACACAAGAATGAAAAGCATTTCAGTTGAGAATAATTTACATAATTATATCAAGTCGAGAGGAAAACATGTTTACCACCCACCCGACCCTTCTACCCCCGCAAATAGGAAATTCTACACAAAACAGAAAATCGTTCATTAACTTGTCCTTGACTGTGAAGATACAAAAACACAAAACGCAGATACAACCACACGCACACAGATACAAGCCGCACGCACACACAGATACAAAGGCGACAGCTGAGCGAAAAGAGGGTGGAAAGGGAAAAGTGGGGTATAATGGAAAAATAGGGAGAGACAGACAACAGAAACCGGCCTCCTCTTTGTTACAATAAAAAAAATAAAGAAAAAGAAAAAACATGCGTGAGAGAGAAAGAGAGACAGAGAGAACCAAACGAAAATGCCTACAAAGCAGAATCATCGATTAGCAAGAAGAAGAAAAAGCTAGAAAACAACACCAAAAAAAAAAGAGCAAAGAAAAACTTAGAATGGCAAATGGGAGAACGCATAAAAAGACAAATACAGGGATTATTCGCTAAATAAAAATAATAAATAATTAAATAAGAGAAAAAAATATATTTGTATATTTTAAAAATATTTTAGAGCTTACTAAGGAGCTTTTATTTGTACCTGTGCGTAAGGACAGTGATTTTTTGTAATTTTAAAAATTCTTTTCAAGTGTCTCAAAGTCTCAATTAACTAATTTATTACGAAATCTTGGAGCTTTATCTTTAAACTTTAATAAATCAGATTATAATAGTTTATAATAGTTTTTAAAATAATAACTGGTTAAATTAAACAATTTTACATAATATAGCATACATTTTAGATAATTGTTCAATATTAAAAACCTTCACTTTACCCAAGAAAAAAGAGACACCCCAGATAAGAGAGTAAGAAAAAGGTGAAGAAAAGAGAGCGACAAAGGGGGTGGGAGGTTTGCCATAGGCTCGTGAAAAAAAAAAACAATAAAAACTAAGAAAAACAACAAAACATGGCATAAATAGCAAAAACCAGTCGGGAACCGAAAATAAAAAATCCCAAAAATCTAAATTACATTCTACATATGGGATTTGGTTTTGCTTCTTTCCGATTGTATTCAAATTTATTGTTGTTCTTTAGGCGCCTTAGGTGGGTTATGTAAATAATGCTTGTTTTTGCTTTGATTGAGAAGAGAGTTTAGGAATTTTGTTAAATGGAACCAAGATATTTATTTATATTTTATGGCATATTAATTCATCAAATTTTCCAGCAAACCAGTAAACTTTAGAAGCGAATTTCCCCTCCTAAAACACACAAACTTTAAAGCTTTGTTTTAATTAATGAGTCAAATTCCTTTGAAGTTATTTTTTTCGGAAATTGATTAGCTTCTCTAAACGCAAACTTTTTTAATAGTTTGCAAATGTTTCCCAGTCTTTGAAGTATTAAATATATTCAACTAAAAAGTTTGTGAAACAATGTGGAGCTACAGAAAATATTTAAGCTACTTAATTAAATTAATTGCTTCATAATGAACCAGTTTTTCAACAGTAATAATGTCCAAAAATAAAGTGAATAGTCTAATAATAACCAAATAGCCTTTTCACACACAATCTAAAACCAGTTTTTCACTCATTTTAAAATGATATCTTTAATTTTGTATTTTCATTTATAATAGAACAATTATCACTGACCTTGAGGGCAGGGTTTCATTCACAAAACCAAAAATCTTTGTAATTTATTTCAATCAAATTTGGACAACGCATAAGTCATGTTGTGATAAACATAAGCAAACTTGTAGGATATCCAAAAACGTATATAAATAATGTAAAATAAACAAAATACACACAAATTTATGCACTTGTCACATTTATAAATCAAATAATACGCCACACTTTCCATCTAATATTAAATAAATAAAATATTTATATAAATAAACAAGAAACCACACCGAAAAATATAAATAATCACAAACCTAGCCTTGGCGTTAAAATACCCTCTAAGCCAGAGTATAAAAACATTAACAACATTTAATTTTGAGCACGTCAAGTTGTTGACTTTGAATTTTTGAACCAAAAATAAATAAAAGTGTGCGAGAAAAATAAAATGAGTGTGTGCCTCGAAAAGATGTGCGAAAAGTCTTGAGTCCAAACATCAAGATTAAATTGTTTAACGAAATCAAGGCAAAATTTGTTGAGAAGGTTGGTTGGTTGGAGTTGTTGGAAGGAAGGGGAGAGAATACTTTGTGTTCCTCATTTTTCGCTTCCACCTTTCGCTGCTGTTGTTGCTGTCGTCAAGTGCAAAGACCTTTCGCGTGTCATACGGAAAGCCAAACGAAAATAAACTAATAAAAATAAAGCTAAACACACACACACGTAAGGAAAGGAGACAGTGTACTAGGTATATCTATAGAAATACTTATGTATATGCCAAATTGGGCGTGGCAACATGGGATTTAAGGGGATAATTGCATCAAGAAAATTGTACTTGAAGTGAATTAATAAGCAGAATGGGTTTATGGTAGGTAATGCTATATAGTTTATATAAACTTGGAAAAGCAAACATTAATAATTTCTATTTTTCACAATATAAAAATCTTATCCTAAAGCCCAGTTAAATATAATACCCTTTAAATTTGTAAACCCTAAAAATTAAACCCTTTTAAAATCTTCTTATCTAACCTCCAGATTTCCATCAGTCTCCAAATTTTGACAGTCTACCTTTCACTTGCACACAAATATATCATTTATATTATTGTAATTCTGGATAATATTCTCCTGTATTTGTATCTGTTTCTGCATTTGTATCTGTATCTGAGTGGAATGCTTGCAGTTATTTTCGGCTCTTCGCGACTATCGATTTTGTTTCTCTTGCTTTTTGTTTGCAAAACGAAACAAAACAAAACAAAAACAACAACCAAATTGCAGCCTGGCTGAGAAATGCGTTTATTGCTGTTTTCAACAGTCGGCTGTGCATATTTATTTGGCTTTCACACACAAAAAACCCAGAGAAGGGGAAGAAAAATATAAATAAAGAGTTCCAAATGCAACGCTAAATGGTTTTACTTGGCAAAAAGCAGCCGCCAGCTAAGCTTCAATAAATTTTAGAAGATTAATTTGCCATAAAGAGGATTATTCAGAAGCAAATAAACCTGTCCAAGGTGTTTAGAGTTTATAAACTTTAATGGATTATACATTAAGGAAAATAATGGAACTAAAGAAATGTATATTAAAGATGTTGAACATTTAATTTACTTTCTTTGTATATTTTAATATTTATTTAATACGCATTTAGTAATAAATAAAATTGAATGTAAAACATGGAATTATTTCTTATCATTTAATTAATATAAACAAAAATAAATACATATTAATATAATTTTCTAATTAATTTCCTAAATTTTATATTCTTTTTCCAAAAGATTTAAAATCTCCCCTGAGCTTCCTCCTAATCACGCACCTGCAACCGCAATTTTCTTGCAACTTTTGAAAAGTCACCTGAAAAGCCAGCGAATTTTCCGCACAGCGTGAGGTAAGGGAAAAGTTGCAAGTTGATCGCCGCCACGGGAAAAAGTTCTTAATGTTAAACTAAGTCACGTGACTTGCATTCACAGCACACAAAAATATATATATAAACCAAGAATTGTTGCATTTCCCCCCCCTTCCCCGTTCCCTTTTCCCTTATAATTCAGCTGCAACTTTGTTGTCATTGTTATTGTTATTGGATTCAGCAGCAGCCACGCCCCTCAACCTTTTCCGTCGCCGCATAAGTTAAGCTGTCGTGTCTTCCGTCGCCTGTCGTAGGAATTGTCATCACACTCCTTTGGACTGACTTTCCCATTTAAACCCATTTCTCTACTCTCCACTTCAGTGTTGTTGTTGCTGCAAACATTTCCGGCGCCTTCGTCCGGCAATTGTCCCTCTTGTCCGTCAGTTTGTCCGTTTGCTTGTCCGCCTGTCTGTTGGTTAAGGTCCCCAGAGTACAATAAGTCAATCCGTTTTGGCCAAGGTGTCGACGACTGGCCTGTTGTCGTTGTCTCTGTCTCTGTGGCTATCTTTTATCTCTTTCGGTGTGTAAATCTTTATTACATAACTCAAGTTTGCTTTGGCATTAGGTCTTGTTTGGTAAATTTATGGAGTTGAATGCTGAAAGCTAACAGAAATTACATGCTTTCAGGGGAGAACTAATAAATTAATGATTAACAACTTGACAAAAGCAAACAAATTGGGAAGAAAGGCCTTAAACAGGAAATGATTAGGCATTTTCTTAAATACCTTTTATGGAAAACATAATATTAATTAATTTATTAAGGATTTTCTAGTCAATGCAAAATATATTAATTAAAGATTTCAATTCCATTTAGTTGTACATTTTTACTACTATTGTTTGAAAATGAACACATCTACTATTTCTTCATGAACAGCAATATCCTTGTCACTTAGGGATATAAAAAGTAAACGTTGGTCTATTCGCAGTCCTACAGAATATACATAAAAAGTTTCATTAAAATCGGATGAGCCGTTTGGGTGGAGTTTGGTTACAAACAGACAGATCAACTTGAATCTGTATCCTACTCTTGTTTTGCATTTGTTTTTATTTGCCATAAATGGTTTCCATTTGATTAATGCAAATAATTGGAAAAATAACATTGAAACGTAGCATTCAAACAATTGAAATGTTGATGAGGAGGACGACCCTCTCTCTCTCAGATCCATTATTCCAATCAAGAAACAGCCCCCAAGGTGTCACCTCATAATGGTTTCAATGGGTTACAATTTAAACGGATTCAAATTGGATTACCATTTACCATTTGTGAATAAATAAATGAATATAGATACGAATAAGAGCCATGCCCTTATCGGGCGTCGGTCGACTGTCGACTGTTGTCATCTGCCGCCGCTGCCTGACATCGCCACGCCCCTGAAATTGGCTAAAAGCCAATTCGGGCCACATATATAGAAGCCTAATCAGTCAGCGAGTTCGCTTCACTTCAGGCAGACGCAATGCAATCAAGCGTGAAATAGATCGGGGGGGAAAAATATGTGAAAATAGGGGAAAATTCGGGGAGGAAAACACACAGAGCAAGCAAAGGTGGGGGCAACGCTGTGTGTTCATCGGTCAAAGGCAAAAAAAAAACATACACATTGCATATATAATTGAAACCGGAAAATATTTATTTTCATGTAAATTCCCTCGAAAAAAAAAGCGAAAAGAGAAAACGATGAACGAACAAACCAACCCATCGGTAGGGGCAGATAGCATAAAATCCCATTCTCCCTCCACGAGGAACAGAAAGAACCCTCTTCTGGTTCTGTTTCTGGTTCTGAATCTGCTCACTTTACAGTTTACAGTTCTGTGGGGTTAAAGCTACGTGAAATGCATACAAAAAACAATTGCCAGAGTGGAAAAAACAAACCCAATGAATGAATGAAATGAAAGAAAAAGCTAAAAAATCAACTGCAAGTCAGCAGAGACAACGACAGCAAGGGGGGAGGAGAAGGTAACCGCAAAAACGCTTTTATCTATAGAACTCAGGCCCCACAATCGGGGAAATAGCGACAGAGGCAAAAACCAAAGCTATGCTGCCTTGCTGCTACTCTGGGATTTAGATCGGGAGGCTACACTGGAATCAATAAATAAAAGAATCTTGGAACTTGGGAGAATATCTTTTATGCAAGACAAATTCTTGTTGTTAACTTGTTATTAATACTCCAAATGTATTTTAAATAAATTTCTAAATCTGTTTTTAATTTTCTATGATTAGTTTCAAATACAATTTTACATAGAAATATCCATAATACATTTAAAAATGCAGTTCTTAAACAACTAACAAAATAACCTTGAGTTTCCGAGTACTTTCTGTAATTTAAAAAATCTAAAAGTGTTCCCTAGTAATTTTATTAAATTTAATTTAATTCCTTGAATTTAACTCCCTAAATTTCTCTCAGTGCTCATTTGTTGTTGTGCCATTATCTAATAGCAGCAGTAACAAGAAGAGCATGAATGAAACGTGTCTCTCGCTTATCTCCAAAGGGAAGTGTAACTGCAGCTATTTAAATTATTTTAAATATTTTTTATGGCCCTTCCCCCCCATCTATTAAAGCTTTTTATAATCATTACATTCATTTAGTATTCAACTCAATTTAGTGGTTAACAATCCAAGTGAAAACAATATCGATGCCATGGAAATATGATCAATTATACGTTCAACTAATTTGTATTCCAGTATTTCCATTAAATAAAATATATTCAAATTATCAACGACAGTAATAGATTCTTTCAGATATGTTATCTGTGTTTATAAAGCAACTTTAAGCTGATTGATTTGCCTTGCTGTCTGTCTTTTATCACTGTAAGCTAGTTTATCAAAATGGTTATTTTGATATTCATACAAAAGATACATATGTATATTACCAGGCAAACATTTGCTATGAAATCATTACAGACCTCGACAGGCAAGTGGAATATTGCTGCGTTTAAAAGCAATTAACAAATATCAAGAGCAAGAGTAATTAGATGTAGACTCCAATCATTAACCGGTTGACTCTGAAGACAGTCTAAACGGAATGAACTTCTAGCTGTCGCCATCGTTTCCTCAACAATTGCCACGAAGCAATCAATCATAATTCCCCTCTCCATAAATGATAGCACAACTACGCAAGTAAGTATCTGAGCTTAAACCTTTCTTGTGAATCTGACAGATTCAGTCATTAGATGAAATTAAAGCTTCTTAAATGTTAAGTGTTCGGTTGATTAGATTGTAATTTTCTTATAAATGTGGGGTAGTAATTTTCGTTTGTTATTATTTTTTAAGAATCTAATTGATTATATTAATAAATCTCCTAAACAAATATGTTCTTCCCATTTAAACACCTTTAGACTCCACTTTTGCGGGGCAGGTGTTAGGGAAACTACTGAAAAAAAGGATCTTGTTGGTGTCATTTACCATTTCCTGTGTGAGTGCAACATCCTCGGCGGTGCGAGGGTCCAACATAAAGTCGTCGTAAAGTAATTTCATCATTGGATAGGCTGTGCGAGCGAGAGGTGTGGAGATCGCAAAGAACACACACGGATCCAGTGCGCGGCAGAAAGAGAGAGCTGTCGCGAGCGAGCGAGCGCGAGAGAAAGGGACAGGGCAACCGAAACACGTTACACTGGCTTTTATTTCTTTTTCTTTTTTTCTTCTCCTTTTTTTTGCCGCCTGGTGATTCTTCTTCTTTCTTTCTTTCGTGGGGACAACACCGCGTTTATATACACATATATATATATTCGGTTTATATTCTTTTTTCGGTATATATAGATTAATGATTTATTCACAAACTCAATATATTGATTCGGAATTTGGAATATCTCAGCTGCGCTTTTCGCACGCACAATGCTATTTACATACACCAACTACATATATACAACTATGTACAAACACAACACACACACACGCAAACACACAACAAGTACACTTAAAGCATTTTGTTAAGTAAATTTTCACTTGTCCGTGGTCGGTGGTTTTTTTATTTTGTCGTTTTCCTTCCTTTTTTGTATCTTCTTTTCTTTTTTTGCGGCAAGAAACAGAAAACGTGCTTAACGATCGACACACGAACTGGCGGCGGGGGCTCCTCCTCTCATTTGTTTAAATCCCATGCAGACGAGTCAACTGTTGCGGCCAAACTGAAAATTCTACGCTCCCCAGCGGCGGAATAATGTTCGCGAAAAAAAAAAAGGCACAAGCGAGAGCGGTAGAGCAAGGGAGAGAGAGCTACCTGGGGCTGGGGACGAAGGTGAGCGCGGGCGGTAATGAGAGGAGGGCGCGAGCGAGCGAGCGAGCAGCTGTTGACTGACAATAACATAATCAGCAACAATTTATGCTGCGAAAGGGGGAGCGAGGGCGACCGAAGCGTTTCTCTCTCTCCCTCTCAGCCGCACACGTGCAAGCTTAGCATTCTATCTGTCTGTCTCTGTTTGTGTTTGCTAAGCCGCATTTGGCATAGTTTTGATACCCAGTAGCCAAGGGTTGCGAGGGTATTATGAGTTTAAGGTAGCCAAAAAAGTAAGAAGCAGGGAGAAGGGAATTATCAATTTCAGAACGTATACGTTTGTATCTATAGCAGAAATTATTATCATCAGAAATTAATATACAATTGAATTATAATCTATGAATCTCTCTGTCACCCATTTGTCTCACATGATTCAAATACCAGGTATCGCACAGTCGAGTTCACTCATTTGAATCTTTCTTATTTTGCTTTTTACGTAATTCGAGAGACCAAGGCGTTGAAAAGAGAGTCGAGCTTACGAGGCGCGTTGGTGTTGTTGGTGTTGTGTGGGCAGTCAAGCTCAATCTTGCTCTCTTTCTCTCTCTCTCTCTCTCTCTCTATGAGCCTTTGTCTGTGTGAGCGCAGACTAAGTGATCATGATTTGCAAACACAAGCTCAAGCAGCTGTTTGATTACAAAGCGAAGAGCAGGGAAAGGGCAACAAAACACCGGAGAATGACGACCTTTGAATGCCCTACCTTTAGATAATAAATATGATATATGAGATCGAAAATAATTTTAAGCCACAAAAAGGTTGTATAAAATTGTAATATATTTTTGTTTGTTGCATTTAAAATGAAACAAAAATCAAAGTTGTGTTTTAATTACTCATACGCACTGTTGTTATTTATGAAATTCTGTATTTACTAGCTTAAAAATTACATGTAGACAAAGCGCTTAACCAAATCAATAGGCTTTATCACTTATTCGCCCGACTTAACCTCCAAGTAATCAAATTGCTCGCGACAGTTGGCTGGCAATTAAAAGCGTTTGGAGAGCCAAGTCAAACAGTAAATACGAAATTAAATTGTCAAACAATTTGCCGCTGCATTTGAAATACTTTATTTAATTAATGCGAAATGAGTGTGTGAGCATAGAGAGGAGGAGAGAGAACTGAGAGCGTGACGCATAGAGCAGCTGCTCAGCTGACCACCCGGTTTCTGCTGAGATAATCGAGGAAAACGTGCCAGAAGACAGATAAATGTGGCAACAATAAAAAAAATAAAACGCAACCACCACCCCGCGCAAATGAGAAGTGGAGACTAGAAAGCATACAAGAGATACAAGTGCGAGCGAGAGAGAAACTAAACCAGGTCTACACAGCCGGCAGGCAATGCAAATCAATCAAAGCCGATGGAAGTTAACGTTATTGCATTTGCCACATGCAACAACAACAACAGCAACAAACGCAAACAATTTAACAGCAAATCTAAAGAAATCTCGCCTCCGTAACTATAAGTTGTGTTTATACGTTACGCTAATGGAAATTACAGCCATAAATCTAATTTTCTAAATACAGTGTGCACTTTGAGAAGTTTACAAAAATATTTTTAATTTACAATTTAAATTTTTTGGTCAGAAAATCAGCTGTAAAAATGTTAAATCCTTTTTTTTAACAAAATTTAATACGTGTTAATCAAGTTTAAGGAACCCCCACTGTAGCCTGAGAAAATAACAACAAACACACACATTTTCCATCATTATCATCAAAGCAGAGCGCGTCTTGGATGTTGGAAAATGGCAAACATTTCAGCTAATTGGCTAGCATCGCAGGAGGGAGCGAGAAGGAGATCCCGAGAGAGAGATAGAGACAGAGCGATGGCTGGAGCGGCATTTGTTCAATTAGAACGTAAACGTTTATGAGAATGGAAAGAGGAGAATAAAAACGAAGTTGGTGTGAAATAAGAGAATGGGAAATTGCAAACTCGGAAAATGAGAAAGAAAAACAAATAAGGAAAGCCACAGAAATATTACAAAGCAACAAAATCTGTAACGATCTTTAGCTTCGAATTATTTTGGAATAGTTTTAATGCTTATTTCTAAGACAATAAATGTGAAATTTTGCCACAGTAAAAATATAAATATTCAAGACTAAAATCTCGCATCTAATTATTAATTTACATGAGAAGTAACGAATTGTAGACCTTTTTAATTCTTTTCAACCAAATTGCTGCACAAAAAAAGTCCAACCAGAAAAGGAGGACGACAACAACAACAATGCTCGAAAAGCTTCTTAACAGAGATGTTCCAATTAGGAAACCCATTATCCAACCAGAAAACGCAAGCGAAACGAGGGAAAAAAGCTGCGCTCAAAATCAGATGCCTCACACAGAGACAATTTCACACACACACAGATACAAACTCAAATCATTACGCGCAGGAAAAGCAAAAAAAAGATACAGGGCGCGGGAGGAAAAAATAGGGTGGACTGGATGAGGATGGGAATTGGCGGAGGATGAGTAAGCGACCAGCACCAGCAGAGACAACATGAAAGAATCGCTAGTAATAAGAACACCGCACAGAAGACGAAGAAGAAATAGGAAGCAGAGGAGGAGGAAGCCGAATGCGCCACATGCAGGGCAACAACAACAACAACAATGTAACGCAAGTGAAACAATAAGCAAAGCCAACACAAAAACAAAAAAAAGCACGGAGGCAAGTAAGAAGAATCATCGTCGCACCTCTCTTTCCCTCCCTCACTCTACTACTCCCCCCCTTTCCAATCTATTCCATTCCATGCCATTCCGTTCCGTTCCGCCCGGCTGTTAAGCGCAAATCAATGACCTACGACATCAACAAGAGCGCTCCAAACACACGCAGCCCCCGCCATGAGTGCAAGCGAGAGCGAAGAGAACGGCGAGATACACATAGTTAGTTCTCCAAGCTAGATGGGGCACAAGAAGACGAAGAAGAATAGAGGTGCAAGAGGGAGAGGGATAGCACGTGGCAAGTGAGGGGGCGTAACGAAAAGAGAGGAAGGAATCATAATCATGGAGTTTGGCGAATTGCTGCAGTTGCCTTTGCTGGGATTCCTTATCGTTCACAAAACAAGTGTATTCTACAGAGGGAATTCCTCTAGAAAATATAACAAAATATTACCTATTTAACATTACTAAGTTTGTAGTAGAAAAAAATTAAAGAAAAGGAAATTATGTAGATAATTATAAATTTCAAAAAATGTATCTGACGTTCTTATGGATTCTTTTCAAGCTAAAATCAAAATACGAAAAAAAAACTAGAGTAACATTGCCAGACATTAAAAGGTGAAGATAAATAGGAGAAATATGAGAAAAACAACAAACTTTGCTGAAGCTCTCTTTTGGCACGACTTCAGTTTTATATTCTTCTTCCTTTTATTCTGCATGGCGGAGGCGAAGAGGACGAAGTTACTTTTTGTTGTCGTCCTCTCCTGCTTGGGGGTCCTTCTGTTCCGTTTCTTCTGCTTCTTCTTCTTATGCCTCCTGCCGCTCGCATAAATGCAATAAATATTCTCTTCCTCTTATTCAGGTTCTCAAAGAGAGAAGAAGACTGCACAATGTATGCACAAAAGGAAGTTGTGGTAAAGAAATGCGAAAAAAAGGTGACATGAATTAAAGCACAAAACATGAAGAACTTGGAATACTCTTTCTGAGTGAAATAAATAAATCAAATAAATGAGGGAGCATAAACAGACTAACTACAATTTTTCAGTATTTGCAGAATTATTTAGCATTTTATATAAATAATAAATAATTATTGGTATTCAGGAATACATTTAAATAATAGTTTGTAAAAAATGCCAAAGAAAGTGTATACAGAGTTCGACATTCGATATTTTGCTTGATAAAAGCATAATCGATTGTGAGTCCCGCGACACTTGTATGTGTTTGCGAAGGAAGTGAAAAGGAAATTGCAGGGCAATGCGACAGCAAAGGAATCACCTGAAGGTGGAAGAGGGAGAGGGCGAGAACAGGTGAGCGTAAGGCCAGACGACGGGTGAAATTCTTTAATTAAAATTGCTTTTCCAATAAACAATTGTGACATAAGAACGAGACGAGAACTTCTTCAGCAAGAGCTCATTATTCGTATTAAATTCTTTCACTTGTTAAATTCCGACAAGTTGTTGTTTCTGGCTAAAATACCAGCGGTAGTCGTTGAGTTCTCAAGCCATCAGACAGGTGGAGTCGTGGTTATAGTCTCAGGTGTGCGTGTGTGCAATGTTCTAGCTTTATAAGGTTGAAAAATTGCAACCGGACTGGGATCTATCCATGTATCTCATCCGACCCGCCCCGTTCATCACTCTTCTCTCGCCTATATTACCACATTTATCTCCATTAGCAAGCGGGGCAAAGACATGTAATAAGGCAACAGCACAGCACACACACAGAGAGAAGAACAAAGAATGAAAAGACAGCAAGAAGAATGGTCAAAGTAGCTAAATATTATAGTAAATTCTTTAGCAATTATAACTTATCTTAGATACAAAGTTCCAGATTGTTACAAACTCACAAAAGTCTTTATAAACTTGGTAAAAAAATCTGATACTATAGAAAATATTTATCCGAGTCAGTAAATAATTTTTCTCACTATAAAAAACTCCTCCTAAAAATGTACAAGTCCTTGAAAATAATATCATAGCCCTTAAAGGTCCATAAGTAGCAAATAGAAAGGCATTAAATGAAAGTTAGGCAATGAAAAAGGGAAAACTTTTGGCCAGTATGAGGCGAAAACCCATAAAACCCCAAGCAACAACAAGAAAAATTATTGATTAACCTAACAAGAAAAAATATCATCAAATGAAATTGAATGGTTAAAGTTTTGCCTAGTTTCTTTTTACCATTTGGAAATAAACTTTCGATTTAAACATGTAAAAGTGCTATTAGGGCCACTTTGCAAGAACTATAGATATTTTGTCTGAATTTTAGTTACAATAAATGCCGAATAATGAGACAGATGTGGGGGTAATGACATATCTATTGAAGGTTATTTATTGCGCCACAGGAAATGGTCTATCGTTTTGGGTTATTAGAATACAAGAAATGTGAATGAGTCACCTTAAGTTTCATATTTATAGAAATGCCTGTAATTTGAAGTTTATTGTATGGTAACATTGATTAACTTCCTGAATATTTCTTTTGAATATTTGATCAACTAACCTACTAGTTCACAACAATTAGCATTCTTTATGTGAATAAATAGTATCGATTGGTAGCCAAACATGGCAAACCAATTAACAGTTGGGCAGGGCTTATCAATGGCCCACTTATCGATTTAATCAAAGGTAAATCCAATGCTCAGGTGATACTGAAATAAACAAGCAAGGTTTTGTATTGACCCAAAGAGAACCTAACGCACACTTCCCTTCCCAACTCTAAGATCTACCAAACTTATCCTTAATTTTAATAAAAAATAAAAATCTCAAACTCACCGCTGCATTCCGATTGGCGGCCGCAACGACAGAGCTGTTCATATACTGATTCTGTGGCGGCATCATTGCCGCACCCATCGGCACCGTCGTCTGTCCGCCCATATAGACATAATCCTGCGGTCCCCCGGCTCCAGGAGGTGGTCCTAGTGGCGGCTTTGGCATTCCTCCATTCATTCCCGGGTGCATGGCCCCACCATGATGATCGTACATATTTCCGCCCGACTGGGCATACGATGACATGTGACCCATTGCAGCGGCATGGCTGAGCAGATTCGAGTTGTACTGCCCAGGATGCTGCTGCTGCTGTTGTTGCTGCTGCTGCTGTTGCTGGCCGGGATGCTGAATGCCCAGGCCATTGCCATTGCCCATACCATTGCCGCCACCCATCATGTGATGTGGATGACCCTGGTTTTGGACCTGCTGCTGTTGTTGCTGCTGTTGGGGATGCGGCGGCTGTTGCTGGTGCTGATTGTGATGCTGCTGCTGCTGCTGTTGGGCTGCAACGGCTGCCGCTGCCTGTGACATCATGTGATTGTGCTTGGCCACCGCGGCAGCCTGCTGCATGGCAGCCATATTGGCAGCCGCTGCTGCCATCGATGGATGATGGAGTCCACCGTTTGTGCCGGAGCCACCGTTGTTACCAGCTCCGCCGCCACCGCCCACCATGCTGCCCAATCCGCTGCCCATGCCAATGGTTCCAATGGCCCCGGGGCCACCATTGCTGCCACTACCAGGCGGTCCGCCAGGAGCTGCGTTTGCTGGATTCATTGGTGGATTGTATTTCCATTTGTCAGGATTCTGAAATATGAGAAAAGGCAAAAAGATTAAGAAAAGCAATCTAAAATTGTTGATAAAAGAACTGGCAAACCCTAAGAACGTTTAATACTTTTCTATTATATTTATTCTTTATAAATATATTTACATTAATTTCTAATTATTTATTTTTGCATCAAAGCTGTAAGCAATTTTCTACGCAGATTTGTATTTTATCTCAGATTTTCTTGCACAATTATCCTTTCACCTTCTCCTCTGACTTTCCCTTGGCAACTGTCTCAATGCCAGATTATAATAATCTGTTTATGCAACCATTTTTGGCAGACAGCGACCTTAAAAACTTACACAATCCGTGGAGGTCAAACTAAGATAGTGGGGAATCCCAAATCAACCCTCTTTTAAATGCAGAAGCCACAAAAACTAATCAAGGAGGAAATCCAATGGAAAACAAATACTAGAGAAAAATAAAGAATGCTTCAATTAAGCTAATTGTGCATAAAAAATGCAATTGATGTCATAAAAAGGTATTAAAAAATGTTTAAAAATTCCTAATTAAATGAAAGTTGAATAATTTAGCTAACTAACCCTTTAAAATCAGATCAAACCTTCTTAAAAAAAGGATTTTAAAGCTATTTTAACATATTAAAACTAGTTTTTCCTGTAGTTCCTGCTATTAGACGGATTATTCTTCCCCCAAACAATACTTACATCCATGCCATGTCCATCATCGCCGCATGCCCAGCGTGTTTGTTGTTGCTTCTGGGCAAAGTGGGCTGCATATTCGGCGGCGGCGGCCTCATGCAAGGTCGAGCCAACGGCTCCAACACCGGGCACTCCCTGACCTACGCCGCCGACGCCCACTGCACCCGGCGAAGGACGTTGCTGGAAGACATAGCCAACGGCAGCGGCTGCGGCAGCACCGGCTGCATCGGCAGCATCCTGGGAAACGCCACCGCGAGATCCTACCACAATGGCATCCGTGCCGGCGCCAACGCCGACGCCTCCGCGGCCATTGCGATCATCGTTGCCACCCAAAAACTTCATGTGTTGCGGCTGGTTGTGCTGGTGTTGTTGCTGCTGCTGCTGCTGATGCTGCTGCTGCTGGTGAAGTTGTTGAAAATAGGGCGGTGGCGGACCGTAATGTTGCTGCTGCTGGTATAGCGTTTGCTGCTGCTGCTGCTGCTGATGATGATGATGTTGTTGCTGCTGCTGCTGCTGCTGCTGCGGCGAAGGCGTCGATATGGCAATTGTGGGCGCGGTTAGGAGCTCAATTTTGACGGCTTTTCTTAGCTATCGCAGCTGACAATTTTGCGCGTATTGCCAACTGTATTTTATAGCTAAACTTTTTGATTTATATTGCAAACACCATAAGGATTATCTTCCTTTTCTCTAAAATCTTCACACGCTTTTTTTTTTGTATTTCCTAACTCGGAATTCAAACTATTCACAAATTTTGGTTGTTTTGTTTAATTTGCTTAATTTTCTCTGTAATTTTTCACTTGTTTGTTTTGTCGTAGAGAAACCGCACTTTATTCTTAATATATTTAACATTAATTTACAGGATTTTTGGGAGATTTTTCATTCATTCACTTTTTGCTCAAAAAAATTATTATTTTTTGTTTGGTTTTGGTTGTCGTGGTTGTTGTTTTTTTTTTTTACATAAATTTACACAAAATTATGAATAATATTTTACACAGTTGCACAGTGGTTTTTTTTAACGGGACTTAAAACAAAACGGAACTTTATTATATAATTACGTATGAGAATTGGTTAAAATTTGAATTTTTACAGATTTATTTTGAGAATTGTGGAAATTTTCGGG
This sequence comes from Drosophila truncata, assembly GCA_008042515.1. NCBI lineage: Eukaryota > Metazoa > Arthropoda > Insecta > Diptera > Drosophilidae > Drosophila > Drosophila truncata. The sequence continues at coordinate 150,976 of VNJQ01004602.1, forward strand.
GGTGTTTTCTTTTTAATGTAGTTGTTTATTAATTACAATTAGGATGAATTTTAATTTACACGACGTTTTAATGATGAAAATATACACAAACTGTAAAGAGAAATGGAGGAAAAGTTGGATTAATATTTAAAATCAATAATTTAATGCTATATTTAACTATATAACCCACTGTAAACTTTTCTGCTCATAAAATCTTTGAGCTGGTCATGGTAAAAGGCATCCGATAACGCCGACAGCAGACAGGGCGCATAATAATCAACAAAATAAAGCGCAAAAGGCGAATAAAAACAAAGCGAATTCTTCTAAGACTGAAAAGAGGACCAAGACAAATACTAGCCATGAATTTCCTCATTACGAAAACAATAACAAAGTCTGTCAGGAGCCACAAGAGAACAACTAGAAGAAGAATTCTAGCAGTAGAAGAACAACGCACAGCTGAATCATCCTCAAGAAAATACGGAAAATAAAATAAGCTTCACCTATGTAAACAGATGATCGAAGCAAAAGATACTCTAAAAGATATTTAATCTTTTGCTAAAGATACAAAAAATTCATATTTACTGGGTAACTGTGTGAACAAATAATGAACTTTTTTGTATATTAATTTCAACATTTCTTTAAGAGCTTATTCTGCAGCTGAGATAATACTAATGAATAAGTCTTCAAGTTGATAATAATGACACCTTTTTGGGTATATACTTTTTTAATACATTTTTATACTAAAATGATACAAAAAATTACAGAAATTTAAAAGAAATTATAGAAAAATATAAAAAACTTCCTTTATAATTCAACAAATATTTATAAAACAACAAGAACAAAAAGTAATAAAACCCAGAAATTAATGTCTAATGATAATTTAGGGAATATATACCAATATATACCATGGGATATCTGGTACTTTATATAAACTTCTGGACAGAATTATGGCACTCCCCTCCCCCACTTAGGGAAAAGCGCAAAGACAGCGGCTGAAAAGTAAAAGAGCAAAGGGGGCGGGGCGCACAGAGAGGGAGGTTGAAAATGGAAAACACATAAAATTAACATACACACAAGAACACTGAGCAAGAACAACAACAACGATGCCGGCAGACGATGAGCGAATGGCGAAGAAAACGAAACGAAACAAAAACCGAAGACGAAAGGCAAGGCGGCCGCAACATTTGAGGTTAAGTTTTCTGCGAGAAGAATGCGAGAATATGTCTGTGGGTCGGTTTTTTTTCTCCTTTTTTTTTGCTTGTTTACGAGAATCTCCTTTTTTTCTTTTTCCTTGGCGAAGGGAGGGGAGCTACGAACAAGTGCAGCATGCGAAATAAAAAGAGACAGAGAGAGGCCCCTGGAAATCCGCACGCACACACACACACACACACACGCGCACTCAGGAATATAAAAACAAACATAAAGATAAACCATAAAAGAGACATGTGAAAAACAAAGGCACAAGGAGCCGAAAGGCGTAGCGGGCGGGGGCGTGGCACTATACCACCCCCCCCCCCTGGTCGTGCTCAATGAATAATTAAGCGAATTATTAAATATTTTAATTAGTTAACCTGCCGTGTGTACGAGTGTGTGTGTGATAATACGGTTGTTATGCGTTCTTATTGGGAAAAATTCGTGTGTACAAATGCAAGGCGTCCCGAGAGAGAAACAGAGAGCACAAGAGAATTGTGCAAATGTAAAGAGAAGGAGGAGAAGAAGAAGGAAGCAGTAGCAGAAAAAGAAGCAGAGCAGCCAAATGGCCGCCGCTGACAAGGAAGAAAAATGATGGAACAAGGCAACAAGGCGAAATAATGAAACACACAACACACACACGCTCACGCACATACACATGCACAATCGGAAAAATCAAATGTTTAACCGAAAGAAAAAAAATGCATATCAATTATTCAGTAGCCTCCTTAATTGATTTTTACCATTTCGGGTAGAGTGCTATGTAATTTTGCAAACTATTTATATGCACAAAATAAATATATGTAAAAAGCGGTCTGGAAATACACACACACACGCACACACAGGCGGCCGCCGAAGTAGAAAAGGAAACCCGATGATGACAATGTAAAACGAGGCAGAAGGAACGGAGGAGCACACGGGCAAAATTTAACACGAAAAAACGGGCACGTCGGGGGAAAAAACTTTTTCGTTTTCGGTTTTTCGAAGGAGCACTTACACATGCACTTAAAAAAGCATTCGCGATGCGCTTGGACTTCCTTTTAATGGTGTGTGCTTTCGTATTTAATTTAGATTATTTAAATTACAAGTATTTACACAGGATGATGAAGAAGTCGGCAAGAACTCTTCAACGTCGCCGCCGCCGTCCGTCGCAGAACGATAATAAAAGCGAAAATGCAAAGACACACGGCCAGAGAGAGAGAGAGAAGAGAGAATAAGAACAAACAGTGTGGCCAACGGTCGCAATCAACACGGGCATGCGCCGGGCGAGCGAGAGAGAGGGAGAGAGAGAGAATTAATGTTTAGAACTTGCAAAGAGCGAGCGAGAAAGAGAGCCGAGACCGCCCGCTCTCTCGCAAATACAAATAAATTTATTTCACTTTTATTAACATGCGCGCATAATATTTATATAAATTGATTACACACTTTGGCTTCCTCTTTTTCAGTTTATCAACCCATCGTCGCCGTTTTTATTCACTTTGGCGAATAAATTACACTGTCCCAGTCCAAATTGTTTATATATTATTTATCAATCGATTTTGTTTGCCAAATTTGATTAGACGCCAGACGCACACTCCTGCACTCACACACACAAAATCACACGCACACACACACGCGCATACATACACACACAGTTGTGTTTGTTTGTTTTGTTTTTGTTTGCGGCTTTTTTTTTATCAACTTCTGCTTTTTTGCTGGCCGAAGAAGAGGAAGAGCAGCAGAAACCGATTCTTGATTTTCGTGCAAGCGGAAAATGAAAAACAAAACTTTGCGATCATATCACGCCCCGCAAGCAATGTACCCGTGTTCTTTGCAAACCCTTTTTTGTTGCTTTTTTGCACACACACCTTAGATTATTTAAAAAATTTACATATTACAAGCACGCCGTTCTTATGTCTGCTTCTTCATCCGCGCGAAACATCAAGATATCGATTTATCGATATTATTATTGCCTGGGTGAAGAAGAGGAAGAGCAGCAGAAACTAAAACTGCCTAGTCTGGCAATGATGGTCTAGTGGTGTTGCCACATGTGAATAATATTGACCTGCAGCTGGGCGCTTAATTTTAAAATTTATTTCTTATACTTGGCCAGAAAAAACCCCTTACGGTTTCCCACCCAAAACATTATCGCAATAAAATACCAGCAATTTTTTAGTCTAATGTTTATTTAAATTTGCGGGGGATCAAAGAAATAGTTGTAGTAGAAAGAAAGGAGTCCAGAGTCCGCAGGAATCGGGGGGCAGGTTTCTGTCCTGTATTTTCATATTTTTTGTTGTTGTGGTGTGTTTGCTTCTTACTTGTAAATGGTTTCTCTTCTTTTGTTTGTTTTCATTGAAATATTTTCTTATTTTTGTTTCGCTCTTTTCATTGAGTTATGTTTTGTTTTTTTTTTTTTGTTGGAAATGTGTAATTTTATTTGTTTTTAGGCAGCTCCCGATTCACCATCCTGATAGACATCCGAAACATATTCGACGGAATCGTTGGCATCGTTATCGCCTTCGGAGGAATTCCATTTGTGGCCATCTGCTTTCGGGGAGCCCCCCTTATCGTCCGGCGAGCCCTTCTTGTTGTTACTCTCCGCCTGGTCGGCGGAATCCTCATCCTCGTCGTCGTCGTCATCATTGTTGGCGGCAGCCACCTTGGGAGGTCGGCCGCGCTTTGCACCTCCATCGCCTCCGGAGGATTTGTTTGCATTTAGCGAGGGACGTCCACGCTTTTTCGGTGTCACTGCCGTCTTCTCCGGCGAGCTATGCTGCTTTCGCTCGTCCTGCGATCCATCGTCACCATCATCGACATCTTCGCCATTATCCTCGGCGCCAGCCGCCTTCTCAGAAATGGCATTGGCCTTTGGGCGGCCACGGGGACGACCGGTGGGCACATAGGAGCCGCCACCAGAGCCGCCTTTGTTCAAAGCTGGACGTCCACGCTTCTTGGGTGGCTGATCTCCCTCGCCATTCCATTCGGCAGCAGCTGGCTTCTTCGGCCTGCCCTGACCGCGTCCAGTGCGCGATATGTTCAGGTTAACAGCTCCGGTTGCTGGCCGGCCCACCGGGAGAGCGTCCTCATCATCATCGTCGTCATCGTTGTCAATATCTGGGGTGAGAGGAAAGAAAGAAAGGGTTTTTAAGGGTTGAAGTTGGGATCTTGTATTTTATAGAACCTATAAACACTTATCTTTGAAAAAAACTATAATTTCTGGTAAATAATGTTTGTATTTTATCTTTCGCTTAATTATTATGGAATTTGTTGCTTTTATTCCATTTATTTCATTTTTCTGAGGGTGGTATTTATCTTTTTTATCATTTTCTATCATTAGTTTGTAGGTATATCTGTTAAGATCCTTTAGATCCCTTCGATTTCTACCTTCTTTAAAGGATTTCAAGTAAATCTCAGCCAGGTAGCTTGAATATTTGTGGAAAAACAAACAGAAAACCGGAAAAAGGCCAAAAGAAAGCCAGCTAATTACTGGGTAAACTAGGCGGGTCATTAAAAACACTTACGAACACGATTTCGTACACGGTTTGTTCAAAAACATGAAATTATGTTGGAAAAAACTAAATATTATGATCCCTTTCATTGGAAAATTAGAAAAATTTGACATTTTAATATTAAAAAAAACAAATTTCAACACTAAATGATAAAAATTGTGTTAAAGTGAACAAAAAACAAGCCTAAATATCAATTTAATTTAATAAATAAATAAAATAATGATAAAACATTTTTCTGACAAATTACACTTTAAAAGAAAATGCTTCTTGTTGTTAAAACAAATAAAAAATTAAACAAATTAGAAAAATACAACATTAAAAATTTAAAATAAAAAATCTCAAAAACCTCAACAATAAATAATAAAAATTGTCTCAAGGTGAAAAATAAACAAGCCTAAATACCAAATTATTTTAATAAATAAATAAAATAATAGAAATGAAATTTTTCAGACAAATAACACTTAAAAAACTATTTCTTTTGATTAAAACCAAAATAAAATATAATAAAGATAAAATAAATATATAAATAAAATAAAATAAATACATTTAAAAAGTAAATTAAATTTAAATCCTCAATTTTCATATCTAAAAATCCTAAATATTTTCTTTAACTGTACCAAAGCAAAAAAAATACCACACAAGACATGTTTGATTTTGCATACATTTCATGTACAGTTTTCGTTCAAGACGAAAGGTACCCGCGCACCAATGCATAGGGACGCAGGAGGGAGGGGAAAGATACTTAATTTCTGCATTATTTCGACTCACCTTCCTCACTGTCGCTGGGCTGATGCTTCTTGGGACGCCCAGCCTTGCGCTTTTTGGCGGACGACGGCGTCTTGACCCCATCACTGGCCGTAGCTCCGGCTCCGCTGCCCCTGGGGCGGCCTCTGCCCTTTGCCGGCGCTGGCGAGGAGACAATGGCCTCCTCGCCGGCGGAATCCTCATGCTCGCTGCCATCGGCATCCTCGTCATAGTTCTTGGGACTCTTGGGCGCCTTGGGTGGACGACCACGCTGGCCAGTGCCACCGCTGGCATTTTTTGCGGGACGACCGCGTTTTTTGGCGCCACCGGCAGCCGCCGGTGCTGCGCCGCCGCCGCCTCCTGCCTTTGGGGGTCGGCCGCGCTTCTTAACTGCCACTTCCTCCATAGTTAACTGCCTGGTCGAGATTTAATTAAAGCGAATAAAGAAAATCCTTGTTCGTTCTGCGCCTTTTTTAGCGGCGTCCCTTCGTACACACGTACACAAACACAAACGCGTACTCTCGCACCGACTGGAAACCGCGCGCTCTCTCTCTCTCTCTCTGGCGCGCAACACTAACACACACACGCAGGTACAGAGACAAACGGCTTTTCTCTTTCTATTTTTTTGTGCTTGGCAAAAAATTTAACTGGAAAATACAAGGAAAAAACAACGTCGGTGTGTGAATTAATAGCGTGAAAATATGTAGAAAAATATGGGAAAAATTTTCACAATTTTTTGATGGGAGGAAACTTACTCTTGCCTGGTCAATTTTCGTTAACAAATAAAAAAATTCTCACGCAGTACAGTTTTTTTGCGCAAAGTATGCCCGTATGCCGGCTTCGGTGCACAGTGTGACCGAGTGCCGATCAAGTAATCACGCGTTTTAATCGATATTTTTTTGATTCAATTGAAATTTAACGGTTTTCGGAACGTTTTGATCGTTTGGGAATTATGAATTCACTTACTGGATCTATAATGTTAAACTTTTTTGAAATATCACTTTTTATAATTTATAATTATTTATAGGAGAAATTTGAAAAAATTCGAGCCAAATTACACAAATTGGGAAATGTAGAAATGAAAGCTGTTTTTATTTTACAATAATAAAAATCAGCTTGAAAAATAGTTACTTGTTATTCAGTCTCAAACGCGAACGACAAGCGAGTGTGAACTTTCGAACTAATTTACTTTTGGCACAGTGGCCCGGCTTGCTTTGATGATATAAAAAACTATTTTCAAAACAAAAAACGTTTGCTTTGGTACTTCTTTGAATAATTTAAAAGCAGAAGTTCGAATTTAAAAACAGCCAAAAACATCGATGTCTGCAAATATCGATGTTTCTCAAATTATTTCAAATAATACCATAAACAGTGATCAGGAAGTGTATGGTATTTCACTTTTTAGCTACACTGGTCACACCGTTTGTTGGATAGAAAAAATTCAGCTGCTTATTTTTATTTTCTATTTTAATTTAAGTAACACATAAATATAAGAGAAAAGTTTTAAGCCGGCAATCAGTGTAAGTGTACCATGAGTAAGGGCCAACTATTGGAGCGTTGGAAAACTCACCTGGAAATGGGCGCACTGCAATTTAAGTTAACACGACACACACCTAACACACATGTACAAAATTAACAATTGTTTTTTTACTTTCACACACACACTCACAAAACGAATGCAGTTGAGAAAGTAACAACAACAAAGACAACAAGTAAACAAGCGCTTTTTCCTTTGACTGTGCACTTTTCCTCCCTCCTCCTCACCCACTTGTAAAGAAACCCAAACCAATGTAAGATCTCTTTCCCACTTTATTTTGATAGCAACGGCGACGCCGAGCACCACCAAATTTAGACCCCAAACCAGCACCACAACACGTCCAAATCTCTGCCATGGCCTCGCCCTCCCAGCACAGTCCGATGACCAACAACAGCAACTCATCCTCGCAGAACGGCGGTTCGTTGGCCGCGGGTTCGGTCTCTGGTTTGGGCACGGGTTCCGCATCCGGTGGTGGTGGTGGTGGCAAGTCAAATCACTCAACTGCCGCAGCCGGCTCCGAAAATACACCCGTAAGCTGTGCACTCTTGGGAAATCCATTATTAGGTTTAATAATCCCAAGTTTTCGCTTCCAGATGCTCACCAAGCCGCGTCTCACGGAACTCGTCCGCGAAGTGGACACCACCACGCAGCTGGACGAAGATGTCGAGGAGCTGCTGCTGCAGATTATCGATGACTTTGTCGAGGATACCGTGAAGTCCACCAGCGCTTTTGCCAAGCACAGGAAATCCAACAAGATCGAGGTGCGCGATGTGCAGCTTCACTTTGAGCGCAAGTACAACATGTGGATACCAGGATTTGGCACGGACGAGCTGCGTCCCTATAAGCGCGCTGCCGTTACGGAGGCGCACAAGCAGCGCCTGGCCCTCATCCGGAAAACGATCAAAAAGTACTAAGGGTTTGGCTTTCATTCGGATTTCGCGCATTCTGCGCGACCGCAGATGCCACAAACTATTTTAAGGCCCTAGCGTAGAATAAGAAACAAATTTACCCACGTTCTAGCGTAGTTATAAAGGAAATAAAGTACACATTGATTTTACAATTTATTTATTTATTAAATTAATTCATAAAAATGCATTCATATGGAAAATACTGTGAATGCCAATTATAGTATTCGGTATTTTCAGCTAGGCAGTATTTTTATCCGCGTCGCTCAAAGTCATACCTTTAAAAATGTTAGTTTTATTTATTAATTTTTTTTATTATTTAATTTATTATTTTGTAGCAAAGACAACTATAATTTCTTTGAATTTTCCTATTAAAGTTAAAAATGATAAATTTAATTGGTTTAAATTTCTGGTAATTTATACCAGAAAAATGAAAAGTGATACGACGATAGTGAAACGATAGTGTCAAAAAACTATCGATCAGAGCGAAAGGCAAAAATTCGATGAATCGATAGTGCCATCAATAAGTATCCCATTTCTATTCTGATTGTTGACTTTGGAATCGCTACACAAAAAGTGTTTTTTAATTGGGCTAATTAAACACCCCTGCCATGAAGCTGCCGGTAATGTGTCGCACCTGCGACTCCACGGACACCGACAATCTTCTAAAGCTGGCCACGCCCTCGAAAAAGTATCCGGACAAGCTGTTATCGGAGATTTTGATGGAGCTCACCGACATCCATGTAAACAAAGCTCTAAAAATTAATAAAAAACCAGAAAATAGCAATTAAAATGAGATTTTACTTTCAGGTGGAGGCGAGTGGCAGCCAGAAGTTGCCACAGTGCTTGTGCAGCAGCTGCACCAAGAAACTAATGGCAAGTTATTGCTTTGTGAAGCAGGCGCTGGCCGCCAATGAAATGCTGATGAAGCATTTGAAAAACAGCTCTGCCACTGACTGCCTGCAGGAGGCACCTATGGAGCTGTGCGCCGAGCAGCATGTGGAGGTCAAAATGGAGACGGAGGACGAGGACTGTGGGGAGAAGGATGCTGGTATCAACTGTTCTGAGCTACCAGAACCGGGCGAAGGGGATGTGGAGAACAAGAAGTCTGTGGATCCGCTGACCATGATTGAGACGGTGAAGCTGGAGGGAGAGCCGCCAAGTGTGGAGAGAACAGCGGAAGAAGAACCCACCTCGGATTTTGAGGATGAAGAGTGGGTAGCAAAAAATGTATTCTAAAAGCTTTATTAACAATTCTACCTTGCAGCTCCCTGGACAACCTGCCCCTAAATAAACGCATACAAAAATGGAAAGCCAGAGGAATGTCTGTTTTCAAGTGCCACGATTGCCCGCGAAGTTTCAAGCGAAACGATTACCTAAAACGCCATGAAATTCGTGTGCATCAGCCGGAGACCCATTGGTTCGCCTGTTCCCTTTGCGTTCGCAAATTCAGTCGCAGCGAAGCTCTCGAGGCTCACCTCAAGGTTCACCGAAACTCCAAGCGTTCGGCCAACATCAGCGAGCACAAAAAGGCCAAGGCGGTGGATCTGAATCTCTGCAAACCGCATGGCTACAAGCTCATCGAGTGCATGATCTGCCAGAGTCAATACAACAAGATTGCGGATCTGCGTAGGCACTTGGAAGAGCATCCGGATATTGTCAGCCTAGGCGTACGTCCTAACGTGGAACCTAATGAGCTGGCGGAACTTTTTTATCCCGACTCCAAGGACTTGGATGAGGAACAGTTGATCAGTTTAATTCGCAAAGATCTGGCATCGGGCATTTATCAGCGTTTCTACTCGATAACCAACCAAAGTGGCTATGAAATGGATTTGGACAGCTCGGAGACGGATAGCGATGTGGATGGTGAGCCCGAGGATCGGCAGAATAAGAGGAGAAGCAAGAAACGCAAGGGTAGCTACACCTGCGAACTGTGTCAGCAGAAGTTTACGCGGAAATACCAGCTTTATGATCATCAAAGGCAGAGCCACAGTTGGTCTGAGGCTCCGCATGTTTGCGGGCGTTGTGATGGACGCTTTGTTAGCCTGCAGCTGCTGCGGCATCACAACGAGTCGCAGTGTCGGAATGCACAGAAGCGCTTCCTTTGCCACAAATGTCCGCTACGCTTTCGGTGGAAACACAATTTGAAGACCCATTTCCGGGAGCATAGGATAACAGTAAGTGTTTCTAATTTTATTATTAAAATTAAATTAAATTGAATTGCTAATATCTCTTGTTTGTCTTTTTGCAGAACCAAACCTTCGAGTGTCCCGAATGCAAGCGTGTCTTTGACAAAAAGAAATCCCTCACCGTTCACCTGCTCAGCGTCCATGCCGAGGAATCAAAGCTAATACCCTGCCAGTGGTGTAGCCGCAAGTTCTATCGCCATGATTACCTGGTAAAGCATTTGAAGCGGCATGGACTCAAGGAACAGGACATTCCTCTGGCAGAGACTTTAATAGCGGCCACTTCGCGGCCAAATGGAGCAAAGAGAATAACCTGTCGGATGTGCAATCTGCATTTTGAAAGAATTGTGGATCTCCGAGCTCACATTCAACTCGAGCTGAAGCTGTCATTGTCGCTCCATCAAAGCTACGACTCGCCGCATAATTATTCGATAACAAACGCGTCTGGTTTCGAGTTGCAGCTGGAGGATTCGGAGACAGAGGACGAAATGCAGTCAAGTGGCGGCGGCGGCAGCAGTCGTCATGTTTACATCTGTGAGCTGTGCAGTGTGCAGTGCAAAAGGAAATTCGAAATGATTCAGCATCAGAGGACAATGCATCGTTTTGACAAAATGCCACACGAATGCGATGATTGCATCTTCAAGTGTGTGTCCAAGGTGGGTTTTGTGGCTGATTAAAAAGTATATATATGTAAATATTTATATTTATACAGAGCATCATGGATCACCATCGGCTGGGGCAGTGCAGCAGCAAGGAGAAGATGTACACCTGCAGCAAGTGCTCCTACAAGTTCATGTGGCCCGAGAACCTAGAGCAGCATTTGCGATTGCAGCACAGTGAAGCTTCCTCTGCGAGCAATCCCTCAGGCGGCGGCAGAGCACAGGAGGACCTGGATAAAGAGACCGCAGGCGAAGATGGTGTCCCCTTATTGCAGTGTCCCCATTGCGATCGCACTTACCAAATGAAATCCCGCCTCAACAATCACATTCGCGATGTCCATGTAAACGGCGATCGCAAGCGCAAGGAGGCCATTAAGCGTTTCTTGTGTTCTCTGTGCGGCATGGAGACTCGATCGGCGGCTGCTTTGGTAACGCACACTCGGCGTCACACTGGTGAAAAGCCCTTCAAGTGTGATTTGTGTGAGATGGCCTTTCCCAGGCATTCGGAGTTGGCCTCCCATCGACGCATGCACACGGGTGAAAAGCCATTCCACTGCACAGTTTGCGGCAAGGATTTCGCTCGCTCTGACAAGCTTAAGCGCCACATGCTCACCCACAGCGGCCTGAAGCCGCACAAGTGTACGTACTGCGAGAAGAGCTATCGCCAGGCCAAGGATCTGAAGCTCCACCTGCAGCAGCACACCGGCGAATGTCCCTTTGTTTGCGGCACTTGCGGCGAACGGTTCATACAGAGCAGCACCCTGGAGAAGCACCGTCTGATGCGACGTCACTTTGATGAAGTGGAAGCCTGGTTAAGGCGTCAAAAATAAAATAAAAGGGGGTTCTTGCAATTAAATAAAGTTTAGGTCTAGCGTTAAAAAGAAAAACTAACTTGGTCTTCCGTAAATCTATGAATTCTTGATTAGAATACAGCCAGCGGAAGTGAATTTGTGTAACTCCAACTGATAAGAAAATGTTCTTGATCTCTGGGGGTGAAGAAACCCAGAAATAATCAGCTAAATATAAGTCTTGAATGGTTTTAAGAAAGGGAAAAATCTCAAACACTCAGTTTTTAATTCCAAGTAAAAACTTAATTTCTAAACTTTGGGCTTAGGCACGGCATACACTCGTTGGCATCCTTTTTATCCTACAACTCATCGGAGGTCGGTTCGATTTTCATCATTTCCGTTTCGAAATGCAGCACCGCATTCGGGGGAATCAGGCCGCCGCCCGCTCCACCAGCTCCATAGCCCAGCTCTGGGGGAACCGTCAACTTCCGCTGTTCACCCACGCACATGCCAAGGATTCCCTGGTCCCAGCCCTTGATCACCTGGCGGGCACCCAGCGTGAAGGAGAAGGGCGTGCCACGTTTGTAGCTGGTGTCGAATTCGGAGCCATCGTCCAGTGTGCCCTGGAAGGAACGAGGTTAGGATTTCCAGTCGCAGCCTTAGTCTCCCTTATCAGCTCACCTTGTAGTGGACATGGACTAGGTCACCGTTCTTGGCCTGCCGCTTGCAGTTCTCCACGCGCTTGGTAATTCCAATCTTTAGCTTGGACTCGGCCAAGGATGTGGCCACGAAGGCAAGGAATAGAACGAGGGCGAGGACGAGCTTCATCTTTTTGGGATTTTCGAATTGGAAGTAAAGTGCAGCAAGTGAGGTGGACAGCGCTGTCAGCTTTGTTCAAGCTATATCGACATATTTCAAATTGTAAAAGCTTATAAAGCTTAAAACTTGCTTGAAGCCTTTATAGCTATAGCTATAAAATAGCTTATAGCTATAAAATCTTCATTTAGCATATTTAAGCAATATATTTTTCTGCTATACCTGAAATTTTATTTAAGACACATATCTTTTGAAAATTCCTCAATTGTTGTATTATTAAAATTTAAATTTAAATTTTTTAGATGTCTTTAGCCGTTTTGCCACAATAAATTTTTAAAAAGTGGTCTGTTTTAGCTTTTTTTGGACAAAATCTAGATTTCACGAAAAGCATAACTGGTTCTAGCTCAACTCGTTCTAACAGCTGTTTGCCGCCATTTGCCAGCTGTGACCAGCTGTTTTTTTGTCATCAATAAAAAGTAGCCAAATCTGACGGAATAAAGCTTAAAATTCCGTTAGATTTAAATATTTTGCGAATTAAATTTCTTTTAACTCAAATTCTTTATGAATTTTGAATGATTTTCTAAATAAAATCTGATTCGTATGTCAAGAATCGGCAGCAAAACACAGAGTTTGAAGACCTGCTGCCAACAGATCCCACGACCCGCAAAATTAAACATTTTCATTTTCTAAACATATTTTGTTTCCTATATTTCACAATAATATGAATGAGTACAGTACAGCTCGGTGTGTGTGTTTACTTAAAATTAACTTACGTACATTAAAGCTCGTTTAAAATAGATACAAACATATACATATAGTTGGATTACATATTTTGACTTTCTTAAAATATAAATGGAGAGCTCCAAATATTTCTCTTAATTGTTCCGACGATATTTATGGCCCCGGATCGCATTTGCATTTGCGCCGAGTGCAGGAAAACAAAACAAAACATAAATTGACATTATAAATATGCAACAGATTATCGAGAGATATAAGAATGTACGATTATATCACAATAATAAAGGAATACATACATTTTAAATGATATTTTGTTTAAAGCCTGACAAATATAACGAGCATAATACTAAGTTATACTAATATTTCGTATATAAAACAGCTACTTTTGCTACTGATGACGATCCCAGCAGGGGATCAGCTTGGGATCAGCTTGGATCATCTCGTTTTCCACTCGATTCTGGGCTTGGTTTCTTCAGTTATCGTTGGACAGATTTGTGATCTTGGCCGCATACATGCTGGCCACCTTGTAGATAAATTCATACTGCTCCTTGGTCTGCACTGCGCTGGCTCGTCCCCTTCGGACGTAGTAAACCAGCTGTGGTATGTCCACCGAACGCTTGGGGGTCTCCAGACTACGGATGGCCATGTCTGAGGCAATAATGGTGCCGGTACGTCCCGTGCCTGGAGAACAGTGAACGGTTAGGGGTCTAGGGGGGAGAAAAAACACACATAAAACATTAAAAAAAGCCATGCAAGACACAACTGCTTTACTGATAATAATCCCTTACCCCTGTTGATTTCTGGCTGCACTTCTGCTGGATATATTTCCATTAATTTCATTGCTAGACGTGCTGCCAGCCTCCGACTTGGTACCGACGCCACCATCCGCATCCAACGACGTCTCCAGCGTCGCTGATTTCTCGCGCAGCTCATTGGCCTGCTCCAGGCAATAAGACTTCAGCGAGGATCTTGCCTCCAGCAACATGGCTATGATAGGAGCCTCCTCGGCAGGAACTCCTGCCTCGGGCCACTTGTACCAATAATGGGTAAGTTCCCTGCTCTCCTCGCCATCCACACGCTTTAGTACGAGCGTGGATATGGCATATCTGTCCTTCACCTCGCGATGCTTCAGTGTCACCTGATAGTCGCCGTAGCTGCTGTGATTATCCAAAGTGGCCGATGGCGGCAGATATTCGGCACACTTTTCGATGCCATTCTCGCTGAGATCCGTCGCCTGGATGATCACGCGGGATTGCTGCTCCCAGATCATGCGCCAAAAGTCACTGGTCGTGCTCTCCAGCGGCGCCTGGCAGGCGATGTAGTAATTGGGCGCATCTCGGGGACCCTGAAGGTAAGGAAAGTAAACAATATATTGTTAAAAAAAGAGTCTTGAGTGTGATATTAACATAAAAGGGTGGGTCTTGGCTATGATTCATAGTTGAGGTGGGGCTTGTTTAGAGATAAATTGTTTTTATATGGAAAACTTAAGGTTTTATTGAAAGTTTATGATTTAAGGAACCTAAAAAATAAGTTTTTGATATGGGATTTGCTTCAAAATACATTTAAAATATCAGAAAAATTCTTAGATTCAGAGTTTCAACAGGCGAATCGATCTAGCAATGGGGGTTTCTGCTTTTTTAACCCCTTTCTCGTTGATATTTTCTTTAAACTGCAGGAAATATACATAAGTCTCAATTTCCATGATCCATTTATCAAAAACCTTTATCACACCAAAAAGTTACAACAAAAAATTGTAGGAAAATTATAAAGCTTGAAATAAGGTTTGATTGGTTTTATTTTTTGTGTAATTAAGAGGCTTTAGGGCTCTTTTTCCCCTGAGAAAGGTCACAGAAAGCGCAATTGGCCAGCCTGAGTGGATGATATAACCATTAATTAAAACCTATTGCGGCTTAAGCCCACACAAACTGAGTGGCGTTGGCTCTAGAGAGATGATCATGTGAGCAATGCTCGACTCGACTCTCTGATAAAAAGACCATAAAAATCGCACAGCAGAGGGGAAACTTCTGCTGTTTAAATCTCACAACAAGCTTCAGGTTTATCGGCAGGTGCAACTTGATGGACGCTGGAAATGTTTCGCTCCAATGCATCGTCGCTGTCACGCTTCAATGCAGTTGTTGTTTAAAGTGCGTTTTAAACTTAAATTGCAAAAAAACAGCCAACACCAGACAGGACTTTTGTTTAAAAACGTATGTCAATTACAAAAACATACTTGAAACATAAAAAAAAGTGAATTAAGATTAAACAAAACTTGAATTAAGAACGGAATGAGTTTATTTACTGCTGAGAACCTAAAATTAGGCAATTTTCTTGATTTAAGCTTGAAAAAAGAGTTAAATTCTAATAGAAACATAAGAATTATAAGCCAGCTAACTATCAGTATCTTGTTTAGTAATTTATTGCTTAAATTATATCATTTAAACAACTGTGAAATGACTTAAGAATGAACGAACAAGATAATGTGGTATCTTAATGACAGGTAAAAATAGCATCTGAAGAGTCTTAAAAACTGATAAGAATAATATTAAATAAAATGTATACGTTGTCTTCTTTAAGAATTAAATTATATGGTGTTAAAAATTGTTTTAGGATTAAAGAATTCAAGGGATTCTGTTAAAAATTCTGTTTAGAAAACTACATTCTTAAGCTTGCCCTTGAATTTCTTAGAGTTTCTTTGTTTTATCTTTATAATTTACCATCTTAAAGCTTTCTGATTTTCTGAGTGATTCCCCAGACATCTCACAACGTGCAGGTCATGATGTAAGGGCATTCACACTTCGGTGATCTTGGCAGACACTTTCCCTTTGAAGCAATTACTATTTGCTGCTCTTCGCTGGAAACTATTTGCTTGCCTGTTTTGAGGCAACAAAGAAGGCGAAGTTTTATATGTTTCACAGCCATGGCCAGCACCTGGAGGAGCCAGCAGGTGAGTCTCATCGGGCGTGTAATTATTCGAGCGTCATGTTTAATGGGCCCCCGAAGATTTCAGTTAGGGCAGGGCGTCATGCAAGGCTCGCCACGTATGCTAAAAGTCATTCGAAGATGACTCCAAACAAACCACCCACCCACATGTGAGAAAGCGCCTCGATTGTTTTGATAGATGGATGAGCTGATCCACCGCCAAATTGGAGACTTTCTGCCTCGGTTACTTACCCGCACATAATTGGCATTAATGTATTCCGTTTTGTCATCATCGCCTTGCCGCTGGAGCACCACACGCGTCTCAGGAAGCGGAATCACGTTGGCGTAGCTGCGGTTCCCCAGTTCGAGGTCGGTATACATCGGGTTGGAGGTTGAGTCATCATCGGAGGCAATGTTTGTTATTGTTTTCAGGGGGGGAAAAAAAAAACAGGAAGAGATGGGCAGAGATCAGTAATGTAATTAATTGAACTCGGCAACGAGAAAGTGAACTCTTAATTGTTAAGGAAGCTTTAATTTCAAAAAGAAATGATATAAACCTCAGGGATACTCCTTAAGAGTTCCCTAAATGCTTTAAGGAACTAAAATCTACTACAAGGTGAGGAAATAATTTAACAAAGCTTTAGCTTCTCAATGTTTCAGAGATTTCTGAGGGTTTTTATTTCTATAAAAGATTTTTGTATGATTCTTTTAAGAGTTTAGTAATCTTTCAGGGCCTGAATACCTTCTATAAATCATGTTTTCATTGAGTTTAAACTTAATCTAATCAAAATAAAATCATTTAATCAAATTAAGATTAAGATTACACAACTTTGACCTCAAGAAACGCTAATAAAACATATCTAGAAAAAGTATTTTGAAATTTAAGAAAGCCTAGGAAATTCTATTCAATTTTAAAACCCTATTAAAGTTTCTTTTTTCAACCCACCTCCCCTACTCACCGATTCTTATCCTCACAGCCCGGTGGTACCTCATCCGCTCTGGCTATAATCTGTGGCACATCTCGGAACTCCTCAAAGACATCCGATCGCCTCTCCACAAAGCGTGCCAGCTCACTGGCCGTCAAAAGATTATGCCTCAGTGAAGGATCATCAAAGGCAGCATTGCCATAGGTTCGCTTAGAGGCTCTCACATCTCTGCCCTTTCGTCGAACACTGCCCAGCACCGAAACATTGTCCAGGGAGTAGGCATCCAGGCTAACCGGACGACAACGCTGGCCATAGGATGTCTGTTTCTGGCGCTTCCTCATCAGGTAAAGGAATGCCACCAGCAGGATGAGTGCCACCACACCAATCACACTCACTGTAATGGCTATGATCACATTGACATCCGTGCCATTGCCCTGGGCATTGGTTTGCATGTGGTCCAGTTCGTTGGGATAAGGAGCCATGAAGGTGGGTGGTGGCATTTGAGTGGTGGTTGTGGTGTCCAGGGGCAACATGTTGCTTTCGCTGCTGCTGCTGCTGCTGCTTATAAAAGGAGGTTCCGTGTACTCCTCCGTGGCAGGAGCAGCTGTGGTTGTCGTCGTTGTGCTATCATCCAGTAGACTTATCACCGGGGGTTGCATGGTGGTGCTGGTACTGGTCGAGGGAGCTTCCGTTGAGGTACTGCTCGTGGTTGCTTCTGTTGTGGTACTGCTGCTGGTTATGACTGCCATCGTGGTCTTGGCTAGCTGTGGCTCTGTATCCTGTTCTTCAACCACCTGTTGCCCCTCATGGTTGAGGGTTTCCTTTACCTGTTGGCCACCTGTTGCTGCCTCAGCTGCTGCTGCTGCTGCTGTTGGTGTGCTCTCATCCGTGGCAGATGTTGCTGCTGCTGCTGCTGCTGTTGTGGATTCGGGTGCCTCCCCTATGTTATTGGTTTCCAGCGAGGACTCGTGCTCCTGGCTAAGTTTACCGAGGTCACTGAGCGGACTGCCGGTCGTTGTTGTTGTTGTTTTTCGCGTTGTCGTGGAGCTCGAGCCTGCTGCTAGCTCACTCTCTGTTATGGCCACACTGTTATTGACCGCGTTATCGGTTTTCTCGGCCGTTTCTTGACCGTTTTTGCTTACACTCTTCACTGTCACTGCCTCCAAATTCACTTCATTGCTAATTTGCGCCACTTCCGTTGGCGTAGGTGTAGCCAGAGTCGATGTACTTGTACTTGTGCCCGTAATTGCACTCGTCCCGGTGACGACAATATCTGGACGATTCGTACTCGAAGCGCTCACCTCGGTATTCAATTTTTCACTAACAGCTGTGGTGGCGGCTGTTGCTGCTTTTGCCTCGACGTCTGTCGCTGGAGCTCTCTGCTCGCTCTCTGGGAGGTTGGTTGTGGCGACGATGACGTCGTTACTGGTATTATCTACCTCGTAGGCTAGCTTTTCGTTGTTGTTTATATTTTTGCTGCTCTCAGTGCTGTTAAAAGTCTCGTATGCTTCGCTCTCATTGTTATTGCTGTTACTGACATTTACAGGAGAGACTTTCATTGCCATTTCAGTTGTGATTGAGGGGGTAACTTCGGTGATAACTTGGGGGGTTTCTGAACTCACAGAAGATGTTGCAATGGGTATTGTTGAGTTTGTTATTGATGTTGATGGTTTTGAAGCTGTTGTTGATGTTCCTGTTGGTGTTGGAGTTGTTGTTGAAGTTGCTGTTGGTGTTGGAGTTGTTGTTGAAGTTGCTGTTGGTGTTGGAGTTGTTGTTGATGTTGATGTTGGTGTTGTTGATGTTGCTATTGGTGTTGTTGATGTTGCTATTGGTGTTGTTGATGTTGATTGCGTCACCACAAAGGTTGCTGAGGGCTCTGTGGATGTTAAGACCTCTAAACCTGCCTTAGGAGTAACTTCTGTGGATGTTAAGACCTCTAAACCTCCCTTGGGAGTAGTTGTTATCATAGCTGCTAATGTCACTGCCTCGGAAACTGCGGCTGCTGCTGGTTCCGAGTCCATTTCATCTAAATTCTGTTGCCCAGTTGCTGCTTCTTCAGTTGTTGCATTAACCAGAGCTGACATTTCACCAGATAAAACCTTAACACTTGGCAATTCCATTTTTGTTAAGGCCACCCTCGCTGTAACTGGAGCTCTCGACGGTGGCTCTGTTAAAGGAATGTCAATTAAAGCCTCTGTTGTGGCTTTTGTCTCATTTTGAGCCACTGCTAGAGCCTCTGTTAGCTTGGCATTGGCCGCCTCGGACATCTTTTTGACCATGGGAACATCTAGTAACTCAGTTCGAGATGTTGTTGTGGTTAGCTTTTCCTCAGAGGAACTTTCTTCATCTGGCGATGGTGTCACACCCAGTGTAGTTCCCCCTAATCTATGTGTAATTCCACTTTTTGGGTAATTCTCCTCATCCAAGGGTTCTGTGGTGGCCTGTGTTGCTCCCTCGGTGGCTTCTAGGGTGGTCCTGACCACAAACTCGGTGCGATTCTCCATCATTGCTATTTGCTGCCAGTCTAGAAGGTTCTTTTCCTTTACTTGATGGTGTTCCTGGTGCTTGGTTTGGTTCTGCATTCCGGAAATTTCAATGTCATTGGCCAGATCTGTGTGATTCAAGGCAGGCAACACTGTGGTACTTGTTATCAATGGAGGAGAAGCTGCCTTTGGTACTGCTTTCATACCCGCCAGACTCCAAACCTCAGCGGTATTGGGGAGCGTCAATTGCTGGGCATTTGTGGAATTCTCACTGATGAACTTGGCCCTCTTCTCGGGCATTTGACGTATTCCTGGCTCTGACTCTGAAGTGGACTCTTCGATGGCATTCTCATTGGAGGCAAAGGTAGAGGGAGTGCTTGTTGAGACAGTACTTGTTGTGGTGGATTTTTTAGTAGTGGATGTCATGGGCAGAGGCCTCAACTTCATGGGTGTGACGGCAGCCAGGGCTTGTATAGCCTCCTCAGTGGTTAAGGAGTACTGCATGGCTCGTCCATGCTCGGAGGATCGAGTAGTGGTGGTATTTGGAGCTCTCTCGGTGGTGCTGGGTATGCCTAGAGTTGCTGGTTTTATAAGGAGATTCTCGGTGGTGGTACTAAGGGGAGTTCCTGTGGTTTTTTCAGGGATTTCAGACTTTTTTGAGGGTTCTTCCTTGGTTAGAGATTCCTTGATTTCTTTTTGTTGCAGTTCTTTCGGCTCTGTGGTGCTGCTTAAGACTTCTTTGGCAGGAGCTTCACTTTGTCCATTCTCCAGGTGAGTCTCAGGGTTAATGGTTGAGTCCTTGGTGGCCGATTGAGCAAGAATTTCCTCTGTCTTTGAGCTTTCTTCGGTTTCTTTCTTCAACTGAGTGTCCAAAGTGGCCGTTTCCTTGGGTTTAAGCTGCTGTTCTTTTAGCATTCCATCAAAATAGCTAGTAACTCCCTCTTCTGTAGATTTTTCAGCTTCATCTTCAAGTCTGGTACTAGCTTCCTGATTAATTCCAATACCCTCTTCCTTGGCCGTGTTATTCCCGCTTTCCCTGGCCATCGTAACAATGTCAGGGTCAGTGGAAATGGAAGTGGAAGCCACCGCTTGATCCATCAGAGCGGTTTCTCTTTTCGCAATGAAACGTGCCTGCGTTAGCATTATGGCCAGGGCGAGCATAAAGCCGCCAATACTCAGCCTGCTAACCATACGCATTGTGTCTCGTTTTTACCTGTGTTTCTCTATAGTCTGGGGTGCCCCCTCTGTGGGTCAAGTCAATTCCACGTTCGACTGGGCCTCAAAATCTTGGCGTTTTGAGCTTAAGTTATTGTAGTTCTTTTTTGGTTTGGTTTTTCATTTTTATTTCGAGCAATTTGCAAGCCTTCTTTGTCTTTGTCTTATTTTATTTTATTTATTTCTTGGCGATTTTTTTGTGGTCATTTTACCTGCAAAGAAAAGGTGAAATATAAATTAGTTTAAAGGTAAAAATATCTTACTAATTTCTTATTTCTTATTCGTAATATTAAATATTGTTTTTTATTATTATTATATTGTTTTTCTGTATAAAGTTTGCCATTTTTGGCTGCCTTGAGTACGCTGAAATATTCCTTGGAAAGTGAGTAATAATTTCCCTTTCTATAAGTGGAGCTCTCCATAAATATAATTAATGTCATTAAGACACGTTCCGCATTCCAGGGAATACGAACATAAGTTCAAGGCCAAAGTAGCTTAAATATAGTTTAATTATGGCTTATAAATAAATACTTTATTAACTTTTTTTTCAGATATTATTGAACTCCTCTTTTAGCATTTGTTTGCCCAAGTTCAGTGTGGCATTTTCCCACAACAAATAATGTCAAGGAAGGCCTAGAGAGAGGTTCATTGTACCGAGTACCCAAAAATAGTTCATATCAAAGTGTTTACCATCTCCCCATACACCCACAGCTCTCCATGGTTTTCAAGTGAACTCTGAGTTGCGAACCATTCATAAAGCCCAATCGAAGTCATGGCAGTGTAGCAAAATGCACAAGGTTCATTCAACCACGGCCTCTGTCAAAAGTTGCTTCGGGGAGTTGAAGTATTCGAACCCAAACAGCAAACAGAGCCACCCAATAATAACTATATATATATGGTATATATAGGGGAGGCGTGAGTTTACCGACTTCATTCACCATGGTTATCGCTGGGTTTGTTATCTTTGGATCCGGGCAATGCCATGTCAATGGTGCATGCAACTAACCCCCCCCAGGAAGGTGGAACAGTAGGGGAACCACGGGGGAAAATATGCCTACCCCCCCCCTTTAGGTTGTAGGCAATTAGCGCTAAAAGCCCCGAGTTCAGTGGTGGTGTTGGAAGCTCTGGTAGCTTGTCATTAATGACGTTACCCTCTCACATGGTGGTGCGATATTCAGGTGTGGCGCCACCCTTATACAACCCATTGAAGGGGTCGTCCCCTTAAGGGTTTCCCCCCTCTTAAATAGTGCTACCTTCTAGCCTAGAATACTTCAAATTTTTTATTTGACAGAGTAACATCTTTAGTTTTTTCATTTAGCTGTCCGCTGACTAATGCCTCTCTGAAAATATAGATATAGTTCGTATATATATGTGTGTGTTGCCTGAACTGATAACAAATTGCCAACAAAGCCCAGACGAGTACAAAATCACAGCTACGGTTATTTTGTAATTTTTTTTATATATTTTTGAATGTCAACGTTGCTGCTGATAAAAAAAACAGCAAAAGTAAATTGTTATCTTTAATGTTGGTTATGGTCGAAGGCCAGCAGCGGAATGGCTGTTAAAGGGCACCGATAGCCACTGGTTGAGGGAATGCAATATTGACTTAAGTTAAGTAAATAAATTAAGGTAAGAGGGAGCTTTATAAAAAGCTTTGCTTGCAAATGGGTTTATTTTTAATTATCAGATAAATAGTTAAAAAATTACAGAAGCTAAAAGAAAGAAGAATGAAAGCTACATATGGAAGTGTCTTAAATTTACACACAATTTAGGTTTTTAATAATAAAACAATCTATATTTAAGTCCCATTTAAAAGAATTTTATCATTAAATTTTGTAGCTGACGCTTTTGTGATCTCTGAGATCACTAAAAACTATCTGACGGATAAACTGACAAGCAGACAGAAGAATATTATTAAATCAAGTTGTATTTAGGAATTATAGAAAATTTAATAAATGCTTACTTTACTTTAATGAATATTTTAAGGGATCAAAAGCAGTTCTTTGTTTTCAATATTTTTTTTTGGCATTAAACATATTTTTTGAGTATTTACAAATTATTTTTGTACATTTTTTAATACTAATTAAAAATAAAAAGAAATAAAAACTATTTTTCTAAAGAAAATAAATATTTTACATTAATTTTACGCACTTTGTAGTCAGTATTAAACTTGTTGGTAAGCCTAAAAGTATGCAATAGAAAGATAATCATGATATTCATGAAGTACCTTATCTTTTTCCTTACTCATCCACTGAACTAAACCTAATGCTAGTCTAGATTCTAGAGTATAGCTTCCCCTTATCCCATCAACAGACTAAAAATCGATCAAGAAGAACTCACCCAGTGTTACACTAAACCACAGCCTAGGGCCAGGGCCGTAGCAGGCAGTCCAAAGACCGCAATTTGAACCCTCAAACCCCCACTTAACCCAAATGAAACCCACGATCCCTGAAGCTCTGGAAACGTGACTCAAACTTGGGGAGTCAAGTGGCTGCATTGGAAACGGGATAGGAATGGAGACGGAGTCGGAGTCGGACTGGGAGGAGACTAGAGGAGCTGTTGCATGTTCCGAGATGTAAACAGAAATCAGCATTAGAGAAACGAGACTCTCGGCTGGGGAGTCGACTCATTTCCGCTTCAGCAGCACGCACTGAGGATGAACGAATGGCTTAGAATTCTACGACTTCGCGTGAATGCTCTCCTTAAACTTTAAGCTTAAAGATTTCAGCCAAGATCGAGGATGATCGCTAAACCAGTTTTCCAGTTTTTTGCTTCGATTTCGATTTGCAATTATGATTTCACTTGCATTGCGATGGCGATCGAGAGATTCCGATATTGGTTGAATGTGGAGAATGGCTGGCGATCGATCGTTGGAATATCTTAATGATCTCGGGAGGAGGAGCTGAAGTCAGGCCAAGTGATTGCTTCGGTGGCTTGTGATAATGACAGCCATCTGGATAGTCATGACTTGGATCTGCTTTTATGATTGATGGCCTCCTGGAGGGGTTAGGTTAGAGCGATGATCGTTAGCTGGGAAAATTTCTACCAGTTCGATTTTAGTGTTTAAGTTAATCATTAGCTGGAAAATCGATTAGATGAAGTGATTTTTAAAGTTTAAGTATGATTAAACTAACTGCTAGAAGATTGTTAACTTGCATTAAGAAATTAGGGGAAATTCAATGCTTTAATTCAAGATAATTCATTATTTTATCATAACATTAACTTGGCTTTCTATTGTTGAATTGTTAATCTTAATTTCAAGCTTCTAATTTCTAATTTCTAATTCTGCCTGGAAGTAACCCAAGTTCTTTAGTAAATTACTCTAAAGCTTAACCCAAATGACGGACTCTGCACGCAGACTCCCGGATCCCAAAATACAATTCCAAAGAATGGCAACAGTTGGCTTGGATTATCGCAGACACAGATACACTCATGCTTCATAATTATCTATATAAACATATATATGTTACTCTTCTAAGCTACGTTCTAGGTTGGAAGATGAAGATACTTATCAATAATGAATAGCAAGCGGGACTTGTTGCGCTCTGAAATCAGCCAAGTGTGTTGGAGAATGCGACGCCTGGCACGCTCAAGCGATAACTGTAGCATTAGTACTACTATATATATATATATATATAACGTATATATTTGATTTACAGAAATAACGGTCTATAAGTATCCACGGAAGCAACTCTCATTCGAAGTCAAAACTCAATGCTATCTCCATTATTCTCTATTTACAAACTTCCCATGCGTATCATGTGTTTGTATCTTCATAATGGCAAAGTTGCTTCGAAATTTGCTGCCATTCATGCGATTTGAAGATGACTCATTTGCATGCTATGTGCTTATATCACGATCTATATTTGTATACGATGAATTTGTAGTCAAATTTCTTTTATTTTTTGTTTTTGAACAAAAATCAAAGGCGATAACTCTGCCCCGAAGCTGAACTTTCAACGCAATTAAGTTTCCGAAAGAAATCGAAACCCGCAATGAAATCGAACGAATTGAGCAGAGATTCAAAGCGGTCATCAACGGATATACCATGGAAGCTTTGATACATTGAGAAAAAATGAGTAAGAATTATGGTTTCAGTCTGGGAATTATAGGGATTTTTTTTATAAGAAAAATAAATATTTTTTGGTGACGAATTTAAAAGGAGATATTGAACAATAGGACTTCATTATGAATTTATTAAAGAAACTATTAAAATACATTCTTATCAGTTCTGTATGTTAAAAATTACCTCATCTAAAAACCAAATAAATAAGAAACTTGCTAAAAAACATTCATATAACAACAAGATTTAAGATTAACAGAAATTACAGATTGCAGTAATTAAGCAGCCAAAATGTAGTCTTTATTTAAACAAAAAAGCGCATATCGTGAGACATATCGAAATCATCTTTAAAGTATATTTAACACT
Source organism: Drosophila truncata (assembly GCA_008042515.1). NCBI lineage: Eukaryota > Metazoa > Arthropoda > Insecta > Diptera > Drosophilidae > Drosophila > Drosophila truncata. The sequence continues at coordinate 175,979 of VNJQ01004602.1, forward strand.
TGCCAAGATAAGCAATTTTGATCTTTAAAAATCTGTGAAAAACACCTGACTTTTTCACTGTGCAAGCAAATGAACGCATTCATCAATTTTGACCTTGCTAGCCCCTGGCCATTGGCGTTTATTGAACCAGGCAGCAAAAAATATATCTAAATAGCAAATGAGTTCAGGCATTAAGGCTTTGTGTTTACGTTTTGGGAAAACTCACGATCTCTGGCTACTTGAATTGTATATTAATACCATTTTTATAACACTTTCCAGCAGCATATGCTCTGGGTTTCCATAAGCTTCTAAGCAGACAGATGCCTCTCATTTGTTTTGCATAAAAATTGTTAAAAATTTAAATGTTTAAATATAGAAGCTAAACAACCACTAAAATCCAGAGAATCTGAGGAGCTTGATGTCCCCGCTGCATGCAATCCACCTTTTTGGACATGTCCAAGCCTTTGTCCATTGTATATGCTTATCTTTAACTGCCTATCTGTATCTGTATCTGTATCTGTATCTGTGCAATTACTCTAATGACAGGCACATGTGCACATATACACACTGTGTGTAGTCCCGACTTGGGCTTGGAAACACACATCTATGTCAGCCGCATAATTGCCCCTAATGCAATTGAACAATTAGGCAAGCGCTGCAGCTCAAGCGCGAGCTACAAATAGACACACAACAAATGCAAATCAGACACACAAATGTTTGCACTAAAAAAAAACGACTTAGAAATGGGAGTAAATATTCAGTAAGTTGCTAATATATGTATTAATTAGGAGGTTTTTATTAAAGGTAATTAATTGGCAAGCTGAAAGCACCATAATTGGGAATTTATGAATAATAATTGAGTCTAGGAATATTTCTATTGAATTACTTGCTAGTAAATAATATTTAAACACTTAACTATACATTGAAATTAAGATTGTTTAATTTAAATAAATAATTCGGGTTGTAAACATTTTTTTTTCTATATTTTACAGGGTTTATTCGGCACCTTTATAGATTTTAAAATGCAAATAAAAATCATTTTATTCCTCATCTTTATTCTATATTTTAAAGGTTTTATTTGCCACCGTTACAGATTTTAAAACTCTAATTAAAATCATTTTATTCCTCATCTTTTTTCTATATTTTAAAGGCTTTAAATTGATTTTTCTATATTTTAAAGGTTTTATTTGCCACCTTTATAGCTTTTTTAATCGAAATAAAAGTAATTTTATTCCCCTTTTAATTTTAAAACTCTAAATAATTTTTCTATATTTTTTATAACCCATTTTTTGTTAGTGTTCATGCATGGATAGTCAGATAGCCATCTAATGTTGTGTCCATATTTCACGTTCCCATTCCTCTGCTTCCCCGAGACTCTATATTTTGGGTCAACGCGAGCTCTCCATAAAGAACACGCTTCCCCTACATCTGTTACCCGAAAAGCCTCCACGAATTGCCTCGACATTTGTCAACTTAGAGCCCCCAAGTCGCATTTACCTCGAAAACTGACAAATTTGCTGGGGGTTTGCTTTTAATTTGCTCTCCTTTGTTAAAGCAATTGCGATCGGTTGGGCGATAGCTGGTAAGCGGTTTATTAATGCCCACCTCCTTACCTTCCTTACTTCTCCATTGCCTTAATAAGTCGGCAATCTGGAGCAGGATTTCGTCATTATTTGGTAATAATGCAATATATTTCATTCGTGGAAAATCCATTTCCGATCGGTGGCAGTTGGCTGCCCTTTTGCTTGGGTCGGAACGAACCGATTTGAATGTCACGTCGTTGTAGGTACCGAAAAGCGCTCGACAAATTGGAACTGGCACGAGGGCTACCGTCCAGAGAGCTGGTGGTGGTGGTGGTGACTGGCCAAAAAAACAAGGTAACTACTCTGCAAGCATTGTTTTTTTTGTTTCGTTGTTTGTAGTCCAAGCTTCAGCTGGCCCGATCCATGAACGTGGCTGTAACGTGTACTAGATTCGGCTGGGCTTGCTCTTTGCTGTTTGGTTAACCCTTTGGGGTCCCAATAGGTGATTTTTTGAACAGTTGTTTATTTTCATATATTTTATAAAAGAAAGTTTATAGATGAAAAACTAAGTTAGCGACATTTTATATTTATTTTTTAATACAGAGATGTATATGACACTCAATATCATATAGAAAATACAGTAAACGTTGATAAATTGAATTAAAATATCGAAATATATCGAATTTATCGTTTAAATATCCATATAGAAAATATCATATAATTTGATTTAGTTTATTTGTTTTTTACTTCAAATTATATTGGCCGAATATAACTATTATAAATATCGATTTATAACACATTTATCGCAACGCTTAAATAACGATTTATCTATCGACATTTTTCTTAATACACCATCGATAAATCGGTATTTTTCCAACCTCATTGAATTTAAATTGGAGTAAAGCTGATTTTAATTCAAATTATCCTTTAATTTCTCTAAGAATATTTCCTTTATAAATTACATAGGTGATTGATATACCAAATTTTACCATAATTGGCAAAAGAAGCAAAAATTACCCTGACACCCTATCAAATTTCCCCTTAACTTGGTCTTTAAAGGGTTAACTATGCTTGGAATTACAGCGCAGCCGCAAAGTGAACCAAAATTGAGGTTACTCCACCGACAGATGAGCTAACATTTCACGCATGCCCCGGGTTTTTGTGTTTTCGGCTTTCAGTTTTCGATTGTGGGGTCTGGGAATGCATCGTGGACGTGACTCACTCATGGGTTCATTCATTTGTTACGTAGGAGTCGGCAGGCAGGGTTCAAACAATGCAGTTTTGTTGTTGCAGCAGAGTTGGCAGTTTTTTTTTTTATTGCCATTTTCGCAAGGTGAGCTACACTTTTCGCCTGGCTTTACTCTTCAGAAACTTCACGACTCAATGGAGGCTAGCAACTAAAGCTGCTCGACTGCAGAAGACAGAAGACAGCAGAAAGAAGCGACAGAAGAAAGCAAAAGTGGGCGCCACTGCGCGGCACTTTTACTTTCTTCGCTTCACTGACTAGTATCTGGCAGATACATTTCCAATTTTTCACAGCAGCCAGCAGCAGCAGCGGACAAGTTTTCCCCCGGGTGCTAAACGAGTTTCGTTTGCCGCCTGTCGAGTGTTAATAGTCGAGAGAGCCGGCAACTGTCGCTGGAGAACGATCGGTTGGTAGGTGGTGGGCGTTACCTGTAAGATACAGATGGGGGGTTATATAACCCATTGCTACGGTGACTTTCGTTTGGAAGCTACTGAACTTGATGTGGAGGGAGAGAGAGAGATTTCTCCCACGCTTCCCCCGATACAATTACTAAGTTTTTTGGCACTTTTTCTTTCAGGTTAATGTTATTACTTTTCACAAATTAGCCAGACAAAGACTTTCCCCAACTCTTTTGTGGTAATATTTTGCTTTTTTGTGCCTAAGAAAAATTTTTAAGGTATCTGACAGGGTAAAATCTGATCTAAAAAGTATTTTTGTAAAGATATATTCAATATTTTAATTATAATAATTAATTTCCTTGCAAAAATGGTCTGAAAATTTGTATTAGGTTGGGTTTCTTTCCCATAATACCCCAGTTTTTACCTTGCTTCATTTTTGGGTCAACGTATTTTTCGGGGTTTCCTCAACTCAACATGCGAATCTCCCATTGCCAAGCCATTGCGTGCTAATTGGCGACGAGTGTGCAATATTTTCTCAATCAAACAGAGTTCAAGGTCTTCCGGGGGGGAATGGTTTATTAACACCCGCCTGCTAACTAGGAATTCAGACAGGAAAGTCCAAGGGCTAGACCATAGAGCTTCCTCTTTTCTATTATAATAATAATATAATAAAAAATAATATTAATAAATGCTTTGCTATTGCTTGTCATGTGATAATTGACGACGAAGTTTTGCGTATAATCGAAACCATATAAATTCATTAGCATTTCATAAAAACAAAGTACGTCAAAAGAAGCCTGAGTGTGTGCTGCTAACCGGACCCAACCCCCAAAGAATTGTACAAACAGGTTTCTCGCCATTTACCGAGAATTTCGTTGTAGACAATAAAATCAAATCCAAAGGCCAAGTGCTAAGTATTTCTCAAAAACCGTAGAGTACAATAATAAAACATTAAATTGCTGTAATAAAAAGGTTGGTATGCAAAGCAGTCTCTAATGATTGGAAGCTCTTTGCATGCAAAATGCATCTGTAAGATGCCCGGTGGCATCCATCTGAATGATGAAATATGGCATTTGTGTTGTGTGTGAATTTGTGTATCTTTCGGATACGTAAGTAGCGTAAACAAACGGCAAATGCATTGCACTATAAAAGGTAAACAAAAAGCGAAAAGGGGGAGGCATTAAGAATGCAGAAGGTGGTAATACACACACACGTAACACATGCCCCCATTTGTGGCAACATCTGTGGTTATGTTGTGTGGAGGAAATGCCCAAAGAGACCTCTGAACGAAGTCAACTCAAATGGCTTTTTAGCTGTATGAAAAACCAAGCGAATCTAGTTCACAGCCAGCTGCCTTGAGCCAGTCTACCTTTAGCTCTTTTTATTATAATATTCATATGATATTGGACACACCCTCAAACTCGGGGTAAGATTGCTTAGATTGATTCGTACACAGTTTCCTGGTATTTTTACTTTAAAAGAATGTTCAATTAAGTAAACATTTTTTTAAAGAAATAATCAAGATATTTGTGTATAAATTCAATAAATCTTCAAAGTTGAGTTTACAGAGAAATGTAGGTTTTTATTTGTGATCAAGAGTCTGTATTTTTGTATCAAACAAATAAGAGATCTTCAAAGAACCCTTAAATATCCAGAGCTTTGTTTTTTTAAAAAGAATGAAGCTTAAAGTATGGCAATAAATTTTATATTAATTTAACAATTTAGTACCTTTTTTTCAGACACATTCTACCATTTTTGCCTAACCTAAAAATAAATTTAATTACTAGACTTATCCAAGTACTATTCCACCTATAAATAAACCCCATTTTCTTGTGCTCAATTTCTTTTAGTTGTCACTGTTAATATGAACCCCAACACGAGGCTGACTTCCTGCACGAGTGACCCAAGTGAAGAAGATGTAACTGGCAAAAACTGCTCTTAATTCAATTAAGTTCAATCAGTGCCAAGTGTTTGGCGATTGTTCGTTCCACGGACAAGTGTCTAGAATTGAATTAATATTACAATGTATGTTCTGGTCATTGAGAGCAAATGGAAAAAGTACTGAAGGATTATGATGTTCAGCCGAATTTCTATAAGCTTCACTGACATTAATGTCTTATTTACCTGTCAACAAAACAATTAAACAACAATTTTTAATTTAATTAAGCCGCCTCAAGTGGCTGGAAAGTAAAGAGAAAAGCCAAAAGTCATCAGGCTTTTCAATTGAGTAATTTAATTCGACGCCCACCAGCAGGTAATCGAGGTTATAGCGGTATTCGATGAATATTTCGTCAACTCTTTGTTATTTATTTTGCGAAAAACTCGGATCATTTTCCATTCTCCAGCGAGAACAAGTTTCCAAGGTAGGTCCAAAAATAAAACCGCACAAATCGAAGCAAAAACTGCTGCTGTTGTTGGCCCCAAAAAGCAAGATAAACGGAATGGTGAAGAAACAATGGAAGAAACCAACAAAGAAACACACAGAAGAGCGGAGAACGAGGAAAGACTAAATACTGACTAAAGACTAAAGCTCATAGGTCAGGTCTCCGGGTTGGCAGGGCAAGTCATCTGTTGGATTCTCTCTGTTTTTTTTCTCTTGAGGAGAATGCAAAATACTTAATGCTCAATGGGGGAAATGCGGAAGAGAGGAGGTGATGATGATGATATAGGGGAGTGTATGGAGGTCCCCAGATGTGTGTTACCTACTAAACTGCAGTGTAGCCTTAATGACAGATTTTTTGAGTCATCAAGGCAGGCAAATTGCCACTCAGATGACCGAGAAAGTGGAGCAGGAACTCAAGATCGAAGACATATATTACAAGTCGCTTAAGATGGAAATCGAAGAAATCATAGAAATCTGGTTCTGATGGATCTATAATTATTTTTGAAGGAATTCAAGTAATTTCAGCTCCTTAAACAGCTTCTTGTTACAATGCATCTATAAATAAAACCCTTATAATATTTATTTATTTACTTATTCTTCTTCATCGAATGCGGATCATTAAACAACCTTTTCCAATACCTGCAAAGTTTACAAAAACCAAGTGATATGAGCCAAATTACGTGCCAGAAACATCAGACCCGGGATTTCCTCTGTCAATCGGAATTCGCCTCGTTTTCTAAGAAACTTTTCATTATCGCTGCCTCAGCAGCTATGCAACTATTGGGTTGCCCATATAACTTCGTTCTCTATTCTCAAATCCCAAGCCCCTGGAAGACGAGCAGGCACGTCTTACTGGCTCTGAACGTGACTCATGGTCTCTCCTCTCTCTTCAAGAGACCTCGAAGACCTTCGCTATCAGCTCAGCTCGGGCCAAGCCAAGCCAGGCCAATCCAATAGGGCACCGAAGCCGGCAGGAGACCGGTTTCCCCGATTCTTGGCAACTACATTCCACAGAAAACCATGCAGAGAAAGAAACATTTAAGGTAAACAATATATTATATTTCGGAAATACCCAAGATATTTATCTGAAAGATAAGAAAATATATCTTAAGGGTAAAGATCCTTTTTCATTGGTTTATAAATACACCTATTTTATGACCAACTCAGGTAATAATTTGCAGTGTGCCGGCGCCCCTCCTTGGTTTCGAAATCACTTATGTTTCGTCATCCCCGGACTCGACTCGACTCGACTCGACTCATTTGGCATTCAAAACGCTTCTCTATTAGCCCGGGCCCATTAAGCCGCCGATTTATGCTGGCCGTTCGCACATGCATAATGCAATTCTGCAAGGCATTTGTTCTGTGGTTTGCAGTTGCAACAATTGTTGTTGGGCCGTCTTGCGGCGTCTCTTGGTAACTAACTAACCTCTAATTAAATTGCTGGCTCTGCGGCGGCCTTCGCCGGCTGCTTTCGATGCTGAATGGAGATGATGGGACTTGGGGACTGGGAATGGAGATTCTGAATTGAAGCCGCCTCTGAATGGATCGCTTAGCTTTGAGGTCTCTCGTTAACGCATCGCTGGCGACTGCAGCTGATTGCAGGTGATTTACAGGTGGCGAGAAGATTGAAACCCAAGTTTCTTGAGAGTTTATGCCATTGGCATTGAAATGAGTCTGTTGAGTGCTGATTATTTTTTTGTATAGCCAAACTGCAGGCGGTAAACGTGCTTAATTAATTTTTTTTAAACACATTTAATGTTAGGTAACGAAAGCTTTATTTTTTCTGACATTAATTAGGTAATTTCATATTTTTTAAAGAATTAAACTGCGTTACTGATCTTACATTTACATATGTTGCCTAGAAACAAATTCCAAAGCAACATGCTGCTAGGAATACATTCCTATAGCAACATGTTGCTAGAAACCCATTGCCTTATAGCAACATATTTTTGTAAAGTTTTCTATCTAGTTTCCCATCAATTAAAGCATATATATATTTTATTAATAAACAAAATGTTGTAAAAAAATGTTAAACAATTAAAAAAAAGTTAGAGCTATAGTTTCATCAAATTTAAACATTTCTAAATAAAACAATAACCTGAACATTCATATTTCTCGATTCCAGCTATATTTAAAAATTCTGTAAAATAAACAATTGATAGTTTTAATAATAAGAACTATTTTAATACTATTTTAAATACCCAAAGTATCGTAATTTTTAACTATTCACCAACAGTTTGTCTTGAAATTGTCCACGTTTCACAAATTACAAATATTATGACATTTTTAATCAAATAATTGCTGGCGTTTCCACATGTGCGAAAAAATATCCATAGTTAGTGCGATGTTTTCTGGCGCGCACAAAAAGCAAATACGAATTATATTAAAGCGTCAACAACAAAAGCGTAATTAAATAAAAAAAAAATACAACAAAAAATACAAAAAAAGAGAAAAAATACAGGCAGCAAGTCAGAAGTGGAAAAACCAAAAAACAACAACAAGGAGACCCCACGAATGATGTTGAAAGTCGTTTTGCGAGTTTGACCGCTGAGCTCCACTGTCCGCAAGAGAGAGATCTGATCTGGGGAGCTTTTGGGGAGAACCATAGAGAGAGAAAGAGAGAGAGCGAGCTCTAGAGCTAGACTTACCAAAAAAATGTTTATATTTTATATAGTATAGACTTCTCGGCAGCTCAGATTTTTAACTGATTTCAGCACTTTTCTAGTTGTTGCAAAAATACAGAAATACGTAGACTTTTCACGTCAGACTCTTGGCTTCCGCGTTGAACATAAACAACAACAATAAAAACCTGTACGACACTTTTCTCTTGCACTTTTTAAACAATTGAGCGATTTCTATGGCTTGACATTAATTTGCAATTAATTGCATTTTCAATTTCCATATTTTCCTCATCGACACACACACACACGCACTTGTATTATTTACACTCTGCTCCCCTTTCGTTTTCCGCTCGCGGCTGGTTGTTGCTTTTGCTTGCGGTTTCTGTTTATTTCCCCTCTCACTCGATTTCCGCACAATAGAACCAACAAAATTGTGTTAACAATTTTTTTGTGTGTTTGTTTATTCGAAAAAAACGGAATACCGCAACGCCCGAACCAGCATCCAGCAACACGTCCGCCTCGTTCGACGATGTTTTCGAAAATAACTTTGGATTACCCACTGTAGCGCACTTCGTGGCGACTGCGACGCTGGCAGAGGCAGTGCTGCAAGCATAAGCTATATGAGGAGCTTACAAAAAGTCAGATACCTATTTTCTTTTTAAAATAAATCTTTTGTATCACGAATCTATTGTATATTAAAAAATAATATATTTGAAATTATAAGATTGTTATTAGTTTTACAAGATTTTTTATTTTAAATATATATGCTAGATCTAGCCAGAAATAAGCTATACTTGCAACACTGGGGGGCAGAATACGAGAGCGCAACAGAGCACTGTGGCAGAAATCGTATAAAAAATTATAATTAAAATTAAATAAATAATCAAAAATTATTAAGCCAAGGTTTTTTTTAAATATTTGTATGCCTTAATATAATATTTTGTATTTTGAGAGCTATAGATAAAGGACTTTCTTTATCCAGCTATAAGGCGTTCTTTTAATCTTAACTAAAAATGAATTAAATCTCTTGGAATAAAGCTTTTTATGGCAAATACTATAATATATATACATTTTAAGTTGTTCTTTAAAAATTATAAATTTTATATTACAAATTTTCAAATTTTCACTTTATCCATCTATATAAATTAAAAAAATCTTGACTAACTTTATTTAAAGATCAACAACAAAAATAGAAATTATAAATTTAAGGGCATATACTTTGATTGTTCCAGAAATTGTTAATAAATAAACCATAAATCTTTCATTTTTCCCACTGCGCATGCCTAGAAGTGCACATTTGCACTATTAATCAGTAAATTATAGTTAAAAGTTGTTAATTAAGTTAAATTTTAAGAAAAATAACTAAAAATGCAAAAGTTTATGACTGAAAATAAATAGTAGCTATTTTTATATTAGTTATTTATAGAAAATCGTGTCTCTTTAGGTGATAATGAAGACTTTTTGTATAATTTAACTATCAAATAATTAAGGTAAGACATGGATTATATTAAAATATATAGGAATATCCCAGAAGAACATTTCTTCCCCACTGTTGCCACCATAAACTGGCGGCGGCTACCTGGCAACAATGGTCGCCCAAAACACACAACACAAATCCCGGCAGGTGAAACCGGTTCCAAACCTTCTCCGATGGTTGCCTCCGCCTCTACGGTTTTTGTTTGGCAAACAAAACGCTTCACTGCAGCGGCGCAACAGCAACAGGAAATCATATCAGGCAAAAATGTTTGTTTTTCCCAAAAGGAAATATATAAAAAGGGCGTTCCTGCTCACAGGCGGGCAGCGATTATAAATGATATTTAGGAGACAACGCCCCCTCAATAAAAAAGTGATAGTTCCGAATCCGAACATGAGTTTGCCCCCATGTCGTGCCGCCCACATTTGCCAGCTGCCTGGCACTGGACTGGCACTCATCATCACTCATAATCTGCCCACTGCAAGCTGATGGTTTTTTGTTTCATTTCTCGATACATTCAATTAGCATTTCAATGCTACATTTATTTCCAGAGCAGTGAAAGTAAAGCTTAGATGGGTGCGGATATTGGGGGAGGATTTGGGGGAGGCGACGACCAGCTGCACGCAAATAAAACGATGACTCACTGGAGGATCTCGTGCTGCCAGTCGATCAGATTTATCTGCGGCTTGAAGCGCTTTAGGGGACCTGAAAGTAACCAAGTTAGAGCCTATTTTTAAGGGAAGGAAATGCTGCAAGCTCACTTATCAAGGCATAGCGCTGTTCCTTTTGCAGCGCCAAATAGTCCACATTTGGTCCCGTTAGATGCTGAGCCACCGATCCGTTGCTCACCAGCTCCGGTGTCCAGATCTCGTCCAGCGACGCCTCTACCGTCTTTAGCAGCGTTTTGAATTCACGCTGCAGTGACGCCGCTAGGGAATCCCCGTCGTCCACAGGTGCTCTGCTGCCGCCGAGCTGAAGCAATGCTTTGCATGTGTCACGCACAGGCTGCTGCTGTTGGGCGATCTTCGTGACGTGGTTGTGCAGCGCATCAATGAGCGCAATGTCTTCGAAGGGGTTGCCCGGCTTCAAACTAAGCAGCTTGCGTTCGTGCTTACGTCGGTTTTTGCTGGAGCGGAATGTCTTGCTGCAAGGAGCCAAAAAAACAACAAGACAGGGAGTTATAAAGTGAAACTCTGGCTAAAAGTGCAGTGGAGCAACTCACCCGGTGCCACGAGAGGTGCTGCTGTAACGCGAAGAATGCAGACTGGTTGTGTCTGAGAGGAGATCCACCTCCTCAATGTCCACATCGTTATCGTTGTCTGCATCTCCTGAATTGGCTTGCTTTTGGCGAATATCTAACAGGCGCTGCTTGTACTCCACGAAAAGCTTAATATCGGCTTGCAGGGAGCCCTGTAACTGTGCTCCATAAGCCAACAGAGCTGGGGCAATCTTCTCAGCTGGAAAATATAAAAAACGTTAAGTTAATAATTTAATTAAATTAAAAAGAGGTAAAAACTCCTCACCCAAAGCATCTCCCTGCTCCAGACCAGCTTCGTAGATGGCCCTGCCGTACAGATGACCCTCCAGCAGTACTTCCAGCTGCCTGTTCCTATCCCCTCCATGCTCCTTTACCAACTCATAGGCTTCCATGTGACGTCCCTGTTGCTGTAGAGGTCCCACCAGTGACAGGGCCACCTGATCTAGCGGTTCTTCCAGCTTCTTGGCCAGCACTAAGACACGTTGCCAGTCCAATGTGTGCTTGGCACTGAGCAGCGCCTGCTGCAGTTGTCCTCCTCGCTCATACATAAGACTAGCATTGTCCAGCTTGGCATTGGCTCTCAGATGATCTGCATAGGCCACGCAGACGCGCTTGTGGAACTCCTCGTGCTCCCGATAGCACGACAAGCCGGCTGTGTACAGGCCATGCTTCCTGATGAACTCCAAAGCCTCCTCGTAGTGCTGCTCACCGCAAGCAGCCAGATGGGACAAAGCCGAGGGATATCTTTTAAGGTGATCATCAATCCGGAACTTGCGATAGTCCGTGGGCAGAGCCTTTAACTCATTTAAATAAGGCAGAAATTCCTTGGGATCCTTTTGCGATTTTTGGGCCACAAAAAGAACCAAACCAAAGTCATAGGTGCCCAGGGCCACGTTGTACAAGTCGTTTACATCCACCAGATAGAGCAGGTATTTTAGGAGCTGATCTGCCAGCGCTGCATCCGTTTGCTTCTCCTGCCAGATGAGCTGTAAGGCCTGCTCCAGGCGAGCCAACTTTACATAAGCTGTAATAACAGGCAGGCGGAAGCGTTCAACATCTTCTGGTCGCGTGGCCTGCTCCATGCGTTGGCACAGCAGGCGGCACACGTATTCAACCTTTTCCTCCACACGATAGTCAGAGGGATAAGTCTGCTTAGCAGCTTCGTAGTTGCTGGAGTACATGCCCTTGGCAAAGTCTTCGTTCTGAAGTTCACTCAGGAAAAGACAAAGCCATTGGCTTTGCTTGATTTCACGCAGAAAAACGTCCACCGAAGCCACAAAAAGCTCTACATTGTGATCCCAGATGATGTTTAGGTTTATGCGCTGCTTTCGCAGCATCTGCATGGCCGCCTGGTATTGCTTCCTCGCCAGCAGAGCACCCACCAGCTCCAGTACGAGCACGCGAGGGCAAATGGCTTCCAGATTTCCGCGCGGAAGTTGTAGCACCACTCGCGCCTCACTGGCCACCGCTGTTACGAGTTTGCCACCTCGTTCAATGTTCCTGCTCGCCACTTGACGGCGATCTTTGAGTCGGACAAAGTGCAGGGCATTGAGCTGAGTGTAGGCGAGGTAATTACCCACCACGCAGAAGGAGGTGACATCCTCGGCGATGCGGTGACCGTCCAGGTGAAGCAGCTGCTGATTTCGAAGGGTAATGAGACCGCCTGTGTATAAAAGGTTAAATATTAAATCAAAAATAACTCAAAGCCTTCGAATAACCCACCTGTGGAGTCACTGTTGAGGGTAAACCACTCAATCTGGTCAGCTGCTTGGCTTAACTGCACATGCGTTCGCTCTACCTTCAGCGTGTTGTCCGTTTTGAGGAATACCTCGTAGGTATGACCATTATTCACCGTCTGCACATAGAACTCATCCATGGCATTGGCTCCAACTGACAAAGCATTGACCAGACCGCTGATACGCAAAGAACACTGCACGCGGTAACAAAGCTCGCCCTTATCGTTGACTTCATCTTCATCGGGCTCCTTGTTCAGGAGCAGCAGGCGCGTAGATCCACTCGTGCTGTATGTGGCCAGCAGGTAATCACAGTTGAAGTACGTGAGATTCGCCAGGGGCAGGCGCGAGAGCTCTGCATCCGGCATAAGTACGCTGGCTCGCGGTTCCTGGCCGCTCAACTGCTGCATGGGCTCGTAAAAGTGCAGCTGGCGATCGCAGGTGTAAACACACAGGCTTGTCTCGTACCAGGTGAAGGCATTGATGTAATTCTGCAGCTGCAGGACCCGCTGGCACATAGGCGGCGGCACCACTGCTCTGGCAAAGTCCGTCAACAGCAGACGCTTGCCATCGATGACGCCAACGACGCCACTGCGTTCGTAACGATCCACAGCGAAGGCCCAGCGATAGACCAACTGCTTGCCGCTCTCCTTAACCAAATGCAATGTGTGCTCTGCACCCATTCGCGTGTCCCATTGGAGGAGTGCCAAAGGATCCACTTGGTCGAAGATTAACACTTGCTTTAAGTACCAATGATAGTTTCCTATTGTGTACAGATAAACCCGCTGCTCCTCCTTTGTGGCTGTTCTGATGGCCAGAATATCCGAATCCTCGCTCCAACGTAGCTGCACCACGGGTTCTTCTTGCAAATCGAAGGGTAAAACTAGCTCCCGGTGCCTCAAACCATTCTTTTCAAAGAGCGCTATCGTGGATTTATTGGGAAACCTTTGGGGCAGAGCAATCCAATTGCCCGCCGGTCGCCAGGCCACCACTTCCTGCAGATTTGCGCTCTTTTCGGCCGTGTGCAGAAGTTTTCCCTCGCAGTCGTATACCTTAAAGGTGCGACCCACCTGGGCGGCCACGTAGGAGACCACAAAGTGAGCACCATCGCCACGCCAGGAAATGTGAATGTCCTGCAAGGAAAATATTACAATTTAACAACCGAAAATGACGAAAAATTAAAGCTTTTACCTGTTTCAGCTGCTGCCAGTCTTGATTAGCCGTTTCAGCAGCTCCATCTGCCTTTTTAGCTGCTTGCTTGCCCTCTGATCCGTGAAACTGCGTCTCCTTCTTGCCCCATCCCACATTGACAAACTGCTGATCCGGCTCCAGATCCGCATTCAGCGGCTGCTCAGCTATCACATCGAAGGTGCTGGTCATCAACACCACGTTGTGAGTCCGCGTCACAAAGGCCACCACCTCTTGGTTGGGTGACCAGGCCATGCGTTCGATCCCCACCTCGCAGTAGGTCCCTTCGCTGGTGGCTCCCGTCTGGGGATCAATCAGTAGCACCTCACCGGCGCCGCTGGCCACGCAGATTGCATTGTCCAGCTGCAGAAACTCCGCTCCCACAATGTCCGGCAAATCGGCAATCACTTTGGCCCGCCGCACATCGCCGGTCTCCTGCACGGCGTAGATCTTGCTGTCCGTCACCAGGAAGGCAGTGTCGGAGGCATCACCATTAAGCTCCGGCTGCAGGAGCAGCTGGCGGGGCTGGGCCAGCGCTGTGTCCAGCTCCTGGCAATATTGAAGCTTCAAATTGCGCATATTTCGTAAATATTGCACGTGTGGAACGGTGTGACCGGAGCTTTCGAATGGGCCAAAATAAACAAATGCATTCCCTGGCAAATACTAAAAAATAATTATAAAGCAATTTAACTAGATGGGCTTAAAAACAATTAAATTAAACAATTAAGGCCTCTACGAAGCTATTTATTTAAGTTATTTAATTAAATTTCCAAAGATAGCTATAAAAAGCCAAAATTACCCCTTCTTTGCAATCCCGCCACACCTTCGACTGGTCACACCAACAATCAAGCGTTGCACAACACTAGCCCAAGATGCGGCCATCTTGCTCTGCTCTCGTGTGAATTTTTTTGTTTAAATAATATCGCCGTGCTGCGGACTGATTGACGAACTCAAATCGTATTGAACGCCATGCTCGGGCTGAACTGAAACGGATGCAAGTGCGGATATGCATGAGATTGATCGAAGGGCGGCCGAGGATCTGGAGAATAGAATCGAAAATTCCACAAAACCAGCAGCCAGTTGTTGGTCAGTAGAAGTGCGTGTGTGTGAGTGCTAGTGCTTGTGCAAGTGTTTACGTGTGTGTGTGTGCGTGTGTATGGAAGGAAGGCACCAAAACGGAAAGAAAGGTGGTGCAAATGTTTATAAATATATTATACACCGTATTATATATGCGTGATAATTTAAATGAAATGTGCATGTGGCTAATGCGACGTTAGCAGCGACGCGAGCGTCGGATTGGAATGTTAACGGGGAGCAGCAGCCAGCAGAGACAACAACAACAACTGCAGAGAGACACCAGCAAAACCAGCACTAGAAAAAATAATAACAATAGCTGAAAAACAACGCAGGAAAACATCTCTTAAATTTGGGTAAGCATTTATGATTATTTTTGCTCCACAATGATTTTTGAAAGCCGAACTCAAGGACTCCGCCCAACGCCCTTTTTTTTGCAGCGTCGCGCTGTCTGCTTCCTTAATACACTTGTCGCTGTGTTTGCGAGTGTGCGTATTTGTGTGTGTGTGGGTGTGAATGTGACGAAAGCTTGCGGAAAAAGGATAACATAAAAAGTAGCTAAAAATAAAGAAAACATCTCGAAAATACCTTTGCATAATCCACTTCCAAGAAAAAGAAAAAAACAACAAACAAATATTATTGCATAAATCTTTGCCTCATCATCAAGATGATAAATATAAATACAAACAAAATTTGGCAGGTGCAAAAATAAAAAAATTACAGTAAACTCTCTATAATATTTACAGTTGTAACAGTTAATTATTAGAGTAGAAGTCCGACCATTTTTTTTTAAATGGAACGACTTAAAATATGTTTTTTCCAAAAAGATAACAGAACTTTTGCACCTCGAATATTAAAGTTATACAATTTTTTTTAAATGTATATTAATATTAAGGCAACATACATACATTTTACATATTAATAGGCTTCACTGTATCGTGCTTGTCCCGTGCAAAGTGTATTTGTTTTCCTTTTTTGGGTCACTATATTTGCAGCTTCTTTATATTTGTATTTTTATCGCTGTTGTCTGAGGTCAACTAGTTTAGTTTATAAAAAAACGAAAGCAAAAAATACAATAACGAACAAAATAAAAAATAATAACAATAAAAAGCACGACAAAAAAACTACGCATTTTTGAATTCCAATTCAAAGCGAAAACAAAAACACGTTTTACAACTCTGCGGCGCGAATTTGTTGTTGTGGCGCACACATACACACACACACACACCCGCCTTAAGCTTAACTCACGTATACATATACACCAAAACGGGCCATGAATGACCAATGCGTACAACAACAACAACAACAACATGCAGCAGTAGCAGCAGCAACCACAGTAGTAATTAAAGGCAATAACCGAAGCGTGGCGCATCGTAGTTTTTGTTATGGATTTCCGTTCGTAGTAGTTCGTATTCGGTTTTGGCCTCTTGTTGTTGTTTTTGGTCAACATTCGTGCGCTGACGTCACACGTAGGCGCCACAAAGCTCCCTCTCACCCTCCCCCCACACATCTCTCTCCCTATCTCTCTCTCTCTCTTGTTGGGTCTCTGTATCCCGTTTGTTTGTTTGTTTGTATATTGCAACATGCGTGGGCGTTATACTCCAACTGTATCGGTGTGCGTAAGTTTGCTTCTTTTTTTTTCTTTTTCGTCTGTGTGTATGTGAGGTCAGTATTGCGTGAACTTTTCACATTGGTTTGAGCTTCGCGTTTTGGCATTACTGTTATTGCGAGCAAGCATCCCACTGTGTATCTGTCATTTTCAATTGCGCTAATTACGCCTTTGCATGACCACTGTACGACTGACTGATTGGAATGCTAATTGGAATTAGTAATTGCAAGTTTTTCCTAATGGGAAATACTTTATAAGCAGAATTTGGTTCTGAAACTAAAACTAACTTAAGTTATATGATCTTTAAACAAGTATTTATTAGTTTGCTTTGGACCTCCTCCTTTTATCTTATTTATTCTGCCTGATTTTTTAATCCATTTAAAAACAGGCAGAACGAAATGAAAATATGGAATCTGGTTTATCGTTAAAAGCCTTAATGATATCTCTTATCTAGAATAACTGGTAAATAGAATAACTGGTGAATTCTTAACATTTTTTGCTGCTCTCATTTTTCGCTGTTCCGCAAATAATTTCTTAGCAAATTTGAGCTTCTTTTCCCCTTTGTTTTTTGTTTGTTTATGTTTCGTTTGCGGATATTTTTAGCACAGATGTAGCCCTCGCTTTGATCTACTTGCTTGTGGATGGGATTTACATTGCAAATTCCACAACGGGAAGATTTACTGGTGTACTTGTGGTGACGTCAGGAAATCTCCTGCTGGCTGGGCTGCTTTTCTCTATTCACAATTTCCCCCAACTTCACTTTGATGCTAATTGGCTTGGCAAAAAGTATGCAAAAAATGCCACAGAGCACAGAAAAAGCAGAAAGAAATCACGAACTGCAGGCTGCAAAGAAAGAAACAATAAACATTTTGATGTCTACATTTTTGCAAACAAAAATTGCTGCCTGGAAATGGAGACGAAAAGTAAACATGCAAAAAAAAGAAAAAAAGGAAAAAGTATTCAGAAAGGGGGATATGAGGGGGAAATTAATTAACATGGCCAGCGGCAGCAATTAGACCAAATAAACGAAACAGAAAGGAAATCGATCCAAGCTAAAAAGCTGCACTGAGTGATATTGTGGAGCGTGTGTTCGTGTTTCAGAAACAGCGATCACTTTGGACTCATTTCTGTCTTCGATGACACTAGATACAGTAGCGAAAAATGTTTAATAAATAGGATTTATGTTCAATTTAATGATTTGATATTATTAAGGAGGATATTTCATAGGCTTTGCCTTTTTTTTTAATATTTTATTTTTCATTTAAAGATTTTAATAGGGATTATTGGCAAACATTATAATTTTGATCTTCAGATGACACCTAGAAAAGCTAAACTATTGTTTTAAATCGCTATTTTGTACTTTGTTACATTTTTGGCCAATTCTGAGCTTCTTAAATATCATAACTAAGCCAAATCATAACTTTAAATACGGAAAGTTTTTCTGTGTTTGTTATAATTAGATTTATATATTTTCAGTATAAGAAACTCTAATAATATAAAATTGCTTTAATTTTTTGTATTTTTACCAATGTAAAACCTTTAAAAGTAAAAAAAACTGATAAAATTTGTTGTTTTCTAAAAAACATGACTAGAAACAATCAGCTGTTGTTGCTGATCTGAAATATATTTAATTTTTAGCTCATTTCACTGTGTTTTTAGCATCAAAAAAATTTGTAACTTCGTTTTCCGTGTAAAATAGGCGACCACATTGTGACTTACTTTTGGTCAGGCCAAAAGCGAGACCGCAGCAAAGACTTGAAATGCCAAAATTGGCCTAATGAGTTGGCCAACACACATGTTTTTTTTTGTATTTTATTTACAACGCCAGCTTCGAGTAAATCGAATTGCCGGCAGTCATAAAATGCAGCAGCAGCAGCAGCAGGTGAGAAAAATTGCATGCTACTGCCGGGATTTTATCGCATGCGATATAGGCACAGCGCCAGAGAAGAAGCCGGCTCACACAAACACACAAGAAAAGTGGAGCTTAAAAAAAAACGCTCTCTCACGGTGCGAGGTTTTTTTTTATACACTTGCAAGGGTATCATAACTTTAGTTAAAAGTTTGGAAAATCATAAAACAAAATTATTTTTGGTCAGTATTTTCATTAACTTGGAGCCAAAAGTTGACATTACTTTTCTTTATGATTAAATAGCAAACTTTTAGGGTATACAAACTTCGACTAGCTTTCTTTCTTGCTTCTTTTTTCATGACTCAGGTTGAGCGGCAAGTTCGTGCAGCGATTTTTCAGTTGAAAACTAGCAGGCGAGGCGCGCGGTCGCAAGAAAGTCGAAAGAAGAGAAATAATAATAAAATCGGTGGCCACGCATGCGCAGCAGATCTTTGAATCGCGTGTGTGTTGTTTGTTGTTCAATCGATTGCAATTGGCTTTTTGCAATATATAAAAATATTAATATACATAATAACGATAAATTATGACGGTTGGCGGTATGCAAAGTGGCCACACAAAAGGCAGACCTTGCTGTGGCCCAAAGTGATGTAACGTGCGAATTCGAATTGTTGATATTTTTGCTATTGTAATAATTAATTATACAAGCGCGAATAATTTCATTTTTTGGGGAAGTGATTTATGCAAATTATCACACAAAATAAATACACTGTTAAAGCGCGAAGAAAGTGAAACAAAAGTGTTTAGAAATGGAGCTTCCTGTCGATGGATCTCTGTTTCTTCATTTATGAGAGATATTTGGATTTGATTTTGACTTTGGTGGCGCAATGACCTTTGTGTGCTTCGGCTTTTTGATTTGTTTTGCCATGTTTCGGGGGGGATACGTCCGTTTAATTATGGGTTTGGGTCAAATGTATCGGGCATTAGCAGCAATCAGTGTTTTTGGATGTGTGTCCGTGATTAATTTCGAAATAATGCTCAAGGCATGCACAGAGGAAATTGAATTAGGGGGTTAAATATAATATATTGGATATTTAGGGGTTACTTTTGGTCTATTTTTGTACTTTTCTAGCAAAGTAAGGCTCTGGGAAATCTTTAAGAACTTATTTAAATTTAAAAACAAACATTTTAAGAAATTTATTAATATATTAGAGATAATCATGAACCTTAGGGAGCTTAAAGGCTATGGTAACCTTTAAGAAAAGAATACTGTTTGACTTTTAACCATTTTCTAGTAATTTTGCCTTAAGATTAAATGATATTCTTAAGAGTTATACAATAAGGCTGATGAAAAAGCGTTTTTATAAATTTTTTAAGGCAAAACAACTAAAAAACTGTCATCATAAATCAATTAAAGCATCTAAACTCAACTTTAAGTGGTTCAAGTTGTTGCAACAAACCAAAAAAGTGGAAATTAATTAATACCATTTTCAAAAAACCATCTAATTGGCTAGTCAATGCCCTTATTTGGTAATTCTCCATTTCAAAAGCCTCTTAAATTTTTTTGCGTGTGTTTCGTACCCCTGAAGATGATCGCTGGCTGCATATTTGATAGTTTGAAAGTTTCAAATGAAAGTAACTTGGCCTCAACGCTCCCCTCACTTTTCTGCAATTGCCAGGAGGTTTTCCCCCCACCGGAGTAAAACTTCAATCACAGAGTGCTAATTGTTTTCCCAGGTCTCTCTCTCTGTCTGTGTAAATTGAATTCTCCTTGGCCAAGCCATTAATGCAATTTCTTCGCCATTCTTCCATTCTTCTCGCTCTCTAACTGCACATTTTAATCCAAAGCCAGAGGCTGCTTAGGCCATGGAACCGCGGCTGATCCCAAAATTGCATGAATCACAACGGCTTAAGACCCCTCTCCCTTGCCCAATCGATTTGGACGCTAATTTTGGCGACGTGCAGACATTCGACTTTGACAAAATAAAAACAGGAAAACTGCGAGACATTGTAGGCTGGCGTGTCGAGCGGCGAAAAGGCATTTTCAATTTTCCAGCGCATTAGTCATCGCCGCTCTAATCGGCCAAAAAACCGGGGCCTTAAACTGTAACTAGTTTTCGCCAACGCGGCGGCGACTCTCAATGGGAAACCAATCCTGAGTCCGAGTTCCAGTCCGAGTCTTGGCTTGAAAAATATATCTCCAAGCTAAGCTGTTGGCTGGACCGAGTGAAAGTGGACAAAAAAAAAAAAAAGAAAAAAGACTTCAACTTCAACTGCAGACGCGTGAAACAATTTTTTATGTTTTTCTTGGCTCTGTACACGGCTTTTATGTGTTTTCCATCCACTTATTCAATTTGCCATTCACTGCACATACATAAGTGAAGACGAGCGCTGGCTATAAGAAACCCTCCGAGATCCAAAGTTGCCAAGTTACCAACATACCAACTTGTGGCCCCTTCCTTCATCAAACCCAATGGCGCATTTCATTTTTCACTCGGACTTCATTTTCTTTTAATGCGTGCCTGGCACGTTGAAATAATTGTTATAAATTTATTAATTAAGACCTCGGCAATGGCGAATGCTAAATGCTCTTTGTCTAACATAAATTGCTGTCAATTTGGGCTTTTTTTTGTGTGCGAGTTACGCTTACCGTTTCGGGGCAGGGTATTTATTTATTTTTTTGGGAAACTTTCACTCGCCAAAATGATATATGCAACAGGTAACGCCGCTGGCGCCAATCAAACCGATCCAAGACGATCCGAAACCAAACGAAACTGAAGCCAAAGACCCACCCATCCCGAGGATATCCGGAGCTCACTGCAAAACCCGGCCCCATTGTCTTTAGGCTCTTCTCTTGTTTTTTGTTTTGACTTTTCTTATTGTTTCTTCTTATTATTGCCCACTTTGTTCCACTCTGCGTAGATTTTTGCCTTTTATTTTGTGATTTTGTTTTGACTTTACTTTTTATAAACTTTTTATTTCGTCAGCGACTCAAAACTCCAACTCGTTGTGTCATACATAATTCTGTTATTGTTTTATTTAATTAGTTTTTTGTGTGTTGTCTCTTTTTGGGTGCGCTTTTCCCACTCTCTTCTCTGTGCAGCCACAGCACCTTTGTGGGTCATGATAAGCAATCACTTTCCACGTGCCCAATTCCGACTCATTTGCATAGTTAATTTTTTGGTTGACATTTGCCCAGGAAAGTTCTCTTGGAGAAGAAAGTGACTTGTGGGGGGATTGCAAATGAAATGAATTCCAGGTCTTGAATTTCGAAATGTTAGTTTTTAGGAATAGTTAAATTTTGAAAGAAAAGTTGACTCACAAACCAGTTTTGGTGCAAATTTTTATGATACAGGAAGAACAGCAAAGAATAGTTATATAACTTCCTTTCTTGTTGAGTTTTAACGATCGAAGAACGTTTAAGTATCAGGAATATAGTAAATCTTCGATGAGTCTTGGATTTAATACCATGTTCTTTCTTATTTATATTTTCTTTTGTTTAAATCACTGAGATTTTAAAGTTTTACTACTTTTTTAATTGAGATAATAAAAATAAATATAGAAAAATTGAACCAAAAAACTTAAAGATATTTTTAAAATATAGCAATTGTAGGCTATAAATTATATTGAATTTGTTGTTCTATAGATTTGCTGCCTTCCTAAGACCTATAATTATTTAATAACGATCTAGTTTTCTGTTTTAATCCTCTTAAATGAAGTTCAGAATATCAAATATATCTTTGTTCCAAAGAGACGCAGTTCCAGTCGCAAATATTTCATCTGTACAGATTTTACAGACGATCTACCTCAACATTTTGTTTGGTTTTAAGGAATTTTTAGATGCAAACCCTGCCACATCTTTGGACTTAGTGTTCCGTTAAATTTTAAGCCTCATGCAGTTATTTTTTCTTGATTATTTACTTATCTAGTAACATACTCCTTCCAAATCTCCTGTTTAATATGTGTTCCCAAGGTTTGGTAAATAATTAAGACGCCTATCTTGCTTCCAACTACATCTACAACAAATATATAGTATATCTCTCTATCCTCTAACTTTCCCAACATTTTCCACCTGGCACCAAGAAACTAGACAATAGGTCTTTCTCTGCTCTGATCCTCTGCTGGGTTCCCACGCCCAAATTATTTGCACAATATGTGGGCTCCAGAGAGCGCTTCCCTCCAGTAAATTCCAATTCAATTCAGGCATCTCTTGCTGGCTGGTTCGTGTTTTCCCAACCCAGAGAAATAAAAGGCAACTGATTTCTGGCCCAGGCAACGTTTTTCGCTGTTTGTGGAGCACTCAAAGCTCATTGTCGGCGATTTCAGTAAGCCAAGAGCAGTAAGGCAACTGACGACAAACCGTTAATGTGGCGAATTGGTTCGCTGAGAAATGCCAAACAACAGAAAAATAAAATAAAATAAATAAAATATACAGAAAAATCAAAGAGTTGTTATTATTTTGAGAAGAACTGTGGCGGGAAATCCCCTTCTCGGAATAAATTGAATTTCTGCTACATATTCTGGTTTTTCTTTATTTTTCTATCTCTTCGCTTGGCTTTTATTCTTATTTTAAGCTTGAATTTTCTCTTTAGAAATTTTCCATTTGCACTTTTTTCTTCGCTTGCCATTATTTGCCTTCCTATTGATTCTTTCTGGCTTCCATTGTGGCTACTACTCTCTCGATACCAAATCGAAGCGCTTACAGAACCTTAATTAGTATTATTACCAACGAAAACAATTTGCCGGGCTTTGTCCACTTCTAGCCGGGCATTAGCCTCGTTTTTTAGTTCTACCAGAAGGAAGGAGGGGCGGTGCCTGAGCTGCTACTGTTCAGGAACAATGGTATTCAAGGCAACAACTATCTTTTTCATACTCAAAATAATGAATTTCTATTAAAATTAGAAAGTTTTGACTTGAAGATAAATAGAGTCATGATTTCTTAAGTAAAATTCATTTACTCTACGTTTTTAAATGGGAAATCATTAAAAAGAGGATTACGGAAGTTTGAAATCAATTAAATTAAATATTCCTATATTAATTTTTACGAATATAATTAAAAAAAGGTCATTGCTCAACCAAAAACCAAATCCTTGACTTAAAATTAACGAAAAAAAAGTAAAATGCAAGTTTTATTTATAAGAAATGATGGAAATAGGAATTTAGGGAGTTTAAACTCAATTAATTTAAATATTCCCATAATAATTTTTACGTTAATAGTGATTAAAAGGTCATTGCCTGACCAAAAACCAAATACTTGACTTAAATTAAGTGCAAAACAAAATCCCCTTTAAAGTAAAACTATAAAACCAATGTGAACGCAATGCCGGAACATGGTGACAACAATTAAGATAACCTGCGATGGGGTCTTCATCCAGTCCAACTCCTACCTCATGCCCTCACCTGCCAATGGAGCAGCAGGTGCACCAGGAACGGCAGCCTCGGAAAGGGCTTTAAAGTCCTCGGCATCAGCTTCCAATTCCAACAACGAAAGCGACAATTCCCAGACGAGCAGCGGCAGTCAAACCACCTCCAACAAAAGAACCAATCGATCAGCAGTGAGCAGGGGTCATCGAAGCACAGGATCAGGAGGCTCACAGGACACCAGACGACGCTATTACTTTGGCAGCAAGGATATTTATTGGTGCAAGCAGAGCCGGGAGGGTTCTTCTGCGTCGGCTTCAGTCTGTGGATCGGCAGGATTATCACGCAGTGCCAGCAGCGTCACCCACAAGGAGGCAGGGATTACACACGCCACCCACAGTGGTGGGCAGGTGATTTCCCGAGCGCGTCGCAAGCCTATTTTATTGTGCAGCAGCTTGAGTGCTGCCTATGCTCCATCGCGCAGGCGGGAGTTCTATTTTTGTGACAAATATGCGCCGTCTCAAGGTCGTTCGGCCACTCCCACGAAGCTAAGTAGTGCACCTGCTCAGTCGCCCACCCCGCCCATTGATGCTCGTCTGCTGAATTTCCTTCGCTGCGCCCATCGTAAGTTTCAGGCAGCTAAAACCAAATCGGAGACACCACAAACCAAAGAAAAGTCTTTGCCTGGGAATACCCGGGAAAGGATAAAACCACGAGGACAGGAGTCCCAATCGCTGCCGCCTATTGCCAGCTCCGAGGAGTGGTTTGGTTAGTAAAAATATATAAAAAAAATGTTTTTATTTATGTAGAAGTTCTCTAAAAGATAAAACTAAGTTATGATCCACTAAGACCCTCTTAAAGTTCTAATACAAGAATGTATTTATTTATTTATTTATGTAGAAATGCAGTAAAAGATAAAGCTAAGTTAGGATCATAATAATACCTACTTTAAGTTCTAAGCAAAACCTTAATAATGCACTCAGCCCTGCTCCGAATTGTTGCGGCCTGGTGTGTTGCAAGCGTTTGGGTCTGCAGATTGGGTTTCACTTCAACCATCCGAATCTCTTTCCGCTCTCTGACATTGGTGCAGAGTATTGGATTTTGGCCCAACCGTTGGCCAATAATAATAACTCTGGCAAAAAGACAAGACTCCCAGCTGTGGTGGTGGTGGTGTCCAGTGGCACTGAGATTAGGAGAAGGGATCTATTGGGCCACCCAGCAAACCACCTCTGTTCAGGGTCAGCCACATGGAAGCAGCTAACCGTGTAATTAGCAGGTAACATGTAGCAGAGCCAATGTATGTATGTATGAATGTCTGGGGGCCCCCTTTTCCCAGTGTCGTCTTCCTTCTTCCTGCTTGCGGTTTTCCTGCTGTGCTGCTCATCGCCTTGCATGCAATATGCAAATTTCAGCAGCCATTCACAGCGATGAGGAGGAGCCCATCACCACCACCATTCATGGCTTTTGTTTAGCTTCAAATCCTCCTCGGTACTCAGTTCCCTTTTTGGCTGACTGACTGACTGACTAAGGTTACCTTTCTTTCGGCTTGCACTTTCCAACTGGCAGAATACAATGGAGCAGGAACCACCATCGCCACCGGCAACTGTTGACTGACTTTGTGCAGGAATGATTGTCTTCGCTGTGTGTATATTTATATTTACCTGTCGCCACCCATTTCATCCGCTCTACACCTGAGTGAAAATAGTGTGAGATACTTCCCCAAGTTCCTGCTGCTCTATATCTGTATTTGTTTATGTTTATACCCCGCTAAGGGGTAGTGCAATTATTGCAGTTAATAAAGTAAAAATTCTGAATTTTCTGGGTCTTATAAATTATAATAAATATTAATAATAAATCAGTATCGATTCTATCTATTTAATGAAACTTTTTTTTACCTTTTTTTGATAATATTTTTCAAGTATATAATAATTGCGATTGTTTTTACTGGACGCCTGACTCAGTTTTGAATTTCTAAAGAAATTTTAGTCATACTCTAAATACCAGATTAGATTTTTGTTATCATGAAACCATCGCATATTTATTTAGGCATACAAAATATAAGTTATCTTACAAGAAATTATATTTAAAAAATTTAGAACCCTTAAAATATGATTTGTAAATATTTTTGTCCCGATTTTTGAGGTTTCTGCAAAGAAAATAATTGTTTTTGTTAGCATGTTCTTAAGAAAAAGATTTTTCAAGTTAAATACTGTTTATAATATATCTTAATATTCCAAATAAATAAAACAATCTCTAAGATTTAAGATCATTTCTGATTATTTCTTGATCTTGATCAAGATTTTAGTATTATTTCAAATACTAGAGTATTGTATTATTTCAAATACTAGAGTATTATTTTAAAGAAAACGTGTGTTCCTGCCAGTGTATTTCCACTTTCGGCTTTGCTAGATGATTTTCCTTTGTTTTTTTTTTGCCAGGTGAGTGTGTGAGTGTGTTCTGCACTAAGTCACACACAATAAGGAAGCAATACAAAAGATTCTCACGTACTTGTTACCTCTATAGGTGTTGAACTATGTTTTCTCTCTGCTGCTGCTGCTTCCACTTCTCCCCAATTTGCTTCAGAGTCATATAAAATTTATTCTAGAGCTTTTCATTGGCTTTCCGGGATAATCCAGAGACTGAATTAGCCGCCTGTGTGATGAGAATAAAACCATTTTGTGCCCCAACAAGTTTTGAATAATAAAAAGAATAAGTTGTGTGACGATCCAGAGCTTAATAAAACTTAAATGGGGAACTCTGCTAATGGATAACAATGAAATAAGTTATCAGGCCTTGCAAATAAATTAGTTTAATTAATATAATGAGCATGAACGCTTTTAATAACTTATTTATTTCATTTTTCATTATAATTATGACTTAGAGACAACTTTAAGGCTTCAAAGTGAAATACCGCTCCCTAAAATTAACCATGTCGAATATCCCTTAAATTATTTTATTTATTCAAGTTTTGCTTAGCCCCGAAAAATATTCCAAGTTGATTCTATTTGACACAATTTCCTTCGCAGTGCATGTTGCTCGCTGGTTTGGCTAATTAGTAATATTACCTCATCCGAGAGTCAGTTGGATTATTGCTGCGCATTTCATTTGACTTTGCTCAACACCCACAACACCAGTCAGTCTACAGTCTACAGTCCACACAGTGCATTGCAAAAGTATACGTACTCGCACTGTGTATGTGCGTTGAACTGCCGCCTGCCAATTGCCAAATGAATCATTCAATTTTATTGTTTGCACTTTTTGGCGAACCTTTAGAAGCGCTTTTTTTTGCACTCATGTCCGGCAGGTAAAATCGTTGTCGTTAAATTAACTTTGTGACTTTTTTTGTTGTTATTTTTATTATATTTTGAATATGTAAATAAAATATACAAAGATTGCAGGTATACAATTGTTGTTTATTCATTTGAGGAGCGTGTTTCACCTGACTGTATCCCCACTCCCTTCTTTTATTTACCAGTTTTTGTTTACAATAAATTCCATAAAAACTATGGTTGTGTTTATGCTCGTCTCGCTTCTGTGGCGCTTGGCATTCTTTAATTCCTCTCTTGGCCAACAAAACACTTTATTAGTGTTAGATATTAATTATTTGCGGTGTTTTTGTTTAGGGTTTCGCAAGACTAGCAGAGCTGCTCGCTGATAGATAGTCAGTCTATGTATTTGCATTGCCAAAGCTAACAGGTGAGTGAGTGAGGTAATATACCTGTCGATAACTCCCTGGCACGCACATGCAAAGGTAAGCAGCAGCAGCAGCACTTTGGGGCAGGTGAGAGGGAAAGGAAGTGTTTACTAATTGGCCTGTCACCAGGCGCTGACTAATCAAAGGCCTGCCTGTAAGTCGAGTCACTCCCAATGATGATGACAGTTCGAGTGGGCATTACATTTTTACATAAGACTATAAACCGGCATTTGTCCCAGGCAATATACTTTAATTTTTATATATTTTTCAGGGTATCGGAGATGAGGTTTTTAATTTATTAAAGAAGATAAATATAAAACTGTAGGGGATTTAAAATTGAAGTCAGAAATTAATGATTACTGATTAAGAATTGAAAGTCTTCTAAATAATATATGTTATTTGGTATATTTTGAAGAGTTATCAGATCCCATTTCTATTATAAGATTAATACGTTGTATTTTAACCTATAAAATACATATCATCCAGAACTTACACAGGAAAATTAATTCAGGTTCGGAATTCTTATTTCCAAGCCTTGTAAAAAACATTGCTGACTTTGTAATTTACTGCCAGGGTATAAAGACTTTGAGATACCGACCTTCTCCCTTATATCTTGGTTTAATTTCATTCTCTGACTCAGACTTCAGGAAGATTTACAGGCTGAGAAAGGCTCCAAGGGTAATCTTATGACTCTTTCTGAGTCAAGGTCAAGTCTGGAACGGAAATCCTTGGACTTTGATCAGTCTCAGTCTCTTTGATTCCATTATACATATAACAAAAGCAAAAGAAAACTAACTATTTTCTTTTTAAACTTATTTATGAGTTTTAAATTCCCTATAAATCAAGGCTTAGCTTAATTTGTTCAGCCAATATTTCACTCCAAGTGCTAGTAAATTGTTTAAAAACTGCAAATACAAATCGTTTGGCTATGGTAATTTTTTAAGCTCGTTATTGCTAGTTCTCTCAGGCTTAAAATATGATTAAAATAGAACAAAATATGGTTTACGTTTAGTTTTCTTTTAGTGCCAAAAGTTCGATTTATCTTTGAGTGCTCAATTCCAAGAACAATCAGGAAAATAAACCATGAAGAGTACACAAATATAAAGACTATTGTCTGCGGGGTTGACTTCAAAGTTCCGACAGCTCTCGTCCGGCGAACAGGAAGCCAGCGATGACTGTGACTGTGACTATATTGTATGACTGACTGCAATT
The DNA here is from genome assembly GCA_008042515.1 of Drosophila truncata. Taxonomy (NCBI): domain Eukaryota; kingdom Metazoa; phylum Arthropoda; class Insecta; order Diptera; family Drosophilidae; genus Drosophila; species Drosophila truncata. The sequence goes on from VNJQ01004602.1 coordinate 204,578, forward strand.
GCCGAACGGAATTCGTATTCGAACAGTCATGCTAAGCCAATTTTGAGCAGAATGATAGCCGAAACTCCAGTTCCTCGCGTATGGCGGATATATGTATGTGACTCCAAATAATTTACGGGCAAGGTCTCGGGTCTTCGAGAGCGGTAAACTGACCTGCGTGTGCCCTGCTCCTCCTCCTACCTGTGGCAATTTAAACAATGCCCACTCACTCCCACTCCCACGATAAATCCACATCCCCAATGACTGCGACAAAGAATGAGAATTTAATATGCAAAAAGCGTTTCCGCCAAAAGCGAGCGAGCGAGCGAGATTCGCTAATGAAATTTGCATAAAATTAAGAAATTAAGCTGGCTGGAAATGGAGGCATCACTGCCTAAAACAGCACAATTACAAGTAAAGTTCAAGAGGGAGGGGATTGCTAAAAGGCCTGGTAAAACATTTACCTTTTTTGGGAGTGTTTGGAAACACTGAAGGAAAATATGCTTGAAAATGTTGAATATTATTATTTTATTATTTCATTTGTTGTCTTTTGAAATCTATTATCAGTTGAAAATATTTTAAACAATCCCTCGTTCTTTCTTCCAAACTTTGCCTGGAATGTACCAGAAAAAAAACATTAAGAAATAATAAAATCGATTTTAAAAACTAATCCCAATCCGGAAAATGAAATATTTGATCATTTCTTATGTTAGAACTCATTTTTAAGAGATTTCTTTTAGTGTACAGATAATAAAACGATATATAACTGACTCATCCCGAATTCGCCCGAAATCGTGTCCAGGGAAACAGTAGCTCAAACCCCGTAAAAAGTGCGCAGTAAACGGATTTAATTATGCCTGTCACATGCAAATGTTTTACATTTGGCGAGTGGATTCGCTCGATTCATCCGATTAACATGCCATTTGTGTCCATTTGAGTCACTGGGAGTGAAGTGTGTGGAATGGAGGAGTGTGTTGACCAACAATTAGCATTGCACATCCAAAGCTGTCGTCGTTGGCTTATGCAATCGCAGCTAGTTTATGGATTCACTCACTGATTAAATAAACGTGCGTTTGGCCTCCAGACCCGATCACGAGAGCTTTGTGATAACTTGGGAAACGAAGCTTGGATCAGGGAAATTGCATATAATGGCGAGACCTAAGAAATGTGTGAAAAGAGATTGTGTGTGAAGCATTCTATGTTTTTTTTTGCAGAGATAAGGGAGACTTTTTACAATATCAAAGCTAAACAGATTAGAAATAATCTTTTCAAGAAATAATCATTTAAACTTATGCCTCGCTTGGGTATTTATTTTTCATCTTTGAATAAACTCTTGTAGGTTTTATTTGGGCTCATAAATTGGGTTTCTTAAAACCTTGAACAGAGCCAAAAATAGGTATGTTTTTAAGTATTGCCTGTGATTCTATTAAATGGAAATTTTTTAGTTTCAGATTTGCCATCTAAAGCTATTAACCTTTCCAAGAAAATAACATTTAGAGGTTCAAGCATTATCTCTTGTCTAGATTTTAATTAAATAAACATTCCATGGCTTTGCTCAGTTTCGAATTTGAAATCCAAAGGAAAAGAAGTTTCAGGATCTAAAAAAAGCAGCAAAAATTGAAATATTACGGTATTAAAAATGTATTTTGAGTTTATTTTATGCTATCTTGGAGTTAATGCTATTTTTAACGAAATTATCTAAGCTTAGAAATCATATCTAGTGTTAAAAATCATATCTTAAAAGTGTTTTTTCTTATTTCTTATTTTATCTACGCAAAATTTGATTTGATTTTATTATACATTAACATAATATTTAATAACTGTGATAATTTCACATGGTTCCGTATATAAAAAAGATAAAAATCCCACTAAATAACCTAAGAGTTATGCAATTATTGTATCCAATCTATTTCATTATTACGTGAGTTGCCATAAAATACATTACATATTTGTTCAACTGATTGCATTGGTTATAAATAATATAATTAATGGGAGATAACATTGTCAATATAAAAATGTGTGTGTGCGTGTTTGTGATAAGATTAGATGTCTTTGCTTTTGCCCCCAATTTATCAGCAAATACCATCATCAATTCGAAAGAAGCTAATGTTCGCACTCTATATTCCATTCTTGCAGACGAGGAAGCCCTAGCCAGAGGAGAGGAGACTAACAGGGAAAAGAAGCAGCAGCAGCAACAGCAGCAGGCGGAGGAGAAGGAGAAGCGGGAACCTCTCTCTCGCAAGGCTTCCGGTGAGGGAGATCTGATCACCGTTGAGATCAAGCAAGGACCCTTGAGGAAGGCATCGCCACCCAAAGAAGCGATGAACAGCCACGCGACGGCCACCCAAAACGGACAAACCACTGTCGTTGGACACCATCGCGGATTCTCACAGCCCTCGGTGACAGTGGCCGCTGCGGCTGCTTCAGGCAACACAGCCGGCGATCCATGGTTCCTGCAGACCACCGGTCATCAAATGCCGCCCACAGCACCGCTGCGGCACAACAAGCGGCCGGCGCCACAGCCGAATGCTGTTCTGGGTTCAGGAGCTGGCGGTGTGTCGACAGCCGGGGCAGGATCAGCGGTGGGAGCAGTGCTACTGCATCAACAGCAGCTAAGCCAATCGCAACCGCACATTGTGCCGCCCAGCATACCGCCGCATCATCATCATCATCGCGAGAACAATGTGGTAGGTGCACCTCTCCCTATAATAATATTCATTAAATTGACCTAACCCTCGGCTTTGACATTGCTCTCCTTTCCAGCAGCATCCCAGCCAGGCGGGAGCGGCGGGCGCCTTGCATTTGTCATCGCATGCGCTTAATAGTCATAATTTAATCAGCAGCGCCAGCAATCATTCGCCCAAGTCTCCCAGCCAGACGCAGCAGCAGCAGCAGCAGCAAACGACAACCCAACAACAGCAACAGCAGGCGTCCCACAGCATACTGTCCACGTTTGCGCCTGCACCCACGGCCCCCTCTGGATCAGCGGGAACACAACCGGTGGCGGGTACTGCGGCCGCTGTGGCCGCTGTGGCCCAGCAGCAACAGCAGCAGCATCTCCAGCTGCTGGCCAATTGCGGTGGTTCCAGTGGATCGGGCCTAATGTCCTCCTCTCTGAATGCGGCGCAAATGGCGTTGCATAGCGCCGAGCGAGCGCTGCCGCCAAAGAGCCTGGCCTTGAGTGGCAGCCAGCACGGCAGCAATATGCTGCTGCACACAGCAACCCAACAAAGCCAACAGGCAGCTCAGCCAGCGGCTGTCGGCGGTGGAGTCAGCGGAACGACGGGCATGTCCACTTCGCTGCACAGCTTCGATATTAATGGAGGTGGTGGTGGCGGTGCGGTGAATGCTAACACAGCGTGGTCCAGCGGTTCTACCACAGCCATGAATCATGCCTCCCTATCGCCCACATCGATGGCGCCGCAACAAGGACGATCGCGGTGCGAGGTCAAACTGAACGCCATGCCGTAAGTGTCAAAATAAGGTTTAATATTTCAGATATTTCTTTAATAAATATACCTTTTCCTCAGCTGGTTCCATGGCAGCATAACGCGGGACGAGGCAGAGCATCTCCTGCAGCCCCGGGAGGATGGTTTGTTCCTGGTGCGCGAGTCTACAAACTTTCCTGGTGATTACACACTCTGCGTCTGCTTCCAAACCAAGGTGGAGCATTATAGGGTCAAGTATCTGGAGAATAAGTTGACCATAGACGACGAGGAGTACTTTGAGAATCTGGGACAGTTGGTGGCGGTAAGTCCTGAAGATCTAAGCCTAGCAAAAGCCAACTTTTACAATGTATTTCTTTTCCCATTAGCACTACGAGGCAGATGCGGATGGTCTGTGCACCCAGCTAATCAAATGCTTGCCCAAGCTGGGCAAACAAGAGTTCTGCATCAACTCCAAAGATTTCGTGGACAAGGGCTGGGTCATACCAGAGGCGGAGCTGCAGCTGCGCGAGAGCATTGGCAAGGGCGAGTTCGGGGACGTGATGCTGGGCATATTACGTAACGAAAAGGTGGCCGTCAAGATGCTCAAGGATGAGGGGGCCGTGCAAAAGTTTCTGGCCGAAGCCTCGGTCATGACGTAAGTTTTTCTGAGCTGCTAAAAATCACTTTCTAGATTTTATTATCATTATTTTCCTTACAGTACGCTAGAGCACGACAACCTGGTCAAGTTCATTGGCCTGGTCTTCACCAGCAAGCACCTGTATCTGGTCACAGAGTACATGAGCAAGGGGTCACTGGTTGATTACCTGCGATCGCGCGGACGACAGCACATAACCAAAAAGGATCAAATCATTTTTGCCTAGTAAGTTTTTTAGTAATTCTTTGTAACTAATTTCAAATTGTAATGAAATTTGTTTGTTTAAACAGCGACACTGCCTCTGGTATGGAGTATCTGGAAGCCAAAAAGGTTGTGCATCGCGATCTGGCAGCCCGCAATGTCCTTATCTCGGAAGATTGTGTGGCCAAGGTATCGGATTTCGGTTTGGCTCGCGAGGAATGCTATAATCTTGACGTTGGCAAGCTGCCCATCAAATGGACGGCTCCCGAGGCTCTGAAAAATGGGGTAAGTTGTGGAAACTGTTGCGCATTTAGAGAAGGAGTGTCTTTAAATATCGAAATATAGGTACTGTACTGATATTTGAGGCAAAATTGTATAAAAAATATGGATATTTTCACTGTCCTATATATTTTAGGTGCCTTAAATCGGTATTCTGTTTGATACATTGACTAATATAGTCAAAATAAATATAAAATACACATTTGAAATCATGTTTCCCATATTTGTTTGATAATATTGATATTTTAACATTAAATGCGATATTTTTCGATATTTTACGTGTCCTATATTTTTATGTGCCTTAAATCGGTATTCTGTTTGATATATTGGACTAATATAGTCAAAATGAATATAAAATAAACATTTAAAATAATGTTTCTGATATATGATCGATAATATCAATATTTTAACGATAAATACGATATTTTTCGATATTTTTAAAGTCGATATATGATATTTTTGCGATAATCATTACTAATTTCGATTTTTAATTTATAAATCTTGTTATTTTCTCTAGAAAACATTTATAATCTAAAGAATTATTCTCTATTCTCAGCGTTTCTCCAATAAATCCGACATGTGGAGCTTTGGCATACTGCTGTGGGAAATCTATTCCTTTGGACGCGTGCCTTACCCACGAATTGTAAGTAACTCTCCTTCTATTTAATCAGAATCGATTTCAATATAAACAAACTTTCTTACAGCCATTAGCCGATGTGGTAAAGCACGTTGAGGTGGGCTACAAAATGGAGGCGCCGGAGGGCTGTCCACCGGAGATCTACGAGATGATGCGCCAGGCCTGGGACCTCAATCCCGCCAAGCGACCCACATTCGCGGAGCTCAAGGTGAAGCTGCAGCTGCTGAACAATGCCACAGCGTGAGGAGACCTCGAGGAATGGATGCAGGAGAAACTACAACGGATTGTTCAGATCAGTTGCCAGTGGAGCCGTAGCCGGAGCTAGAGCCAGGATCCGAAGAATCGCAGAAGCGAAAGCTGAAAAACCAACACCGAAACACTGAACGCAACAATTTTTCGTACGATTATATACATACTTGAATATATATATAACTAATTTACAACAATTTATTTACATATATAATTTATGAAGTAAGTTTTTGTAAGCCTAAGCGAGGAGATGAAACCCAACACAATCAAGCAATGTTAGTGAGTTGCGCCAGCTTCCGACATAATTATATGAAATACGAACTACGGGAAAGGACAAGAAGATGAAGAAGAAGAAGGTGGGGGAAGAAGAGCTTCTGTGTAGCCTACCTACTACCTACTGACCTTCAACTACCACAATATTACGTTATCTGTGTACACTGTGTAACTGTAGCTATTTATTAATCCCCGCCCCCTTTTTGGATCGTACTCCACTGTAAGATTTATTTTCTGTATCCTGTATCTTTATGTTATATAGAATACGCATACATATGAGCGCGCCTCCAACTCCCTTTTGGGGGCAAGCAATTGTTTATAGAATGTGTTTCCCCTCATATTGAAGACGACAAACTTTTATTCGAGTTTCCGTTTCTGTTTGTAGCACAAAAACCAGGGGGATGGGATGACCACATAGCACTTGTCCAACAAGTCGTTGGGGAAGAGATCAAGCTGAGAATTAGTTAAATTTAGTTACATTTATTTGTATTGGAAATCAAAAAGAAGACAGCATAAAAATTATACTTAAAAAATAAAGAACGAAGGCGGCTCCAGTCGCGTGTCCTTAAACTCAAAAATAAAACTGAGAAAAGTAAAAAGATGAAAAAAACACTTGTGAAAATATGCATTACATTACAACTTCTACATATAATACAACAATACACACATAAACTACGTATTTAGCATATGAATCGATTAATAATAATATAAATACATAAATTATTATATGCGCCAAGTTCGTGAATATATTCGTTCATTATTCGGTCCGTTCTTCTAACAAGGAATCTCCTTCTCTCTGTACTCTAATCGAACCGAACCGAACCGAACCGATAAAGGCAAAGTAGTAAACCTGTAATTTATTTTATAAAGAGTTACCTTATACACCCCTTTAATTTACTTAATAATACCCATGTATTTATGTTAAGCGAAACCTTGTACATTTATGCGTTTTAATTTCCAAACCAGCGGCAGCCACTTTGCTTTAACATTTAATTTTAGTCTACTTTATGTAAAACACCACACACCACACACACTACACACCCTTCACATGACACACACACATACAATTAATTAATTTTAAAGTTATTATTTTTTTAAAAACAACACAAAACACATCTATCCATATTGTAAAAGAAAGAAAGTTCTATGCGTTAGCAAGATCCCTGAGACAAAAAGCACACAACAATTTGCACCAACTACCACACAAAACTTAATTGAGGTGATTAAACGATGGCAGAGAGAGTTCTAAAACTTTTAATAAAAGTAAAGAATACAAGCATGAATACGATTTTGCATTTTTTATTAGAAATGGGTGTATATTTAAATAGTTATGTATGTTTTATGCTGCTAAAATCCCAAAAAAATACAAAACTCTTCTAATTTTGATAGGCATAAATATTTCTTTATTTCAATCAATTCCTTATAACTAGGGTCAAAGGATATACCTTCTTAATTCACACACAATCCCCTCTCTTTGTTAATTAAAGATTTACATTTCATACAAACTTTTTATTTTTGCAATTACCACAATATTAAAATTTAGAAATTAATAGAAATTGTACCTAAACGAAACAATAACACTCTATTTTTGCAGTCGTCGCGTTGCCTTGCGTATGACCCGACCCTCCGGTGGTGGAGCAAACATATTCCCAGCGTTCGCCTGCTGGGCTGGCGTGGCACCGCCACTGAAATTCAAGGCTCCAGCCGGATTGCTTGCTGGGGGCGTGGGTGCTGGGCTGCCAAAGACAGTGGGTGCTGGTGTACCACCAGCGCCACCGAAGCTAAACGGCTTGGCCGTATTCATGCTCTGGTTGCTGGGCGGCGAAGCAATGCCGCCAGCAGCAGCTCCGCCAAACGAGAAGGGGGCATTGCCGGCTGTAGAATTGTTGGCGGTGGCGACGGCGGCGGTGGTCTTGGCCCCACCAAAGGCGAAGCCTCCCGGCTTGGCTTGGTTCTGGGTGGCAGCCACCGCACTGGCGAACAGATTGCCGCCGGGAGCAGCAGTTGCTGAGCTGCCGCCAAATGCAAATGGTTTGTTCTGATTGGTTGCTGCTGGCTGTGATGGTGCTGCTGCTGCTGGTGTTGCTGCTGCTGCTGGTGCTCCAAATCCTCCAAATCCTGACGTTGTAGCAGCAGCTGGCTGAGTGGTGGCATTGCTGCCGCCGCCAAAGCCAAATGTGGGTTTCACCACTCCTGTATTGGCGCTTGCTGGACTTCCAAAAACATTCGGGGGCGCTGTTTCCTCCTTTTTGCTGAAAGAGAATCCTCCAGATGCAGCGGCTGAAGATGCTGCTGTTGCTGCCTGGTTGCTGGCGTTGTTTCCCCCAAAGTTAAAGCTTGGCTTGGCCACGGGACTGCCAAACAAGTTTGCTCCACTGGGCTCTTCGGTCTTTTTCGCTGCGACGGCGGCAAAGGAGAAACCTCCTGTTGGTGCTGCTGCTGCTGTCGGGGTCGATGGCTGTGCGGCACCAAATGCAAATGGTTTTGTGGCTGCAGGCGTAGCAGCAGTGGCTCCACTACTACCGAACATGGGTGTCGAGGGTTTCGCTGATGATCCAAAAGTAAAAGCGTTGCTGGCAGGCGCAGGTGATGGTGCCACTGCTGCTACCGTTGGGGCTACGCTGCCAAAAGCTGGCGGAGCAGCAGACTTATCACCTCCACCAAAAGTAAGCACAGCATTGGGCTTGCTAATCGAGTTTTTGTCTCCTCCTGCTGCTGCTCCTCCTCCAAATGCAAATACGGATTTGTTAACATCAGTGTTGCTGCTCGATGATTCCTTGGCAGCAGCTGCTGCTCCTCCAAAACTAAAGGGCGTGGCTGTAGCTAAGCCTGCACTTTGCCCAAAGGTAAGATTAGTGGCTGGTTCCGCTGGCTTTGCAGCAGCACTTCCACCGAAGCTAAAGAGATTCGTGGCTGCCGTGGCAGAGTTTGTTGTAGGAGCATTAAAGGCAAAGGTTTTGGCTGGCTCTGTGGTCGCTACAGCTCCCGCTGCTGGTGCTGCTGCTGCTGCTGGTGGCTTAAAGGAGCTGCCAAAGCTGTTATCCTGACTGCCAAAGATACCAGCTGGTTTCGAGGCTTCTGGTTTTGAATTGAAAACTCCGCCAAAGGTGTTGGGCTTGCTTTCCGTTGCTCCATTGGTGGCGCCAAAACTAAATACTGCCGCCGGTTGCGCTGGAGTTGCGCCTCCATTAGAAGCTAAGCTTGGTTGTCCAAAGGCAAACATTGGCGCTGCTTTCGGTGGACTTATTATGCTGCTACTGGCTGTGGGTGCTGCGCCAAATGGAGATGTACTGGCTGTGGTCGTGGTCGGCTGGCCAAAGCTTAGCGTTGGCAGGACAGTTGCTGTTGCGGTGGGCGTTCCAAAGGTCAGTGAAGTTGTGCTCGGCTTTGTCAAGCTGTTGACAGTAGCTGTAGGTGTGATGATACTCTTTGTTGTTTCCGTTTTGAAGCTAGTGGCAGCGCCTACGGTGGGTCCATTACTAGTAGCCGGTGATTGTCCAAAGGAGAACACAGCAGGCGCTGGGCTGGAGCTAGTTCCGCTGCTGCTGGTGGTGGTAGTGGTGGTGGCAGAGCCAAAGGACAGTGTGGGTGCTGTAGAGGTTTTTGGACTGCCAAAGGTTAGCAGGGGCTGAGCAGACGTTAATGAAGTGGCAGGCAGGTTAAACTTGGGCTGAATAACTGAAGCGGCTTCTGGAGCTTTGTCTGGAGTGGAAACTGTTGCTGCTGGTGTGGCTGAAGTGGCAGCAGGAGCTGTTGCTGGAGCTGAAGTGGTAGCAGGAGCTGCTGCTGGCGCTGAAGCTGTTAATGGAGCTGCCGCAGCTGCTGCTGCTCCGTCCTTTGTTTGTCCAAAGACTAGCTTTGTCGCTGTTGTGGCCGTGGTTGCTGCTGCTGGCACTATAACTTCGTTGCTTAATATAACCGACTTGCTGGGGGACTCAACGGTCTGGGCAATGCTGATCGTAGAGGTTGTTGTGGTGTTTGTAGAGATAGTTGTGGTGATTGTAATGGTCGTTGATGTAGCAACGGACGAGCTGATGGGTTTAATGGGCGTTGGCAGCCCTGCAGGCGGCAGTGAGGTATCAGGCTCATCTGGCTCCCCTTGGTACAGTTCACCCTTCAATCCGCTCAGCATGATGGCCAGCTTAGTCTTTTGTGTGCGCTCCACACTGGGATTTTTAACGCCCAACATAGAGTTTTGCTGCTTGGGCTTCACGAACTGAATGCCCGCATATTCCCCGGCATCCACATCGGGGCTATTGAGATCCTCACGCGGCGGATCTACTGCTTTTTGCGACGACTGTCGTGCGTTGAACAGAGTAAGCTTCGGTTTCTCTGGAGCAACAGCCTCCGCAGAGCGAGAATCACTAATGTGATTTTTAACGGCAGGCGCTGAGATCGTTCGCGCTGGTGGAACAGCCGCAACAGCGGTAATGGGCATGCTCTGTGTCCTGCCAACGCACTCTGTATCCACTTTACGCTGCATTTTGGACTTGGGCGAAAATTCCGGCGAACTGCTACTGACGGCGGACTCGTTATGGCTTTGCTGCAGGCTCTCCCGCATGTCAAACAGCTTCCGCTTGTTGTTGTGCCGCAGACTAGAGCTCAGCGAGGAGGCAATATCGTTGCTGTAGCTGCAATTGCGCCGCTTGGCCACCTGCTCGGGTGACTGGCGTGGCGAGATGGCGCCATTGGAGTACATATGCTGGAGTGTTGGTGGAGGAACAGGCAAAGAAGTCAGATTGTGGCGGAGGGGAACGGCAACGGTTAGCTCCCGCTGTCTTTTGAAAGACTGATGCTGCTGCTGCTGCTGTTGGTGGTGGTGGTGGTGGTGCTGCTGCTGCTGCAGCCGATGCAGTTCGTGCTGATGCTGGTGATGCTGATGAAGATCTACAAAGTCCTCACGCTGGCAGCTTCTTTTCGTAAAGTCATGTGCCGCCGACTGTGTATCCTGAAAGCAACCGTAGAAACCTAAGCTCGTCTCTCTCTTGCTGCAACCCACACGATGCAAACTTACACCACTGTTGATGCGTTTCCGCGAGATTTCCTTGAGCTCCTCCAGAACACTTCTGGTTGGTTCGCATTCGTGTTGCGGATGCGGCGGATGCAAGATGGGTCGATTCTCCCTTGATAATTGCTCTTGATCGTTGGGTTTGAGCGCCGACACACCCACCAGTGAGTTGGATCGCATCAGACTAGACAGTGTGTTGCCGGAATAAAAGCTTCGCTCTGGCGGCGCTATTTTGGTGAGCGAGAGTACCGGAACACTCGACTTGTAGGGCAGTGGAGGAGCTGCGGGACGTCGTGCTTGCGACAGTGGACTGTACAGATTGCTGACGGACAAACTGCGATGCAAACCAGCACCGCCACTGCCACTGCCGCGTGCTCCCAGGCTGTTGTCATGGTAGGCGGCAATGCGTGAGGTCAGGCCACTGCTGTGCACATCGGCAAAGGTCCTGGGCGAAGTTTTTAAACTTTAATAAGGAAATTTTAAGTAAAATTAAGAGCCTAACCCTCTTACCTTGGATCCAACTGGCTTAAATTCAGTTTTTGTCTTGATATGCTGCTGCTGTTGCTGCCTGCTATGGCCGTGGCCATTGTCTGACTGCTCAGCGATTCGTCCGGGGTTCGACTGCCGTTGCTGCTGCTGCTGATCACGCTGTTCCGCCTCAGGGGACTGAGTGTCATCAGTAGGCGACTGGGCATAGGGCGATTGCTGCTGGAATTATTACAAAACGAAAAACGTTTACTAAGCCTGCTATGTGGCAGGGCACACACTACACTTACATGGTAGAAGCGTCGATCCGCGTGGAGTCGGCCATGGGGCTGTTCATGTGCAAGCGACGACGCTCCATGCTGTCCAAGGTCAAAAACAGGTTATTTGGCAATGGGCAATGACGGAAACGAGACACTTGGAGTGCGGGCGGAATTATCCTCGCTTAAATGCACGCCTTTAAGCTCTAAAACCCAGGTTTTATTAGGTTTTTTAGCAAAGTAAAACAATTTTTAACGCACCTGGCGAAATAGAGCGGAATACTATCGATGGCACTATCGATGTATCGAATTTGCGCCTTTCTGAGCAACCATCGATAGTTTTTTGACAAATTCTGTAGTGTGACTGTGGGCGTAGCGCCAAAATATTCACGGCGACTGGCAATAAAAATACCGCTGGCTGACATTAAAATACCAAAGTATACCAAGGTCTTTAAAATACCAAAGCGATACAAATACGGATAGAATTACAAAATAACGTTTTTTTTTTTTAATTTAACGTTCTTTTATATTTAAATGTATTTATTTTCCAACAGAAATAGTTAAGAAATAAATTATATTGTAATTATTCACAAGTAGCTTCTTAGCCAATTATTCTAACAGTTCTTCTGATAGAATTCAGTTACAAATTAAATTAAATTAAATCTCCGCATAATTCTATAATTTAAGTCTAATATTTAATGCTATTTTCAGTCCGATTCGAGTTCATCTTTTTTATGGGACTCAGCCCGAAATGCGTGCATTTTGGATCGCAGATGAGCCTTTAGATGTGTGTTGCGCTGGAAGGATTGTTCGCAGATTGTGCAGCTAAAAGTTAAAAACTGAATTCATTATTAATCCCTTAAACATCAGAAATGTACTCACGAATAAGCCCTTACACCGGTGTGTATCAGTTCATGCCGCTTGCGCCCTGAAGCCGAGCTAAACGTCTTATCGCAGTGGGTGCAGTTATAAGGTCGAGCATTTGTGTGAATTCTGGAAAGAATTATTAATAGTTAGAACTGAGTGAACTCTTCGGGTTAACTTACCTCTCGTGGATCACACGGGTGGTGCTATTGTGGAAGGTTTTGCTGCAGTACCGACAGGCGTAGGGTCGCTCGCCCTTGTGCACGATCCGCTGGTGCAGCGACAGCAGGTGATCGGTGTAGAAGCTCCTTCCGCACTCATCGCAGGCAAAGTTCCTGATGCCTGTGTGCCGGAGCATGTGCAACTTAAAGTTGCTTTGGTCCTTGAAGTGGCGGCCGCACTGTTCGCACACACAGTCACGCAGGCGCTGCTGCCGCTTTCGCGCCACAATCTGCTCCTCAGTCATGTTCTTCCACGTTACATACTGTTTCTTTTTCCTTGGCTTCACGGGTGAAGATTTGGGATCCAAGTCCACGCTTTCCGGCTTTGTTGCTGTGTTGCCACGAGGGCGGCCTCGTTGCTTCGGTACGGGTGAGGGTGGACAGGAGTTATCCGTAAAACTATCTGGCTCAAGTTCACCCTCAATTTCAGAGGAATCCGGCTCAGGTTCCGGCTGAAGCTGTCCGGAAGAGTTCGGAAAGGAGAGATCTGTGTAGCAGTCTTCTTCCACTTCATCTTCAGCATCTGAAATGAGGCTACCAAACTCTTCTGGATCGTTGCTGGTTTCGTAAATGGCTTCGAACTCCTCGATCACATTTGTATCTACTTCCTCCTTTTCCTTTGAGGCTGGTTCCTCCCCGACGTCCAGACAAGCGTCGAACTCATCAAGGTAATCATCGTCCACCTCAGGAGAGTCAGGGGAAATCAAGGTATCGATGTTAGCCTCTTCCTCCTGGAGCTCACAGCTCTCTGCTTCCTCCTGGAGCTCACAGTTCTCTATCGCCTCCTCCTGAAGCTCACAGTTCTCTAGTACCTCCTCCTCCTTCTCTTGATGGCTCGTCTCCTGTTCAAAAACTTTCTTTTTGGACATTTTGCCTCGCTGCAGCAGATCCTTCTGCGTTTGAAGGCACCGTTCCCGAAACACCATGGCCAGCTTCAAGTCGTGCAGGCAGCAGGCACAAATGCAACTGGGCAGCGTGGGATCATTATTTATCTGTAAATAATTCCTCAATTAAAGGCTTAAACACGATTTCATTCAAACTTACCACGGCGCCAGTTACTTGTATCAGGTTTAATAGCATTGTGGCGTTCTCAATGCTAAATAGATTCTTGGGCCTTGTGTTGTAGATAACGCCGGCACAAGTCCGGCACTGAAGTGGCATTTTTAAGCCTGGATATGTTTAAAAATTAAGTTAAATGCGAACATAAATTAAATTTGTTTGGAAAAGGCGAAGAAATCAGCTGTCTTGCTATCGATAATTGATAGCCGATAAGCGATAATCCAGTACTGGCCTGGAACGTAAACAATCAACAATTAACTTATAAATAAAAAAAGCTCTCGATGCGGAATAAGAACTGTCGCGTTTGCTCCGCCCAGGAGGCTACACTTGACATTTTTGAGCCTGAAAATATTCACCTGGTTCGCCAAATCCATTCCATTACGGGCGTAGAGGTAGGTGGCCAGTAAATAATTAAACTTTAAACCCCTTCCTTCATTTCATTCCCTATTTCGCAGCTAAGTGATAGATTAAAACTCTCGAGACACCTTTGTCTGGTTTGCCTGGGCGATCTGAACGCTGCTATTAAATTCCGCCAACTCTGCATTATTTCCGAAAAGCAGAATCTTGAGAGGATTGACGTAGCCCCCAAAGATAACCCAATACAAGCAGAGGAGCAGCTGGAGGATATAGATGACGACGAAATCGAGTTGTATTTCACAAAGGAAGATGAGGCTACTTTGCAACTGGAAACCATTCAAGAGGAGGCCCCCAAAAAACTAAAAACAAAGCCAGTTGGTCGAGGTGAACCTTATGTCTGCGGAGATTGTGGTAAAAGCATAAGCAGAGCCAACTTTTTAGAGCACAAGCTGAGGCACTCGGGCATCAAGAATTTCCATTGTCAGTTCGGGTAAAGCTTAAAAAATAATTCCCAATATCGAAGATATATTTAATCTTTCCTTTTTGACAGCTGCGGCAAAAGCTTTGTCACCCGCAAGGAACTCATCCGTCACAATCGCACGCACACGGGCGAAAAGCCCTTTGCCTGCAGCTACTGTCCTCTAAGGTTCTCGGATGATAGTGCCCGACAGCAGCACCATCGACGCCATCGGCAGGAGCGCAATTTCCAGTGTGACATTTGTGAGAAGAGCTTCATCAGTTCCGGCTGCCTAAGCAAGCACAAGGTGATGCACTCCTCGGAGCGCCAGTACTTGTAAGTTTTTAGATTATTTAACTTGTTCTTAGCTTAAAATTCTATCTATTTCAGCTGTAAAATCTGTGATAAAAGCTTTCAAAGAAAGGCCCATCTGGATAACCATTTGAAAACCACCTCTCACATGGAATTGGCTAATTGTAATGCGTAAATTAATGATTGGTATTCTTTTATACTTAAAATATTAAATGAAGATCTCTATTAAAACAATACTTTGTAACATTTGTACTCTTTTTTTGTTTATTTACAATTACTAATAATAATAGAGATTTACGTTAATTGCATTCGTTTAGGGACTAGTACAGCTCCGAGTGTCGTATTGCGTCGTTATTCTGATGTTTTCTCATAGTCAGTTGGTGGGTCATTGTCCCGATATGCTGTTCCAGCTGATGTTTACGGGAGAAGTTCTTATTGCACGGTCGACATCTGAAATTGGGAATCTGATAAATAAATATTCCCAGCAGGTTGAAGCTGGACTTACAGAAAGGGTTTCTCTCCCGTGTGGGTGAGCATGTGGTTCTTAAGCACATTCGAATAGGAAAAGGACTTGCCGCAGGTGGGACAGGTGAAAGGTCGCTCATTTGTGTGGGTTCTGCAAAGGAATTCATAAATTTAGTAATGTTTTGTGTAAGGGTATAGCCTTAGGCCTCACCTTTCATGTCTAATGTTAGAGCTGCGGTCTGCAAAGGAGCGATTGCAGTATTTACACGTAAATGGCTTCTCTCCTGTATGCACGCGGATGTGGCGATTTAGCTCGGAAGGACCAGCAAAGGTTTTGCTGCAGATTCTGGAGAAAATAGATAAAACCATCAATAAAATCTTCAAACTAGCTAGAAAGCCATCTTGTGATACTCACTCGCATTCGAACGGCTTCTCGGCCAGGTGGCGACGCATGTGTATGTTGAGCGCCGCCCGTTTGGAGTAAATATTGCCACAAATCTCGCACATGATATTCGTGCTGGTCTCCTCGGGCGAGGACTTGCAGCTTAGGGGCACTGGGGTCATCTCCTCGCTATTCCCTGCAGCAGAGTTGCGGGGTCGTCCACGACCACGCTTGCTGTGCCGGGTTTTGCGCACCTTGGCCTTGCCACAGCGCTCGCTGGGATTGTAATCACTGTCGCTGCCCTGCTGTACCAGCAACTCATTTTCATCCAGTTCATCTGCCACGATGTCCATTTCGTAGGGCTGCTCAGAGTCCGCAATGCCATCCTCCAGGCGCTCCTCCAGCATGGCCTCCAGCTCCATGCCTTCCTCCTCGGTATTGATGAAATCGCTGGTGGCCTCGTAGATGTACTCCGCCACTATGTGCGGCACCTCGTCTGTAGGCTCGACCTTCATCTCGGCCTGGTAGGAGATAATGGGTATTCCTTAGTTTAAGTTGACAGCTTCCCACTTACCTTGACCACATTGGTGGTGAGCGCCACCTGGCACAGCCGCCGGAAGTCATGGGCGTTGGTCAGCTTGTCCAAGCAGCTCAGGCACAGCATGCTGGGAATGTCCTGCAGCGGCACCAGCTGACAAAACCATAAAAGTCAATGATACTCCGCTCACAGGTGCCTTGTAATCCTATTTACCTTGATGCTGACCACTTCCTCCAGCTTGCGGACCAGCTCGCGACACTCCTCGTCCTCGTCGTCAAACAGTGGCGACATCGTGTCCACGTTAATGTTTTCTGTCAAACAGATTCGGCACAGCATAAACTCGGGCATGGTGGCTCGAAAATTCAGGAAAATAAACAAGCGTCTGCTGCAGTGCCTCACCCAGGGTTGTCAAATTGATAAGAGCTGCAGAACTATCGGTGGCGGGGGGCTATCAGTAATCGATGATGGATAATCGACGGGGAACTCTCAATAAACGAAATTATATTAAAATATATTGAAATATATAATTTACGCCGATAAAAACTATCGTTAAGAACTATCGCAGTGCATTTACGAATTTAAATACCTGGCAACCCTAGCATCTTGTTTACGCAGGTTTTGTGTTTTGAATTGGAATTTTAGGATTTTTTTTTAAGGAAAGCAGCGATTTTAAAGCACCTTATGGAGATCAGCATCAAGTGGGCCATGTGTCGCACCTGCACGGCCGAGCGGTGTTCCACACTGCGGCCCCTTTTTGAATCCGATGCCGCCAAGCATTTAATTCTACACGCCGGCTTGGTTGTGAGTATCAACAAATGCGACTTGAAATGTAGTTAAACATTAATGGTTACCCATTTAGGTGGAACAGGACGATGGTTTGCCCGATCAAATATGCGCGGATTGCGTTGATAAGCTGGAACAGGCCCACCGCTTCATTAAGATGTGCAGACGTTCCGATGAGCATCTAAGGAATCTCGTTAACAAAACTATTTCCTCGGCTGCGCGTTTCAGGACAACAAGCGTCGCTGATGGATCGCCTCCGAGCCAAAGGAAGCGTGCCAGAAAGCAAGAGCTCAAGGCACAGACCCTGAAGTTTTTTCCAGACGATGATAATCCCGAAGAACCACAGAAAAGGGAGGAAGAGAGAGAGGAGGAGCTGGAGGAACCCGAAGTGGATGAACCTTTACCCATAGAAGAGTCTGTCTCGCCTGAAGAGGAAAGCAGGCTAGTTTTTGATGAGGAGTACATTATTCCCATTCAGGAAAACAAGAACTATGACAATGACTATGAAGCTACATCCTCGCAGGGCAGTCCCATAGCCATAAACAACGAAGGAGACTCGCAGGAGACCAGTGAAGAGGAGAGCCTTGCACAAAAATCAGATAACGATACCAATAATTCCCAGCTCAAGTCCCAAATGCAAAATCAATTCAACGAAAAGCGATACGAGTGCGAGTAAGTGTTACAGTCTTAAAGTTTACAAATTTACTAATTCTATGCTGATTTTAGGGTCTGCAGCAGACGCTTCAACGCCGCCTGCAACCTGACCTCTCACATGCGAACCCACACGGGCGAGAAACCCTTTAAATGCGCTTACTGCTCCCGTCGATTTGCCGATCATAGTAGCCATCGCAAGCACGAACGGTAAGTTACTATAACTTTGTTAAATTCAACCTTTTTTTAGCAGTTTTTTCCTTATTTCAGAATACACACCAATGAGCGTCCGTATGCCTGCAATATTTGCGGAAAAACCTTTGCCTTGTCCACCTCTCGCAAGGCCCACTACATGACGCACTCCTCCGAAAAGCCCTATAAGTGTGAGCCCTGTATGAAGTCATTCCGCTTGAAGCATCAGCTTACGGCGCATGAAAACACGGATACGCATCGTCAGGCCTGCGCCTAACAAGTACAAAGAAATACAATAAAATATGATAAACAATTCATCTGTTTTATTCTATAAACAATATTTGTAGCTACGTTAAACTAGAACCTTAAATGTCCTCACAGTCTTCGGTATGCGGCGCGGGATTCATCGACTCAACTCGGCTGCGATGGGTTTGAGTCGTAAGGTGAGCCTTTAGCTGGTGCAGAAGGGTGAAGGATTTGGAGCAGGTGACGCAGCTAAAGGAAAGTTATTATTATTAAGAAAGGTATTGCTTTTAAAGAGGCTTCTCTCCTACCTGTAATTCTTCTCGCCAGAGTGGAGTAGCATATGGTTCTTGAGAATAGCTGTATGCGTGAAGGTTTTTCCGCATTCCTGGCAGGCGTAGGGGCGAGTGTTGGTGTGGACTCTCTCGTGGCGTATCCTTTCGCTGCGATCGTAAAAGTGGCGTTCACAGTGAGAGCACTTGTACGGCCGCTCGCCTGTATGGCGACGCATATGGGCACGGAGCTCGCCTTTTTGGCGAAAGGCTTTGTGGCAGATTCTAAAATGCATAAAGAAGACAATAAACAACGTCTGTAACAACTATTTCGCCACTTACTCGCACTGGTTGGGCTTGTAGTCCGTGTGGGCCATCATGTGGGCCGTGAACAGGGACTTCTTTTCATAGATTTCGCCGCACAGGCTGCACATAAATGTTGTGGCCTCTTGGCTCTCGGTCTTAGTCAGCTTTCCCCGTGCGGCCTTCTGCTTTCGCTTCACTTTTAGCTCGCTATCGGGTTTGCGTGGCCTCCCAGGCTTGCGCTTTGCCAACGGACTGGCGGTCTGAGCAGGCGATAGTGACAGGAAATCGTCTTCGTTGAGCTCTTCCTCATCGAAATCCACTTCGTAGTAATCTTCGGTTAGCAGGGAATTATCATCAACGGACTGGCTGTTGTCTTCCACATATCCTTCCACCTGTGCCTCATTTTCGTAGGCGTCCAGTTGAGTAATTAAAACGTGGTCAGTACACCCTTTAGTGTGTTCAGCTTCCTCCTCGATCTGCTCAGCCATGATTAAGTCAGTGATGTCGAGTCTCGAAGCCTCCTCCAGCTGCTCCTGCTCTATCTCTTGGAGTATCTCCTCCTCATCGTGACAGCTGGTATCTGCGTAGTTCAGTTGCAGCTTCTCGTACAGATACTCCATATACTCTGTATCGCTGGCTTGAGCCAGATACGCCGGTCTCTCTGGATTCGGATCACTCGTCGCCCAATAAACCTGAGCATTAAGGCACAACTGCCGAAAATTGAACCACATGTCAACGAATTCACAGCAGCTGCTGCAGGCGCTGCCGGGCATCTTGGAGGACTCCCGAACCTATGAGAGCTTGGATTAGTTAGTTGAGGTTCCTTCTTTGGTTACCATTACTTACCCTGATGCCACAACAAACCTGCACCCTTTCGCCTAGACGATCCTGGCCCTTTGATGGCTCTTCGAACAGGGATGTCATCGTTTGCTCCTCGAACTCGCCCATGCAAATCCGGCACTTTACCAGCACCACCGGCAAAGCATCGGCATTCATCCTAGCCAGCAGTTAGTTAGTTAGCAAAGGTAGAAGCAAGGAAGTAGGAATTATTAAATAAATTCGTTGTAAACAAAAACAAGTTGTGCAATAGAGATGGACGTCGATGGGAACGTAACGATATGTTTTAAGCCGATTATCCGATATCTATTTCGATAGAATCAATCGAATTCTTGTTTTTTTTTTTTAAATTTTGAAGTCCATTTTCTTTAAATGTTTTAAATAGTGGTATACAAAACAACAGGAGGGGTGAAATGAGCTTAACATTTATTTTTATTTATTAAAGATAAAGATGTAAAATAATTGAACCCAATATTAATTAGATATTTTACAAATTTTCTTAAGACACGTACTAAAAAAACATTTTAAATCAAATCGTTTTTTTTATTAGATAAGTTAAATTTAATGGTAAACTAAACAATAAAGGAGCAAACTTTATTGTGTACCCTTGCAGATAACAATTGAATTATAAAATAAAAAAATATATGAGTTATATTTTATTATTTTCCTGATCGTTTCTATGGCAACTTGAAAGTGAGAGTATATAGAAGACTAGCCGCTAAGTTTCATTCAGATAACTTTAAAACTGAGAGACTCATTTGCGTAAAAACGGACAAAAGGACAGAGGGATAGACGGACATGGCTAGATCGACGCGGCTGTTGATGCTGATCAAGAATGTACTTGATAGGGTCTCCTGCACTACCGACTGAATTCATAACCCTGCAAAGAAATAGAATTGCTGGTGTGTTTTTAATGTACTTTATTCAGCATTTTATTGAATGTTAAATATGATTTTTCTATAGCTCGATATATCGATTGTGGAAAATACAATCGAGGTATCGCACTGCAAAGCTACCATCGATACTATCGATAGTAATATCGGTGTTTTTTCCAGCTCTACTGCGCGGCATTTCCATTTCCAAGTTGCATTTGTGTTTTACCTTTTCTCGTTTCACGTCGTTCTGCTTGTGTGACAGTTTTCGTGTAATTATAATTCAGACGTCCGCTCACGGTTAAAACAAAGATGATCTCCAACTGCGATATCACCGACAAGGCCAGCAGCAAGTAAGTTGACAGCAAAAGGACTCTTCGGTTGCCGGCATTTCGAAATAAACGTGCTATTTAAATGTGCTTGTGTTGGTAGGCGGTGCGGTGCACTGGTATTAGTTGTGCGATTTTGCAGATTTGCAAAAACAATGCTCCTTCTGTTTTTTCGTTCTGTTTCTTTTTTGTGTGTGCTTCCTCCTCCATTAACTCTATTTCTCTTTTGGAAGCGGGTGGCGGGGTGGAACCGGCATTTCCGTTCCGAATTTCTGCCTCGCCTTCGCCTGTATTTATTAATCTTTTAATGGGTTAACTGTTAACTGGGATCTAGATCTGTTCCAGTGCTCCTTTCCATTTTCCCTTGGCCATTGTTATGGACGCGCTCTGGAAAACGCCCTTAACAACCGATATTTGATATTATTTAAACCCCCCGCGCCGCCAATATACAGTACATGTGTGTAGGCATTATTATTAGTGTAGGATGGCCCAGCTGCAGGCAGGAAAATTGACCATTTTGAGTAGTTAGCTCAGGGCAACAGGACACTCTGGGTATAGTGGAAATTTATCTTTGAGTTGCCTGTTTTTTTCCAGTTAAATAAATATTTTACTCTTCAGAAAACCATCAAACTTTATTGTTTCCAATCCCTGTAAACCGAATATCAGTATTCATTTCCAGCTGGATTCTGATTTCCAGAAATCTCCGGGTTTCCCTTCCAATTTCCAAGTAATTTTAATTCCAATCAAAAGGGGAGCAATGGTAAATAATAGATTATTTTCAGCGATAAGTGCGCCTTCGTGTTGACATGGAGTATTTGTACAAGAAATACATTTAAATTTATATTATTTATAGAACTCATTATTTACTCATAAGAGAGTTCACTGTTCCATGTTTGCATGCATGTGTGAGTGTGTGTATGAGTACTTGCATACAGTGGTGGTTCTAGTTAAGTGCACACTGCAATGTCAGCAAGTGTGCCAGTTTCCCAGCTGCCCCTAGCCCTCGCTCCTCCTCCTCCGCCGCCTGCCTGCCTGCCTCTACCCTAATGCCGTATCGCTCGATGGACATCTCAAAACCCTCCCCGCACCACACCAATAGCCTAGCTATCCTAACAGTTTTATGACTGCAATCGAGGTGGCGCTTGTTTTTTGTCTTTTTGTGTTTTGTGCCCGTTTCCAAATTGTTGGTCAGCTCACTCCATGATAGAGGTGCCAGTAGTTGGGAGGTACAGCTAATAATTACATGTTCTTAATGGTAGAATATGGTCTTATCAGCTGGTTTTCATCCAAAAACTAGATATCTTTAAAGTAAAGGGCTTAAACAGCAATTAATAAAGATTTATAAGTAAAAAAACTAATGGTTAAACAAAACTACGCTTTTTCCAAGTAATATAGTTTATAAAGTCATATTTATTTGGGTTTTCTGAGTTATAGATTAGTTTAAAGCACCTACGATACACGAACCCTAGGTAAATATTTATTATATACCAAGAAATCCGTGCTTATAATCAAACTCCAAGTATAATTGCACTTAAGGGGTACAAATAGCAATCAATAAAGATTTATAAGTAAAGAATCCCTATGGGTACAAGTAATACAGTTTATAAAGTCACATTTATTAGTGTTTTCTGAGTTCTGAGTTATAGATAAGTTTAAACCACCTACAAGGCACAAATCCTCGAAAAATATTTAAAATATAACGAAAAACTCAAACTCCCAAGTATAATTTCACTTAAAAAGGCTTTTTAGAACAATTAACAATGTTTTATAGTTAAATTAAATGCAGTTCCGAACAATTAAATTCCAAATTAGTATTCCTCTTTAATGACATTTAAATGTTTTGTGAAAAACAAAATAAAACTGAGCCATAAATTGCACCTAGAACCCTCGAGAAGGAATAGTTTTACGAGCTATTTTAATGTCAGCGCATAAAAGTGAAGTTTTTCTGTTTTTCTGTAAACAAAACAATGCTCGTTGAACATTGATGAATGTTTTAAATTAGCCCAAGCTGCAGGCACCTGCTTTTCTCCGTTCTTGACCTTTTCTAAGCAAACTAGCTCTAGTCTGTGCTCTAAATTGGCTCCTTGAGTCATGCGAATTTCTGCCTGCAGCTGTTTCCATTCGCACTTATCATCATAATACGGGTAATTGTGGCGATAGATGAGTAATTGCGATTGAAATCGATGGCGTACACCAACAGTGGTGGCCAGTGATTAAGGGCAGTCGTGTTGGAGCTCCAATTCCCCGTATTGTGGGGATAGTTTCGGGCATAATATCGTCACGTGCCGCTGCCGCTGCCGCTATTTGCTGCTCCCGAAAGTGCTTAACTATATTTAAGTATAGTCACGCGATCAGGCTAATGCAGAGAGTGTGTGTGTGTGTGTATAATATATATGTTTGGATATGTATCTGGCCAAGAGCAACTGCACCGGAGTTTGAGGCTGAGTGGCAAGCAGCAAGTGCATTGAACTCGGGACACATTGCATGTTCGCCTTCTGGATGTGTTGTGTTGTTTGACTCGCCATAAAACTAAATGTCGATTTTGATTGCCTAGCCGCGTCGACTAGTTTTGTGCTGGCTTCGGGTGTTCGGGCTTATAGGTTTGGGTTTGGGTTTGGGCCTCAGCGCCCTAGAATGAGTCAATGGGTCTAATTCCCTGCAGAACCGCCAGAGAAAGCCGCATAGCCAGAGAATGCAGCCAGCCAGCCGCACCCAAAATGCAGACAGACGGGCCCACATTAATCCGACATAGAAATAGTGATAGATCTACACTGAAAGCATTTATTTAGGGCCTAAGAATGTTCTTGAAAATGGGAGAAATTACGAGAATAAAAATATTTCAGTATTCAGAAGGTTCCATAGCTTCAGTTTTAGTTTTCTGCCTAATTTACATGGCAAATATTTGAAAAAGAACTTGGAAATTACAATAAAATTAAGAAGAACAATAATATTTTAGTTATCAGAAGATTCTATAGCTTTAGTATTAGTTTTCTGACTAATTTACATGGCAAATATTTGAAAAATGAACTTTAAATATACCATAAAATGCGGAAAACAGGAAAAAACCTTATTTAATTTTTCTAAAATATTATTTAAAGCAAGAACCACTCTTTCTATTTTATTATAAATTTTTCCTGAAGTGTAGACTTGTCAAAGGAGGAGTTTACGAGTAGAGTTAGTCTGTCACTGACGCATGCAACCCACACGATAAGCAACCCCCGACCGAGGCCATAGTAGTAGGACATATCTGTCATATGGGCCCATCCAAGCCTCTGTCCTCGGTGTTTTCCAGTTTCCCTTTTCCCTGCTCCCTGTTCCTGTCCCCGAAAATGCATTTGTCTTTAGATATTGGTCAGGGTGGGCCTGGCAGATAAATGTTTTTTTCGTGTAAATTAGGGAAGCCCTAGCGAGTCACGTTTCCTGTTCTTTGCTTTCTTCCTTCTGTGTGACTCATACGCCGATTGATAAATGATTAATGGAGTTCCTTAACTTTAGCCCTGACTAACCGACTTCTTGTTTACTCTTTTTTCTTTGCAGGTAAGTCCATATTTACGTCATGCAGTGTCCTTATTTGGATGTAGTTCCAGTACATAAACCCCGCTGGATGAATGGATTATTGGCTACCGTATAAGCGGACCTCAAGGCTGTCTGTCTGCCGGGGCCAATGCAAAACGCAAAACGCTTCATTGAGCAGACACAGCCGTCGTCTTGTGGTATCTGTATATATCTTTTTGGTATCTTCGAGTCACTGAGTGACAATTTCGGCTAAAAAATAACATTTCCACTATAATTGGGCACAGCTCTCGAGCTCACTTTCGGTAATTGTTGTTAAGTAATAACGCGTCACTCGCCGCTTGGCTTGGCTTGTTGGACCATTAGCCGCCTTATATGGCCGGCCTGCTGTTCGATTACCCGTTTTGCATAGAGCCTATCTGCATCAGAGTTTTGCCATTTGCAGAACGATCTGTTTGCGTCGCGAGTCTGCCTTCTGGCAGTTGTTGTACATGGGCGATTACCATTATGGCTTTGCTCTCTACGCCCTCTGTTTGGGGGCCACAGATACAGATGAGGGCAATAAAATAGGAAAGAAATTGTATGGAATTTTAGGTAAATTTCAATAGATTTTTATATTTTAAAGTGCATTGAAAAATCCAATTAATAACATTCCCTACCTTACAGAGTCTGAGCTCTAAAAATCTCACCGCAATTGTTTTTGATTCTATCAACTTCCTCAGGCCCCTTGGCTGGTTATGAATTTATTGCTGCCTGCCTTGAATCCAAAGACGCAGATCCCTGAGTCAGCAGCGTCGTCGCTGCTGATGGAAAACCTTTCAGTCGATTTTCTCTCCAGCCTCGCGCTCTTTGTTCCTCCACAATTCCAGCCCAGCTGGCTCAGGCACTCAGCTCGTCGCGTCGCGACTTGACTCCACTCCGGGTTAAATGAGTTGCTCCCACACACAGGCGCGCGGATCCGATGTATTTATAAGTTTGCATATTTGCATTGTGGGCTGTATCTGCAGGCTTCACACGTTCCATGGCGATTTCTTTGTAGGATTTGGCTTGCCTCGAACATCAGGGTGTGTTTGTTTGTAACTCCTTTGTTACAGCCAGACGGGACGCTTGCCTGGCTCTGAATCACTGATGAGTCTGCTGCTCCTGGGCTGCTCAATTATGCGATTAACCCGCTACCACCTGCATGCCGATGTAGGCAGACATATTTGCAAAAAACTGCCCTTGCTGGCTGACTTTTGGACCTTGAAATCTGGAAACTCAGCCAGCCAGACGATGCCACCCTCGTTGATGATGAAATCCCCCAAGGATTAAAGGGGGGCGGCAGGCAGTTGTCTGAATTGCAAGGGTTGCTGCTGCATTTGCAAGTGCAGTGGCTGATGAAGGCCTCGTCCTCGGCCTCGGTCGCGGCCTCGGGCGGATCTGGAGCAGGAGCTGCTGCTGCCGTTGAATGGGATTTTGTGAAAGTGAATTTGTTGCTACTCCATTTTTAGGTTTGGCAAGGGATTTCCTGTCAGAACCACCACCAGACCATAGAAAAGGCTTCTCTGAGGGTTGATTTTTGCATTGCAATTGCCTGGAATTTTGCAGAAATTAAATCAATTTGGATTTTAGCATGTTCTTTGTTTTAAGAGGGAAAGAGGCAAGCAGCCACTTGGACAGTCTGGCTTAAAAGTAATCTTCTAATAGGGAAATGGAGAATTTAGAGGTACATCCTCCGTATTTACTTCAAAATATGACTAATCTCCACTTGATATTCTTTGTTTATTTAGGTTTCTTCTTCACCGCCTAGTTTCAATATTGATTTTATGAGCATTTCTTGTGGTCAACCGCAATATACATAAATAATCAGAGAATCTTTTGTCTCTCTGGGCACACCCCAGACGAATATCTTTATGCTGATTTCTGCACTTCTCGGGAGTTCTTCTCGGGGAGTGAATTAATTTGCTCTTAATTGGACGTCAGGCCATAATACCCATAACTCATGATGACCAGCCAGGCCCAGGCCCAGTTGCATAGCCAAAGAGATCATTTCGAAGATCTTTTTGCTGGAGAACAAACTGGAAATTGCCGCGAAATGCGACTCCAAGCGAGAGTCAATGGCCACAATCTGGGTTATTCAATGCAAATTGTTTTTTGTTCCGACAACGCCCCTTCCCAAAGAACGATCTTTCGGTTCAGCGATAAAGCTGAGGTCTTTTAAAAGATAATTTTATTTTAAAATGTAATATTTTCTGTAGAGAATGAATCATTAAGGGAGAAAGATTATTAGGAATACAAAAAAGTGAGTTATAAATAGTATTTCTTTCGACTTATAAGCAATCTTTTAAGAACTCCCCCTCTTTTATCTCTGTAGATGAGTTATTTGGACATTCTGGTCTTTTAAGAGTTAATTCTATTTTAAAATCTTATATTTTCTATAGAAAATGAATCATTAAAAGAGAAATATTATTAGGAATACAAAGATATGAGTTATAAATAGTATTTCTTCCAAGTTATGAGCAATCTTTTAACTTTTATGTCTGTAGATGAGTTATTTTGACATTCAATTAATTGAAACTGGTCTCAGTGGCCAATTAATTCTCATTTAGCTGCGATCTCCCATTGTTTCGAGACTGCAAATGTAAATGTTTGCTCCACATCCACATTATTATTATTATTATTATTATTATTATTATTTAAAAGCTGAGATATGGCGTGTGTGCTGGCTACGCTTCTGGAGCAGCAGCAGTCCGCTGTTTTGTGCCAGATCATTGCCACACAGCTGCTGTGTTTAGAGACTCAAGATTCCGAGACTTGCAGCGATCCGATCCGAGTTTAAGCCAAGTCCATTGACTCGATACTCACGATGATTACGATGATGACAAGAGAAGTTTTGTGTCCACAAAGTTCGTTCACTCTTGACACTCTGACTCTGAAATGGATAAAAAGGAAAAGGAGAGAGAGAAAAGAGTGGAAGCAGCCAAGATTCGCATGCAAACACTGCATCCGACAGCTCATCCTTCTGCCTTCTCCTCCTGCTCCTCCTTCTGTCTCCTCCTGCTCCTCTTCCTACCGTTTTGTGCCGCGTCATTTGTGCCAAGTGCCTGATGGAGCACCATCGATGGCAATGCGTTGGCTTCCTCAAATCGCTGCCAAGGGATCAGCTCGCAGCTAGAGAAAAGGCGACTGGGTCGCTGCTGCTGATGATGATGATTCCAGAAACGATCCGTAAACGAAAACAGGTTCTCCCAACTCCCGATTCCAAGTCCAAGTCCAGCCCATGGCCGCTTTCTTCCGTTCCGCTAAATTCTTTTGTCTTTGTCGCTCTGCGAGCAGAATTCCGCGAGAGAACCGGCTGTGTGCCGTGGCTGTGGCAGGTGCCCCACTTCTCGCAGCCTCCCAAGTATCGGAAATTAATTCCTGGAATTGTTTTCCCCCGCCAAAGTGAGCGTTTGTTGATTGAAAAACAAAAACAATCCAAATTCTGCGGGTTAGAAATGAGGGAGAGGAGAGAGAACCCTTCGATTTTGATGTGATTATCAGGCGTAAGCCCAGAATCTCAGCCCATTGTTTCGTAGGGCGCCCCATATGGGTCGGTCTCGAGCGTAGGGAATTTCAGCTTGAGTTTGCTGTTTGATTGCCATTATTATCGCCGCCTTGCTTAAAAACACAAGCGGATGTAAACAAAAACCCAAAGGCAAAGTCGATAGGCAGCCGGTCAAAGATAACAGATGCAGATGATGCCTAAATACACACAGACAGAGACACACGCACACACAAGTGGTTTTATTGAGGATGCATGCAGGCAGCCAGGGGTTAAGCAAGGGTCGAAGGTAGGGAAGACATGGAGATAAGAGGGAAAAGCAGAAATGAACCAAGAAAAGGGAATAAGTATAAAATATTTAAGAAAAACGATTTTATATAATTTTATAAGCGTAATATATTTATTTTTTTATTTTATTAAATTCAAAGTATAAATTTAAAATGTTTCATAAACTAAATTTAAAACTTATCAAACATTAAATTTGGAAATTTTCAAAAATGTAATATAAAAATGTTCAAAAATTACATTTGCAAGTTTTCAGAAATCAATTTAATAAAAATAAAATAATAATTAAACAAATAATTAAGTTTAAAAATATTCAAAAATTAAGTTTAAACGTTTTCCAAATTTGCCTCTATGTGGCGCCATCTGTTCAGTTTCTTTAGGCACTAGCTTGTCTAGACTAGATGTGGCAACACTGAGTGCGACTAAGCAGCGCTAGGTGCCGCTTTTGGCTTGCTGCATAAAAGCGCCACTAGATGTCTCGTGCAGTATAACAGTCTGTCAAATAATAGTAAAATAGTAAAGTGATTATAACAGTATATAAGTTATATAAAATAATGGTAATATTTTGAATAACAATCAAATCGTTGAGGATTTATATAATTTTCATTTTAAAATAAAATTTTTTGTTAGGTTTTGTATTTATATTAATTCTTTTTTTTAGTTTTCGCTTGCAAGGTTGTCATTTTCAATAGACAAAATATGTCAAAAGGGACAGCTTAAATTTTGTATTAAATTTTAATATAAATTTAAATGATAAAATTAAACAAAAATATAGTTTAAAATTAAATTGGTAATTAATTGCCTTGAATTTAAAATATTTCTTTAAAGAATACCTGTTTATTGTTTCAAGAAATCTCCTGAAAACCTAAGACGATCCTCTTGTTGCTTTTATTTTTCTATAAAATCGTTTAAAGGCGTTAATTGAAGTTAAATTATAATGGTAAATATAGCCAATTCACCTGTTTCTATAAAATCTATAAAAAATCGACAATAAACTGCGGTTTCCTATTTAATTTTGCTAAATTGTGACCGCCTGTCCAAAGTGACAGTTGAAATTTATGTGCAATTGGGGAATATCAGTGTCGTCGTAGGCCTTAGCCGTGATCTATCGATAAGTGCGTTTTTTTGCAGCTGTTTGGCGTGGTGTGAGTTTGATTGATTGATTGATGAGTGGACATGATGGACTGGCCATCGAGATGAATTTGCATTTTGCACATTTCGTTAGCCGAAAAGGAATGCTAGCCCGCCTCAGCTCTGTCCCAGTTGGAAATATCAGAGGGAAGCCTCCAGAGATGAGATCGAATGAGCTTGATATGCCAAGCCAAGCACTGCAAGAAAAATGTAACCTATCTATAACCCATTTAAAATAATACACAATTTTTTTGAAGAATGCTCCAAAAGTCCTCTTAAAAATAGGCCCCATAAATCGTTTTCGGAATGAATTTAATAGGAAATATAATGCTTTTTTAATAGAGCTCAGTTGAACTCGATTTATAGAGTGACTTTTCCGAGCTGCGATCGCTTTTTTGTGTTGCCGCAATAGAGTGTCGAATTATTACGTGCCGCATTAGCTGCGATTGTTGCAATATATTTTCTATGATCTCCCATTTCCCCGCTAACTCGGGTCATTTGTCTAATATTTTTTTAGGATGGAGATGGAGCTCAGTTCGTGCCGCTGCAAGTTGCACTGTTGGCTGTGTTTATAGCATTATCTGCACACAGAAATCGGCGTAAATAATTACCATCGTTTCGCATCTGAGACGGAGTTTTAGTTGGCAGCAGAACGAAAGATGGAGTGAAAAATAGAAGAGTGGAGAAAGAACGGGAATTCCTAATTTAATAGTAATCATAATGAATGGAATGCATTCGCAGCAGCTCCCAGTTGGAGTTGAATTCTGGGCCATCACTGGGGGAGAAGCTGAAAGCCGGGATCTCTTTCTGTGTGTGAAAGAGCTGTGCCAAATAAAACACGTCTTCATTTGCTGAGTTATAATTTCAAACTAATTTTATTCTCGTAAAGTCCTAGCTTAGGTGGCTAACATGAATATCGCATAGACTTATTTTTAGATAAACCACTCAGGTACAAGCGGGAAATTTCCGCTGCCCGATATCATTATCTACACAAACATGTGGTGACCACTCGCAGGAGGTCCCATTGCATCGCAGGTATAATTATGTTTTATGTTTCGAGAAACGGTTATGTATATATATATATATGCAGACACTAAATAGTGCAGTGCTGCGGCTTGATCCTTTTACATAATTTACTTATATATACGTGTTCATGTGTGAACATTCTGCCGAGGGCCAGCAAAGGTTTAGGAGTACAGTTTTTTTTTTTTAATCAAATTCTAACAACTAGAAATGGTTTTTTTTTTTACATACATATAGTGTTGTTTTTAAGTTTTACATTTAAAGATTTGGTGTACGGACTTCGAAAGTTACGGCTTGTAATTGCCTGCTTATATTACACTTACGTAAGGAATATATAATCAAAATTAGAACAATAATTATACATATAATTAACGAGGTATGGCCCGATAGGTGGTGTACATTTAACCCTTTTAATTCGATGTGACTTTCATTTAACTGTTTTATTTTCTTAGAGAGTC